>OZ008361.1:3442433-4042433 GCA_963931975.1 Cataclysta lemnata | reverse complement strand
AGGGGTAGTGACAAGTATATTCTTCTCTGCCGTCATCACACGGCACGTTTGTTAATTAAAACTAAATTCAATTTCAATGGCGGTGTAAAGTTCCCAGCCATGGCCAATGATCGTGGCCATTGACGTTTAGGCTGGGTTCACACGTCATTGTACTCACGTTTCTTTGCAGTAGGAATGTTAACGAATAAATAGTGGCTCATACATTGTGAACAGTTCTATACTCCCTGTATGAACCACTACTAATTCGGTAAGATTGACATACATACATAAATACGTCTATATCCCCGAAGGGGTAGGCAGAGGTAAACAAGCACGCACGTTTCGTCAATTATGTTAAGTCCCATGTAATAGGTGGCGAGCCTATTGCCGTTCATCGGGCACAAAAGTCGCAGTACATTGCTAGGTGGTATAAAAGGATCGCTGCTGCCCATTCCTCATCACTGATTTATCCTTAGTCGCCTTGTACGACACGTTGTAAGATTGATCCAACAAGAAAACCTGCAGTATAATGCCGTGTGAGCCTAGCCTTACTTCGCCTGCCGCGCGAGCATAGCCGCGGCCTAAGCTTAGTGCAGTTCAGCGGAGTTCATCTAGTGAAAGGAGAAAATCTAGTGTCGCGCGCTTCCTAGACGATTTCCCTATGTTGCGCCCGCGCATTTCCGATTGCAACTTGCTTGGCTCTTAATTCCCGAAGTTTTAATGTGTTTTGGCATTATATTCATGCTAGTGGTCGCTCGCGACTTCGCTCGCGTTAATGTAGGTTATTATTACATATACCTTATAGCCTTTCCCGATAAATGGACTATCCAACACAAAAAGCATTTTTCAATTTGAGTCAGTAGTTCCTGAGATTAGCGCGTTTAACCATACAAACAAACAAACAAACTCTTCAGATTTATTATATTAGTTTAGTATAGATATATATAATCATAAATATAATCAGTAATTCGATTGTCAGGCATACATAGGTACATAAATCACGCCTCTATCCCCAAAGAGGTAGACAGAGGTGAACACCCACTTTTCGCTGATTAGGTTAGGTCCCGTGTACTAGGTGGCAAGCCTATTGCCATTTATCGGGCACGAAAGTTGCAGAACATTGCTAGGTGGTATCAAAGGAACGCTGCTCCTAATAATTGTTTTAACTCTCAGTCGCCTTGTACGACACCCGTGGGAGAGATTTGCGGCGGTGACAATTGTATTCTGCTCTGCCGCACTTTGGCATTGGCAATAATTAAATAATTATATACTTTTTTATACTCAATGAAAGATGTTCATAAACATTCAAACTAAATATATTTTATAAATATGATAACTAATACGATAAGATCGAATATAATAGGATATGCAATATAATTATTAAAATATTTTATGACATCTTTCATTAACTCAACTTCATGTAAAGGGAGGAACAAACTTGCTGAGTTTCTTGCCCGTTCTTCTCAGAACAAGGCCTCCTGGTAGTTTACGAACGGATGGTGTAGCTTATAACGTTAAATATTCGAAACTGTTTTTCTTTTCGTTGTCAGTGTTTAACGTTATTTCTTTGACGATTCATGAGTGTATGTAATGATACCTTATATGAATAAACCATATTTTCATTTTCAATATATTGTATTCATTTAATCAATCATTCAATCTTCTAACAAACTCCTCCGAAACGGCTTGACCGGTTGTTATGAATTATTTGTGTATATTTTGTTAGTAGGTTACTTTTATACCCATGTGATAAAGGCAAAATAACGTTTGACGAGTCAGCTAGTTATCTTATAGATACAAGATATCATCCTATGAAAAAACCTACCTACTGCGCCGACGCCAGCCATTTTATTAGGGAACAGGACAGAAAGTTGACGGTGGTATATTTTATCCCTCATTTAATACAAGAGAGACGAATTCATGTATAAAATAATATGGATGTATTCTCGCGAGCCTTGTCATCTGCTGCTGGAGCTTGGGGCATAGCCAAGTGGCTGCCCATTGCTCATCTTTACCCTTAGGGCTGGTTTTTTGAGGCAAAGTTAACTGATAACCAATTGCTAAAAATTGTTACTTATCTTTAAATATCACTGATATTTAACAATTAGTAACAATATCAGACTGATATTTATCCATTAGTGACATTAGTAACTAAAATTGTTACTAATGGTTGCGTATCAGACTTATATTTAGCAATTAGTAACAATTTTTAACAATTGGTTGAGTTAACTATGGATCAAAAAACCGGCCCTTAGTCGCCTTGTATGTGTGATGAGGAATGTATTGGCAATATACTGCGATTTAGGTGCCTGGTATATGGCAATACGCTCAACCCCTATTACATGGGACTGAAAATTGTTGGCGAAACACGGTTGACAATTCTTCGGCATATTCCTTCGGCATATGCCGCGTGGTGACGGCAGAGTAGAATACAATTGTCACCACCCCAAATCTCTCCCGTGGGTGTCGTACAAGGCGACTAAGGATAATTCAACGATGAGGAATGGGCAGCAGCGTTCCTTTTATACCACCTAGCAATGCACTGCGACTTTTTGTGCCTGATAAATGGCAATAGACTCGCCCCCTATTACATGGGACCTAACACAATTGGCGAAACGTGGGTGCTAGTTCACCTCTGCCTACCCCTTCGGGGATATAGGCGTGACTTATGTATGTGTATGTATGTATATTCCCTCGGGAGAGCACCGCTCTCTCTAGCAGCTCGTGGAGCTATACATGTTATAAAAACTTTTTATAAAATTTCAGGGCTGAAGACTCACGTAGGTTTTCACCTTCTCTAAAAATAACTGTCTAGGTAAATGTAATATGGGCTTCATGTTAATCTCCTTTAGAATAATTTGACGTGTTACCTTTGACGGCCGGCTCGGTCAAATGCTCAGATTGCTAGGTATTGGCTGAGAGGTCCCGGGTTCGAATCCTGGTAGGGGCAAATTTTGTGATAAACACAAATATTTGTTCCCGAGTCATGGTTGTGTATATGTTAATGTAGTATAATGTTAAAAATATGACCGTCATCTAGTATCCATAACACAAGTGTTTAGGCTACTTACTTTGGACTAGATGATAGGTGTGAGTGTAAAAATATTTATTTATTTATATAATACACATTGAATACATACATATACACAGCTCAAGCCTATTTATCCTCGAAGGGTTAGGCATGGGTGAATGTAACACCTACGTTTCGCCAATTATGTTAGGTTCCTTGTAGGGGCGTAATAGGGGGCGAGCCTATTCCCATCTATCGGGGACGTAAATCGCAATACATTGCGAGGTGGCATAAACGGAACGCTCCAACCAATTTTTCAAAGCTGTCTTAGCTTTAACCCTTATCGCCTTGTACGACACTCGCGGGAAGATGGAAGATGGTGACAATTGTATTCAGGGGGCCTACTCTGAAACTCCGAACGAACGAACTCACATCTATCTGTCTTTCTCACGCCACTGCGTGTTAAAATAAGAGCGACAAAGACGCAACGACTCGATCGAACGAAATAAAGTTCCAGAGTAACGCCACTGCTCTGCCATCACCACGTAGCATACACATTGATATCATTTATAAGTGCATTAAATAATATTGTCCCTTACAACTCTACCAGCCAATAAATTAATATAATTCAAGAAATAAATGACACTGTTATTACGCCATCTAGCGAATTATCGCAGAACTAACTGCCACTAATTGCAATAAACCTTTTATACGGTTCACAGCTTAAATGCAACCTATTTTATTTTACACCGTTGTAAAAACAACGTACATCGATGATCGTAAACTTCGCGGTACCGGGTACGAAACAGTTATAAGGACTTTAGCGGTGTCGGAGGACCTTATATCTGGGTGATAGGGCCGTGTCTAGCTTGACAGAGGCTCGAGCGCGAGGTCGTTTCTAGTACATCCTGTCCCACATTCTATATTTAGCTGGATCCCGGGAGCTTTTGCTGGCTATAAAATGCGCTGCTCGTTACCTCCTCGCTATTACTCAACATAAGTGTAATAATATTGACTTTGCATACAATTAATTGGTATCACATTTTATTAGTCTAGATTTCATTTATATTTACTTTAAATGTGTTCTTCTGTTAGCTGATTACGTAATTCTACTGCTTTTGCGATAATGTAATTTGAAAGAAAGAAATAATAAAAAATACTACTGGATTATGTCAAAATATAAAAGCGTGTTTATACTCATAATCTAGCTATGATTTTGAACTTCTGTCTGACACCAAACCTCTTTGGGTATGCTGTTGTTGGTGGTTTTTCCTCTACAATTCGGGTGCCCCAAGGTGCTTATTGGTCTACACCGGGCATTCTGCCTTAGTCGTATTTTATGACACCCCCGGTGTGAGTTGGGGCAGGCACATTCTGCGTTATTTTTTCGCAAACCATAGCATCGAAGATTTTTTTATGCAAGACAGGAAAGCGTCATCTCACCTGATCCCTATCCCTATCCCAGTGACGATAAGGGCCGAAGATGGAGTCGAGGAATCTGGAACCCTCTTTTTTGCCAGGGGTCAAATGCAGTTACGCATCCCCTCGCAGCGGCGGGAACTCCGCCACAAGGGTACGTGGGACTCGGGGTAAAGGCGTTCCCCCCCTACACCACTAAACAACCTTCACCTGGAACCCTCGATCAAGAGCCAATAATTAACATCAACGATGGCAATATTTTTATCTAAGCGTCTTTGCGCGTCTGGTCAATAACCATGAACCGGTCACCACCGGTAAGTACACCAATCCGAGTCGGAAAGCGGCCGGCCCAACCGCTTCCGAAACTTTCACTTCCGCAGAAAACTGCCTGTTTCCCGGACCGCGCCATTTTCCAGATTGACAGCTAATTGAGTCAACCATGCTTCAAGTACATGGCGGGATTTATATCCAATAGTGGGATGTGGAAAACTCCTTTCCATTGCTACCACAAAGAGGAGGAGGGGAAGACCTCAAACCACCTGGTTGACGAATCTCCAGAGGGACATTAAGACCTTGGGCCTCAAAGAAGACGATGTTTACCAACGAGATGCCTGGCGCCGCATGATTAGGAAAGCCGACCCCTCGTAACGGGAAGTGGTGAGGCCAAAGAAGAAGAAGAGTGGAATGTGGCCCATAGGGTGCCTACAGCCGATATTCCCGTTTATAAAACCATTTGCCAACGCCGTGTGGTGACGGCAGAACAGAATACAATTGTCACCACTCCCACTCTCAACCGTCAGCTCTCGCAGGCGAGATTTCCCGCGTTTCATTTAGGAAAACTTAAATAAGATATAACCTACGCGATAACCTACGGAATTTTCTCGGAAATGATTTAATAATTGATTATTAATGTGTACCAACTGACTTTACTCGTTTAAAAGTGCTTAGTGCAGATTTAAATAATTTAAATCCATTTATTAGCCGTGTGGTGACGGCAGAGCTGAATATATAATATGTTCTAGTTAATCATGACGATGGTTATTAATACCTACGATGGGTTTCTGAAATTTGTCTGGAAGGTTCTTTCTTCGACAAATATCTTACAACGGGAGAGTAAAGAGAGATATTTTTCTAATACCACGCCTACACGACATTAACCGCCTCCGTAGTCAAGTGGTTCGCCCACCGGAATTAAGATCCATAGGTCCCGGGTTCGATCCCCAGGTGGGTACTAATTTGTACTCAGTTTGGTTGGTGGTAGGACTTCTTTCAAGTCCACGTGGCTAGCTACCACCATCTTTTCAAAGTGATAAGAATAATAATGTGAACAGCATTGCTATTGTGATCCGACAATTCTGATAAGATAGCCAGCCCCCCTGTGTTGAGGGTTCCAGATGAAGCTCGATTCCATCTTCGGCCCTTATCTTCACTTACTATCAGGTGAGATGAACGGCAAGAACATAAAAAAATAAAATTTACGAGGCATCACGGAACACGCACCAAGGATATAAGTTACTAGCTTGTCCAGTGTTTATGATATATATTTATTTATAGTCACAGCGTCTCTCTTCCCCAATCATACATTGGACATTGTAATTCTGACGCAGTGCAGTAAGTGTAGTTTATGCTGTGCGCGCGCAGCTGCATCCGCCTGCGCGTCTATTTAGTGCTTAATTCAATTAGCAAGTGTCTTTCCAACAGATCGCTTAAGTTCAATTAAGGTAGATCTTGATTTAAGAATACTTTTGTAATTCTTTGTCTTCATGTTTCATGTTAAGTGTGCACTTACATACTACAAATTATTTTTTATTTATTTATTTAAGGCCGCTTTTTTATGCAGTGTTAACTCTGACTCAACTAATTGTTAAAAATGGTTACTAATAGCCTGATATTAACAATTGGTTACCTATACATCGAAAAACCGGCGTTTTCTTAAACATTGGAAAAGTGTGTGTCGAAATCAATTCCTAATATTTAACGTGATACATAGCTACGTCATCCGTTTGCAACCTACCAGGACGCCATGTTCTGAAAAGAATGGGCAAGAAACTCAGCGAGTTTTGTTCAGGGTAGGAACTGAAAATAAATGAGGTTTTGCGTTAGTTAAAGATGTCATAGACTGATGAATGGAGATAGTGATTGGAATGATAACATTCCAATCGATACTGCTCAAGAGTTCGACTTAGGTTTTACAGTTAGCCGCCAACCTGACACCAACCCTCTCCGGATATGCTAATGTTGGTGATTTGACCTCCACAATTCCGGTGCTCCAAGGTGCTAATTGGTCTACACTGAGCAATCTCCCTAGTCGAATTTTACCCCCTGTCTGTGGTGAGACGGGGCTGGTACATTCTACATTAGTTTTTCGCTACCAGAATAAAATATTATTAAAATAAAATTATAAATTCAGGTTCCAAATTCATATTTCATTGTTGTAGTTTTTTGTAATAAATATTAATCACGATAGAAGTAACGCGTTTAGTAGAAGTTAGTTCAGAGTCAAACACAAAGTGTTATTATGTCCACCATGACATAGTCCATATTACCATAATCTAGATTATGTCATGGGACTACTGGAGCTGGAATAATAGCATTTCACCTGAGGTCGCCACATTCACATTCAATGGCTGCGCGTATTAGGAGCCTAGGCACGCGTGGCATCAATTGCCTATGCAACGCACTTTTCGCTAGCACGCATCGCCTAGTGCAGAGACAGGGTAGGTAGACAATCATTTGGAAATATTAGGAACCAATTACTTTTCTTGGTGCGCCGTGTGGTGACGGCAGAGTAGAATACAATTGTCATCACCCCAAATCTCTCCAGTGGGTGTCGTACAAGGCGACTAAGGATAAATCAGTGATGAGGAATGGGCAGCAGCGTTCCTCTTATACCACTTAGCAATGTACTGCGACTTTTATGCCCGATAAATGGCAATACTCGCCATCTATTACGTGGGACTTAACATAATTGGCGAAACGTGGGTGCTAGTTCACCTCTGCCTACCCCTTCGGGGATACAGGCGTGATTTATGTATGTAACTCCTTTTCTTGCCGCCTCCGTGGTCTAGTGATTCGCCCACCGGAATAAGATCGCTCGATCCCCGAGGGAGTACATATTTGTGCTTGTTTACTGGTTTAGTTGGTGCTAGGATATTTTTCAAGTTCGCCGGGCCAGCTGCTCAGCTACCTTCTAATCAAAATCTGGCGCCTTAATAATAATGTTAACTTAACAGCGTTATTGTGTTCCAACAATTCAGGAAAGATAGCCGGCCCTTCTGTGGTTGGGGGTTCCACTCGATTCCATCTTCGGCCCTTACCGTCACTTACCATCACGTGATGTGAAGGTCAAGAGCTTCCTCATCTGAAGCGTGAAGTTTGAGGCAAGGTAGCGGAGTAGTAATAACGAGATGTCACTCGTGTGTAGTGTCGAAACGCAAACCAATACTTGCGATTAGAAAAAAGAAATATCCGGTTTTTCTTTCCAATGCCCGAGGAAGAGGAACAATTACTTCGTTACGTAACATGTTCTTGAATGAGGATTGTGGTCACCCTAAGAGGCAGGTCAATGGTGCAGTGGACTAGGCGTCCGTCGGGCACCTAGCCAACTGACAATGCATACCACGTAGACCAACTAACACCCAGAGCCTTCAGGAAGGACCTTGAAAACACTGCCGTAAATTATTTTCTTTCGAACTTAGTAGAATTACTCAATATATTAGTAAGGGTGGTCATTCAAAGAATTTCTCAGAGATTTATGCGATGTGCGGCTTTTTTTTTACCGCCCGAGAGGTAAGTACACAATTTTATGTCACCCCCTGACCAGAGAAACGATGCTTTCTGGTCAGGTGTAAAATAAAAAATATTTAAACTTTGACGCAAACTTTCTTCTGACTCAGCTCAGAAATTTGTTGATGTTATCTTTTGGCATTCAAAACTTTTAATGGCGCGTAATTGATTTTATTGGCTTAACACAATTGCTGCTCGTCAACCTTTTTAGTAATTGATCTGGTGTTAACACTAAGGTCTTTTATAATTGGTTTCATTGTAGTGCAAATGTTTTTGTAGTCTGTTGTTGTGTATGGATGATCTGATAATGTTTATTTCACAGATGGTTCACCTTTATTCTTTCATTGGAATAGAGGTTAATATACCAAAAAATTGGATTTATCTTCATTATGAATTTCATCCACAGGGTTTTCTACACCTAGTCAATCTACTAGTACTAAAGCAGATAATAGCATTCGAATCAAATATTTATTGGCATCATTAAATTTTCAACGAAGAATGTCAACGAAGCTCTTGAATGAATACAAAACTTACGCTTAACTCTGCATAACATATTGCGCATTGTAAAGGCAAATCGTTACCAAATATGAAGATAAACAGCTACTATTAGAAATTAAAATTGTAGAGATCGGGTTACCCTGTTTATACCACTGTTGTAATATATAAATTATTATTTCAACACGAGTTTTAGCGTATGCGATAATTCACGATAAATCACAATTTCAAAATAAGTCTGCGAAGAACTAACCGCATGTAAAAGTTATTTTTATAAGAATAATAGATAATTTTATGGACAGTTCTTTGAGCTATAATTAATATATTTACAATTCCATTATTATATATTTCTTGATATATTCCAAGCATCGCGTTTGCATTACTTGTGATTTTTAGATTAAGGATCAATGGAGTGTCAGTATAATAAGATTCGTCATTCGCTTGATATTAATTTGTCAAATCTACTGAATTATTTTGGTTACCCTTAAATTGTTACATAATTATTATCTTAAGCCTTCTATTGAATCTCTGTTCTTGGCATAGTCTATGCTAATGTCTAACGCTGATCACGAACGTCCATCCACAGTAAAAGTACTTTCGTTCGAGGCCGCATTGTCATGGTTGTCGATGTTTGTCGTCTATTTAGTACTTAGAGCTGATGTACTTGATTTGCTTTCTAGAACTGGAGAGGTTTTGAGTTCTTGCTTGCCAGGAATGTTAAGTAGTTGGATGCCTACTGTTTTAGACCTTGAAGAGTATATGACCTTCGCTTTTTCCCATGCGTTGATATAATCTGAATGATGTTCGCGTTAATTCTGATTGACCTATTTCAAATGTCTTTCTGGATTGTATTTTACAAAAAATAAGGGATAAGTACGCTTATTAGAAGGCTGAGAGATATGAATTTACTTATCGCCTACCTGTTTTTCTCTGATAGTAATTTCACACAACGCTTCAACTTAAATTATTATTAATCGTGTTATCGGATATTTAATCTCCTCGTTGGCGATCAAGATCTATAAATACAATATTGATTGTTGACGTGATTATAATTATCATCTTTCTTTTGATCGCTAATCGAATAAACCTTTAATACTTGACGATGTCGGATTAACTTGATTCAAACTTAGAATCTTCTTCCCGCATCAAGATTTAATTTTACGAACTTTTTCACCACAATTTTCTTTGTTAGAATGTTCATTTTGCACAATTTTTTTCTCAAGTTGCATTGTGTCAGTTAACCAATTTTATATTATCTACATCATCTTCACCAGCCCTTTTTAATGTCCCACTGTTGGGGCACGGACCATTATAAAATTTTAAACCTTTTGCTTTTTTATTGGTGTAACATTCGTCACCATCATCTTCCTGCCTTAATTCTAGTATATAGGCTCGGCGCTAGGATTTTCAGAAAAATGTCGGATCTCTTTTTACTTCGGTTAAGCATTTTAATATAATGTTCCAGTTACCAACTTTGTCTATAGCATGTGCGCTACCACAGTGACACGTGTTTTGAAAAACAGTGACTACAAAATTATATCTAGCCCCTCTGAGATAATAGACTATAAAATTGAAAATTATAATGTCTCTTTATCACAGCTCATACATTTTAAACGTCTCTATTACGTAATTACCACGTTCTAAGTTGTTGATTTATGATAGTTTCGCGTTAGATATTCTTAGGGGAATCCGAAATAAACCGTTTAATTTCATGCAATTGGAAATTCTAATGTTATCAGCGTCCGGACGGGACTAAACCAATTCGGTTTTCCATTGAATATTTTTTGGAACTCTACCTACCTATTTAAGAATTATCTAGAATTAAATGTTTTTGTAAAACGAATAAAGTGATGCAATTATTAGAGAGTCTTTTAAGATACTATTTCTTTACGGCTACTAATTTGTATTTAAAGTATGTGTCACTAAAGTTCAAACAAGTTGTGGTTCTCTAAACTGTAGTAAAATGTTCATAAAAGTGTTAATATAAAATATTTTGTTGTTATAACTTGGTTTGAGATAAGGCAGGCGTGTTTTAACTTTACTATATATAACGACGTAAGTATATATTAGCCCCATGTATCTTTTCATTCATTATCGTATGATGATGACGTCTGACTGATGTGAATGAAAGAGGAAACCTACTGCGCCGACTCCATATAAATTAGGCATGAAATTAGACTCCATATAATTTATGACGATTGATTTGACAACTATTAAAAAACAGAATCAAATTTAGCTTTTACTTCAGCCGGGGGTCCTTCGAGCCGGATAATAATTTATAAAGTAAATAGATTAAATATGTAGTTCATTAATAATGTTTTCTTTTTTCTGATATGTTCTGAACTATTAAAAAACACAATAAATTTGGCTCTCACTTTAGTGTAAGTCTTCGAGGCGGATAATTGAAATTTGTGAAATAAATACATTTTTGTAGTTTATAAATATCGTTTTTTCCTCTCTGGTAAGTTCTGGAATGATCTGGAAATTGTCTGGAACTTAGACTTTATTAAAAAACTTGCTTGTTATCCGTCAATGAACATTTGCTGCTTAGGGTGTATTCACCGACCGTCGTATTTGGCACAGGTCACCGCATCTGCTCAGTTGCGCAAACGCAATTCCAGAGGCATTTGTTAGTGGATTCTCGGTGTTCGATTGGCAACTGAGGCTGTGGCTTCGTTGGCTAAATGGCTGTGTTGTTTCAAGCCTTTAAATATTGAGATAATGGCATAGAGCTTTTGCTCAATACAAGACAGTCCCTACTAAAGTTTGAGGATTTTGAGGACACCATCAACATTAGACGGCAGAGCAGACTACAATTGTCACCACCACAATTATCTCTGCCGCGGGTGTCGTACACGACTGGGTGTAGACAGTGATGAGTAATGCGCAGCAGCGTAACTCTTATACCAGCTAGTAATATATTGCCATTTACGTGCCGGTTACATGGCAATAGGCTCGATATCTATAACATGAGTCCATGGGTTTAATAGGCGAAAAGTGGGTGTTAATTCACCTCTGCCTACCCGTTCGAAGTTATAGGAGTGTGATTTATGTATGTATAATTGTTTAATAATACGATATACAATAAATTCCCGTTTAAACCATAATTAATTGTCATAAGTAAATCATGCCAGGTACCATTGCATTCGATCAAGCCCGCCGCTATAGTGATGGATCCAAACGATCGTACCTACCACCTTTAAATTTGTCCACACAATAAAGTACTCATTACATAATGGCTGATTTACCGCCGTGATTCACTGGTTCCCAGTTTTTTGCGCTCGCGCAGGGTGTTGCACCCACCACGTGCTCGCGCCGGGCATCGAACCCGCACCATATCTCCTAAAGGAATAGCATGCGCTTGCAGCTTTGTGTACTGCTGACGCCGTCTTATTTTGGAAACAGTCGATATTGCAACGACGGAGTTGATATTTAGTATTATTTTGGCTCATATTTAATTTAATTTTATCCCGGTTGCAGATTTACTTGGAACAATATATTGTTGTATATTTATCATACTATTACTATTGAAATACGTAATGTCTCTGCTACGAATATAATTGTTTATTTTGTTTATTGGTGTTCCCAAAAACAAGTTGTATTTTGTTTGAACTGCAAAATTTATGTAACACGGATATTCGGCAAAAATAATAGGGTGTTCTTTTTTAAATTAAATATTATTTTTATTTGGGAAACAAACAATTCAATAACACATTGAATAAAACACCTACAGTAAATAGTACAGAAATCAGCAAAGTGTCCTCAAATAATTATATCAAAAGTATCAATTGTTAAATTATCCTAAATACATAAGTACAAAGAACACGCTCTGCTTATTTTTAACATTTGTTTACTTAATTATTATGATATTAAAAAACATATGTCCGTCATCTAGTATCCATAGCACAAGTGCTTAGGATACTTACTTTGGGCTAGATGAGAAGTGTGATTGTAAAAATACGACATTTTAATTCTATTACTCCTCGACGAAAGAGTATCAGTATTAGAATGTGCTTGCACAATAACATTCTACCGATTCCGCTTCCATCTCGCGCCTCTGTTGCCATCCACTTTTTCCACTAACTCTTATGTCTAAGATGGCGTTAGTGATGTCAAGTTCGAATTAAGTGTCATTTTGCGGAGACGTGCGGGGATCCAGAAAAATACGCTCTCCAAGGTATTCCTAAGATGAACTGCTGAGGAATCACTTCCTTATGTACGTGTTGCGACACGTTCCATGAAGCGGGGTTAATTTCCATAGATATGGTCGTTGCGCTGATGGCGACACTGGAAAAATGGAATTTACAAATAAAATTGTGCTTGGGAAAAGTTCGAAAACTTATAGTCTGGAATCGAATTCGAGTCCTCTGCATTGCTTGATTATAAAAATTCTTTCACCAATCGAGAGCTACATTATGAACAGGTAAAATTGGCAGTATTTTTTTTTAAATTAATGTTACCCAAGGTATCAAAAATTTGCTTAGAAAAGTCAGCTATTTCAAATTAATATGACTTGAATAGTATTAAAGACATCAACGCGAGCGAAGCCGTGGGAAAAGTTAGTACATACTATATAGTAATTATTAATTTAATATTGAAAATATACTACATCCACACAATATAAACAATCAGTATTCGAGAACAAAATGTCTGTGTTAGTCACATAAACATTTGCCCCTACCAAGATTCGAACCCGGGACTCTAGGCCAGTGATGCGACTAGTCGACCAAACCGGTCGTCAATTAGTGATTTATAAATTCAACTGGAGGAGTTAATTAGAAGATTGCAATAAAGCAACACCTCGCCATTAGGGGAAGGCAGCCCAAACCGAGGGCATACTACGGAACTGTCTGTTTAAGACAGTTTAAATTACTTTTAAAATTTTAAAGTATTATTTTTCCTTATGCGGGTTGCCGAGTGGTTTAAGCATAAGCCCGGGCTCTAGAGGCACGTTTGCCGCACCAAGACAATTTTTCGATAATTTTCAGAATTTATTTTCTTGAGACGAGACGGAAACTCTTGGCTTTGCTGCTCATAGTGTGGCAGATAAGGGAGTCAGTGGCAGCGCCTGGGACTTGTGAGTGTGACGCAAGTGTAGGTTTACGGGGCCCCTTCACAACTAGTCAACACTGACCGTCACCACCCCTACGTCTCTCTCTGCCTAGCCATATTTGGTAAGGTTTTGTGACAGTCACCTCTGAGACACGTTCCACTATGTATTGTTCTAACATTTATGTTATGTTCAATTAAAAATCAACTCATATATGAAACTTTAAGTCTCCTAATTAAAAATAAATCAAACAGTCATTTGCTTACCAAGTGTACAATAGGTAGGTTTGGTTAATACTTCAGACTTGGTTACCCTTAGGTGTTGGAAATTGCTTAAAACCATATAAAATTAAACGGCAACAATCGAGAGTGCCCGTTTTGGGCCACCTTCCCCTATTTACGGAAGAGTTATCGCACAGTGCATTGCATCTGTGGTCCGCTTCCGTCACTTCCGCGCACAAACACAAACATACCGCCACGTGGTGAGCGAGTCGTTGCGTTTTTTTTACGCGCGGGTCATCGACCCCTCGCGCAATTAAAGAGTTCGATATCAGACGAGTTATCGCTATATTGCTGCGCTGCGGATATGCATCGCCTCGTGGTGCAAATGTTTTTTTTGTTCGTCACCTTTATTAAAACATACTTAAATACATAAATCACGGATAAATCACCGAAGAAGTGTATCAGATTAGGTGGTGACCCTATTGCTGCCCTATTCGCTGTACATTGCTGGTGGTATAAATAAGAGAAATCACGGCTATAACCCCGAAAGGGTAGGCAGAGGTGAATTAGATCAGTAGGCCTCCCTAACTTTTTTTGACAGTTGAACTATTTACTTATCCATTGCTACTTTACTATAATGCTATTGTGACACTTGTCCTGTGAAAACAGCAATGTATTCGTTAATAGTTCGGTGATCATCACTTTTAACTGTCAAAAAAAGTTAGCGAATAGGCCTACTGGTCCCATGTAACAGGTGGTGAGCCTACTACCATTTATCGGGCACGAAATTCGCTGTAGGTGGCATAAGAGCAATGCTGCTGCCCATTACACATCGCCGTCTTACTGCCGCACTCAGAGACGTCAAATAACGTTAATGAGTACTTAACGTCAAAAAATGACAATTCAAAACTAGTCGCTATTCTTGCCGGCTCTATGGTCTAGATTTGAATGAAATTTTTTACATTAAATACTCATTAAAGTTAATTGACGTCTCTGAGTGCGGCAGTTAACCCATATTGGCCTTGTACAACATCCGCGGGAGAGATGGGGTGGTGACTATTGTATTCTGCTCTGCCGTCACCACACGGTAATTCTTTTCGTCTATAAAAATATGTTGTATTTGTTACAGAACTCTTCCAAAACAGCTGGACCGATTTTAATGAAAATTTTTGTGTATATTCGCGGTTGATCTGAGAATATATTGTGTAAATATGAGTGGTTTTGAGTGAATTAGACCTTATCTGAGATCCTAATCTGCGACTTTATCTTTTGTAGTCCCTTCTTTGATATTTTTATGGTTTCTTATTTTAATCGACTCTTAACTTTTATGTATTATAAGAAACATTGAATACGGTAATTCATATTTACCTAGATAACCGACAGATAATACGATGGATAAGAATAAAAAATGGAGTAGGCATTATGTCTACTTAATGTAGCAGCTAAAGTTTTTTAGGCTTTCACCCTAAAAAGCTTAAGGTTTATTATTAGAGAAGAAAACTTTTAGCATTCCATGGATTCCCAGTGCGACTGCCGGGCCCACAGTGTGGTAGAAAGGGGAGTCAGAGGCACTTGTGACCCAAGTTTGTTGGAGAAAACAGGCATGTAACAATCTACGTATCGACTTAGTTCTTTCTTGAAACTTTTGAAGAAAACAGTCACCTATTGCCGGTCAACGGCCGACGAGCAATAAAAATTTCAATATTGTATCATTTATCGCCAACGTAGCGCATTTCTTACGTAAAATATGTAAATTAGGACACATTCGAGTCAGTTTCTCTAAGAGTTCAAAAACATGACAGAATTTGTTGACTTTCGTATAATAAAGGCGGTTGTTTGTAATTTGAATGCAAAGGAATTTGTGTTATTTAACGTAGTTCAAAGTACGTTTCTACGGTGTCTCTTTAAATAATAATATATAGCTGCAGAAGTCAAGCCGTGTGGTGACTGCAGAGCAGAAGACAATTGTCACCATCCCTATCTGTCCCGCAAGTGTCGTAAAAGGCGACTAAAGGTAACGACAGCGATTAGTAATGCGCAGCAGCGTTGCTCTTATCTCCACGTAATAAAATACTGCGACTTACGTGGCCGATAGATGGCAATACGCTCGCCAACTATTGCATATGGGGTCTAACATAATTGGCGGAACGTGGCTGATAATTCACCTCTGCCTAGGCTACACCTTCGGGGAGAAAAATAACATGATTTATGTGATATGCCGCAGCGAGAGGCCGTGGTGCTTACACGAAAAGTTTGCCTTTTTTTGTCGAAATTGATTTTGGACTATCTACCTTGTTGGTAACCACGAACTGGTCTAGACATGCATCCGGAGCAATGCACTGGCTTTTCCTACTTCCCTGCGTATCGGCTAGACTTCGCTCTTCCATTGTTCAGTAATTTTGGCAAATCACTGCCGTATTTGAATTCATTGATTCAATGTAGTGTTCATTATTGAGCACTGAATTTCATTTTTTGTTTGTTTAAGGATCTAAGCTGTTGGTCGATAGGCCTTTACAGCATCTACCGGATTTTGGGGAAGGCGAAGACCTAGTCCTCAAGCCTTGCAATCCAGCACTCCCTGAGAGGATTTGTCCACAGCAGGCACTTCAGGGGGAGATGGGTTCTCCCAGAGGGAGATATTGATACGGAGAGCCTCACAGGGTCACTACGAGTCAGATCTTGGAGAGGCAGGCTGTCTCTAATGGCGCGGCCTCCCTCAAGCGTGCCGTTTAGTGGGGGGAGTGAGCACCATCAAGAACGCTATTACCAATATCGCGTTACTTTACAATCCTTTTTGTGAGACAGACCCGAGGGTGGTGATGACAAAGCCGTCACATAACTTTGTCAATTGAGTTTTATGTCACCGTAGAATTGTAAATACCATTAGATTATAATATATCTGGCAAAATTGTGAACTGTCTAAAGATTGTGAGCCTTAACGTACTGCTTACAATTTAATGCATTATCTATCGATAGTTTATGTTAGGTTAGTACATGGACAGCACGAGCGGAGCGAGCAAAGCAAGAAAGCGAGCGTCTCGCGGCAGCGGCTGGCGAGTGCCAGTAGGTAGGTTGGACTTTTATAGAAGTTACCAGATAAATTGTTACGGACCACTTGCAAGATAGATCATAATCTACCGGTATTCACAATTTAACTGTGACATATATAAATGTATTTTAAGTAATAAGGGAAACAAATACGGAGATTACTAAGTACGTCGACTCCTAACAATGTCACGACTCACAAAGCTAAACTGTGATGTCGTGAACAGATAATAAATGATACTAATATTAAGTAGATCGTTTATGTAGTAAGTATATTATATATACCTACCCAAGCAGGTTTGGTGACAGGTAGGCAGCCGGCTGTAAAACTAAGCGAAAACTATGAGCAGTATTAATTGGAATGTAATTATAAGGGAGTGGATGGCTTGATGACATCTGACCGATATTAATGGAAGAGCAAACATACTGTGCCGACCCCAGATAAACTGGGAACATGGCAGGAAGATGATGGTGATGTTCACATAGTAAATATATAGGGCAACAGGGGGTGATTTGCTTAAAAATAGCTTTTCGTTGGCGTGGACTTTCGCATTAAATGTCGGAAATCTTTCTTACCAGGCCTAGGCCCTCTGAGTGGCTTTTCTATTCGAATGCATAGAATACAAAAGTATGACACTGACGTATTGTATTCTCTGTCATACGTCAGTTTCATACATTTGTTTTCTATGCGTTCCAATAGATTGGCCACTGCACACATAGGTTTCGATCCTTGACGATTGATGAGCGTCACCATAAATTCTGATCTTTTATCGGCTCTTTTAGTATTCCCCCTACTTCTCACTGCTAGAGCTCAGGCCTTAATTAACGGTTGATTATAAGGAGGGTGGGTATTTTTTCCGATTGGTGGTTAATGATTGGTGAATCCACACCTTTTACGAATAAACGGCTTTCGTTAGTGAGGACATTAGAGGCTGGTGTTAATAAGGATAAAGTTCACGAAAATGCACTACTTAAATCGTCAATTAAAGACAAAGCTTACAACTAACTTGACGCAGTTACGTAATGTCAGAGTTTGAACTTTGTTGAGATATTTCAATGACTCGTGTTACTAACTACTATTTAATCAATGAGATTGACTTCTATTCCGAAATAAATCTACTATCATATTAATAACTAGCTATCATTTTCGCTTAAAATACGCCTATTAAAAATAATAAAACGTCAAATAAAAAGTCATAACAACGCATCTGTTTTAATGGACTGTTTTCCATAACATTGTGTAATCAGGTATACACCAAATCAACAACACACCAAAGTTATGTCTCGAATAGCACAAAATCCACCGGCTAGCAAAGAATACGATGTCCATTGACCCTTGGTTGGTCCATAAAAAATCTACGGACCGAAATTATTGGTGAATTTTATGTATTCTATAAACATGCGATTCTTAATTAGCGTCGACGCAGAGCGTTTACCTCACCACATGTCGGCTCTCTTTTCGTCACATTTCGTCATATCACGCCGCGTCAGGGTCGAAATTTGCCGTGCTCAGAGTTCGTTGGCCGGTCAAACATTTTGCGACTATAAAAAAAACTGCAATCTTACTATTATGATGTCACAAGCGGCTTGGCGAGTTTCGCGTATATTTATTTTTAGACACTTTCTGTGCGCTTTTGGAAACCGAATTTAAATAAACAATAATGGCGTCGTTGCACTAGTAATTAATACAAAACGACAAAAATAAATAATTAAATAAAAAATTAATGCAGCATTTGACTTCAGCAGATTACGATCCTAATTTATTTTTCAATCAAGAACGCGATCATAAGCGGAATGAAAAAAAAAACAAAATGGCGCACTCTTTCCTACATTGGCCGCCTCGCGCGAAATAAATTGATGGTCGTTCATTGAACCCGCGCGCTGACCCTCGGTGACGTCACGTGACGTAGCACCAGTGACGACACAAGATGGCCGACGTAATGTCTTGAGCAGCGCGTGCAGTCTCAAGTTCTCAACCAATACTTTACTTAAGCTTTGCTTACGAAATTTGTTATGATCTGAGTGTTTTGTGAAAATTAATTGTAACAAACGTAAAATATCTTCAAAATATTAATATTAAAATAATTTGATATAATATGTGGTAGGTAACTATTTGCAAGAAATATGATATGTTCAGATAACTGATCTAATAAATAATGGGGCAGATAAATATTATGTATATTATGTTTATTTAACATCTCTTCTTCTCCCTGCCCTGTTCCCAGTCTATCTGGGGTCGGCGCAGTATGTTTCCTCTTCCATTCATATCGGTCAGACGTCATCAAGCCATCCACTCCCTTTTAATTCATATCATCCATCACACCGTAAAGGTGCTAGTGATGAATGAATATTATTATATAGATGTTTATTTAATATCTAATGGATGGATACTTTGAGATGAAATTTAAGAGGTTATGAGCTAAGTCAGTCTGATTAGCGATATCTATATGCGGTAGAAGATCCGAAGTATTCAGTTTGCTCTACATAATAAATACCTACCTACATAAAACATTCCTTTCCATCAATCGCCTGCTATCGGCGCAGAGTTTCCGGGTGCGAATTTTGGTAGGGACAAATGCTTGTGTGATGAATACAGATACATTGTTATCTAGTACCTAATGGTTATTTGTATGTATGTAGTATGTATGTAGTAGGGAAAGGTAGGTAGAATAGGCCATAATCCACCACGCTGGCCCAGTGCGGGTTGGTGGGTATTAAGATACCATGTGGGGAGTGGGGACTACGGAGCAAAATTGTCTCCCCTCCAATCTCTCCCGGAGGTGTTGTATAAGGCGACTAAGGGTTAAGACACTGATGAGTAAATGGCAGCAGTGGTTTCTTATACCACCTACTAATATACTGCGATTTACGTGCCCGATAGATGGCAATAGACTCGCCACCGGCAACAGACATGGGATCTAATATAATTGGCGAAACATGGGTGTTAATTCGCTTCTGCCTCCCCCTTCGGGGATGAATAGACGTGTTTCATATATTACATACATACATACATAAATCACGCCTATATCGCCGAAGGGGTAGGCAGAGGTGAACTAGCACCCACGTTTCGCCAATTATGTTAGGTCCCATGTAATAGGTGGCGAGCCTATTGCCTTTTATGTATTATGTATATTTTATATATTATGTGTATGTGTGGTGACGACAGATTAGAATACAATTGTCACCACCCCAAATCTCTCCCGTGGGTGTCATACAAGGCGACTAAGGATAAATCAGTGATGAGGAATGGGCAGCAGTGTTCCTCTTATACCACCTAGCAATGTACTGCGACTTTTGTGCCCGATAAATGGATATAGGCTCGCCACCTATTACATGGGACCTAGCATAATTGGCGAAACGTGGTTGCTAGTTCACCTCTGCCTACCCCTTCGGGGATATGGGCGTGATTTGTGTATGTGTATATTTAAAGCACGAAAACACAGAATAAAAATTTCTAACACGGCGTTTTACTTCTCCTTGTCAGTGAAAGGTCAAAAAACTTCAAATAGGAAGTGCTACATGACCCACTTTGCCGAGATATTGTTATGTACATGAGTAACCTGTAATTCTGCGAATGGCAAATGTCAAACAAAACATCTAAGTGGTATTCAAATGAAGACACATTTCACGCTTCGAGACGCTCTGTAGCCGTATTCTGGAGGTTTTTCAAGAGGTCGGGGTTTGGACTATCTTTTGCCTGATGATTGCCCAATGCTGGCGGACTGTCTCCACAGCCCGGTTAGCATGACCACCGAAACACGATATGATAAAGCCATTTTTCGTGTTTCTGTGATAATGCTAGCCTTGCAGGTTTACATTATATAAATGTTACGAAATCATTATTAAGAAAAGAGGCAGCGATGAGTAATGGGCAGCAGTTGTCCTCTTAAACCACCATGCAATATACTGCTGGTCAAATAAGCTCGCCCCTCATCATCATCATAATCACCAGCTCTTTAAAGCCCCCAATGTTAGGGCACAGGTCATCCCTATAGTTCAGTGCTTTTAATTTTGAATACGAGACCTCTATACAGTTTAAGAATTCTAGCGGTCCCCTTAGGCTACAAACAGACAGACAAAAAGTAAGTCTCTTTTTCATTCTCACTGCACTGTGTTTGTGTATAGAGCCTTGCCTTTCCCTTTTGCCGGTGACCCCCCGAGTAAGGCATCGCGACCCCCCTAAGGGTCGCGACCCACACATTGAAAAACGCTCCTATGGATGGAAGAATATAAGGAGAATGGGCCATTACCTACCTTGCTGGTTCAGTGCGGATTGGTGGGTTATATGTAAGACCCCCAAGGGTTCAGTTATGTAATGAACGGTGCATTTGTTCTTGAGTTATATTTTTTACAGTTTATTTAGAAATTTTTCAATAATATTTTTTTATGTAGACATATATATAGATATTACGTCCGTCATGAATAATCCAAAAATAATAATATTGGAAAGGTTGACATTCCTTACATTGAGAAAAAAATGTACTTATTGTTAATACATCTTTACCTACGCTTCGTGATTCGTAATCACTTCGTATTTATAAAAAATAATTACTTAAAATCTTTGAAAACACATAAATTACAAATACCAAAGAAAGTAGTCAGTATCCATTCAGAATAAGACCTCAGGCTTCATTGAGGGGCGTCGAGAACGGTTGTCCCACATACCGGTCGCCTGGTGTGACCTCCTCAAGTTTACTGCCAATACTAACCACGTTACACGCGAAATTAACTCTTAACGACACTATCATTAAGTCTACTATCCAGTCGACCAAGAACTATTGGATGATTGATTACCATGTCTTTGTTATTCAGTGTAATAATTTAGAGAGAAAGGTTGAAATTATGATAGCAATTTTACTTCAATGGAGCTGTACGGTTTAAATACATCGTTAAGATCATTAGCCTATATTACAAGAATGTATTCTGTCGAAGGTCCATTCTAAAACCCCAGGGAATCCCTTCCCTGGGGTGGATTCCCTGGGGAGTCCCTGAAGGAGTGAGATATAAACTTACCATGCTGGTCCAGTGCAGATAGGTAGGTATTAACGACTACAGATGCAGCTGGGACACAACATCTCAACGTGCCTTCCGAAGCACGGAGGATTAAGAGATAATATATTTTTGATCACCCATCTAATGACCAACCTTAGAAAATATTGCCTAGAAAATAAAGTGAAATTAGCGTGAGTTCACGTATTGAAATGTTTGCAAGTAAAATGGTTTGTTATAATTTTTATAATCACTTCGCTTTTATGTAGACATGGAAATGCAACGATTTAATTAAAGAAAAACCGAACATCTACATAATATTGTATATTTTTAAATAAAATATTACCCATTTAAATTATTTACACAATACTACTGCCGCACTCAGAGACGTCAATTACCTTTAATGAGTACTTAGTGTCTAAAAAAAATCATTGAAATCGAGACCATAGACCCGGAAAGAATAGTGACGAGTTTTGAATTCTCAGTTGACTGACTGGTAGGGAATGCTATATGATACAACTCTACCAATAGTAGTACGGTTTTTTTAATATTTGTGGAATAAAGTTTTTATAAAAAAAACAAATAAAATGTTTTGCTACTGTGAAATACTAGCGAAATGCAAACTACAGCATCTTGGCCCTAATCGCCTAGGATATAAAGGCGTGTCATGATCACAGCCACCTACCATAATGACACTTGACTTATAGATCCTTTTAAACATCGAGCAGTCAATGAATAAGTCAAATAGTAACGTTACATCAAACCGCTAATTGCCGCCAATGATTGCTAGTTGCAAGATGCTAGAAGCAAAGGAAATTAGTGTGGTACAGCCAGCCACTTAAAGTCATACTCCGGGGAACCAGTCGGCGCACGCGCAACCAGTGCTACTTTGTATACGGACTCAACTAAGAAGGCACCATGTTCTGCTAAGGAAGCTACGATGGAATCAGAAGTGACTATAACTTCTAGAATATATAAAAATAACTATCGTACACGTGTGAAAGGTTCTATACTCAATGTATGAGCCACTAATTCATTCGGTAAGATTCATACATACATAAATCACGCCTATATCCCCGAAGGGGTAGGCAGAGGTGAACTAGCACCCACGTTTCGCCAATTATGTCAAGTCCCATGTAATAGGTGGCGAGCCTATTGTCATTTATCGGGCACAAAAGTCGCAGTAAATTGCTAGGTTGTACGAGTATAAGAGGAACGCTGCTGCCCATTCCTCAGCACTGATTTATCCTAGGGATAAATCAGTGCTGAGGAATGGGCAGCAGCGTTCCTCTTATACCACCTAGCAATAGTACTGCAACTTTTGTGCCCGATAAATGGCAATAGGCTCGCCACCTATTACATGGGACCTAACACAATTAGCGAAACGTGGGTGCTAGTTCACCTCTGCCTACCCCTTCGGGGATATAGGCGTGATTTATGTATGTATGTATGTATGATTTATCCTTAGTCGCCTTGTACGACACCCACGGGAGAGACTGGTGACAATTGTATTCTACTCTGCCGTCACCATCGGTAAGATTCATCCTGCAAAAATCGTGCTGTACAATGCCGTGTGAACCTAACCTTAGACAGCTAGTAATTGAGAGTAGTTGTTGCGTTACTCTTATACCATCTAGAAATATACTGAAATTTATGTGTCTAATAGATGGCAATAGGCTCGCCAACGATTACATGGGACCTAATATCATTGGTGAAACTTGGATGTTTTGATGTTGTTTAACCGCTGCCTAGCCTAGAACCTTGCCTTATCCGTAGTCGCCGTGTACGACACCCGCGGCAGCGATTAGTGGTTGAGGCAATTGTGTCGACTAGGCAATCACTACATGGCTTTGCATGCAACTCTTAATAAAATGTCTGTTTTGAAAATAGTTAATTGACTATTCGATTTTAATTTTAACATTATATAAATGTTAGAAAAATTTTTACAAAGATTTTGGTGGTTAGAAAAAGAATTTCGACAAATTATGATCTTGAGGCGGTGAGGCACCTGCCCGGATAGCAGCGGACGCGGGTTCGATTCCCGCCTCAAGATCATAATTTTTCGAAATTTTCTAACCACCAAAATCTTTGTATTAATCGATTGATTTCTAACATTCCTTTATTATCCTTTTTGTTTAAGTTTTTCCAAATTATAATCGTTAAAATCTCTGCCTAAAAATGAAAACTTCCCATTGCTTTCAGTGCTTATCATATTCTGGTATGCTATGTTGGTTAGCGTCAATCGTGAGAAGCGCTCCGTAGTCATCAGCCCAATGAATTCAGAACGCTTTTAAGATAAAAAAAAAGAATAACAATTCAAACACTCTAACTGACCAGGTAAAATTGCCACTCGTATCCTGTGTCAGTGTTTATCGATAACCGTCGATAATCGATTGTACAACCTCTCGAGTGGAAACATCGATACGCGTTTTGTGTGTAGATATTCAAGAGCCCGTCGGACACAGTTATGTGCCTGGAGCTTTCTAGGTCAACCGTTACGATCCAAGATATATGTTTCGGCTTAGAGATACTATGATGCTGGGACTTAGTGCATACAATTGTAACCGCCTCCGTGGTCTGTGGATAAGATCCAGAGGTCCCGGGTTTGATCCCCAGAGGGTTAAAAATTTGTACGCGGTTTGGTTGGTGTTAGGACTTATTTCAAGTCCGCCTGGCTAGCTACCACCATCTTATCAAAATAATGTCGTCATAATAATAATGTTGACAGCATTATTGTGTTCCGAAAATTGTGTTATGATAGCCAGCCCCTCTGTAGTTAAGGATTCCGCCCTTATCGTCACTTGCCATCTGGTGAGATGATGATTAAGAGCTATTTAGCATTAAATTAAAACAATTTAGTAGTAAAAGTGAGACCACAATAGCAGAGGAACTCGCTACCGCAGTGGCATAGCGCGCTTGGCCAGCGATTGCGTAACCTAATCAATGTTCGCTAAGGCCGTTTATTGGATGGGTGACCAAAAGTTTACTATCTCGATTTCCTCCGTGCTTCTGAAGGCACGCTAAGCCGTTGGTCACGGCTGCATTTGCAGTCGTTAATACCCACCAACCCGCACTGGCCCAGCGTGGTGGGTCGTGCCCCAGCAGTGGGGACATTAAAGGGCTGGTGATGATGATGATGATAATGAGGTTAAAAGTACCAGAAACCGATGGGAATGCATTAAGATATTAATGAGACTGGATGAAGCGAAAGAAATAAAGATCGTATCAAGTGGAAAAAAGTGATCTTTGCCTAGGGGTAGGCAAAGATCACTTTTTTCCACTGCAGAAAGGCGTGACGTATGTATGTATTAGTCTTACACACTTCACTATTGAAAAGACTTTAAATCCAAAAAACCGGCCCTCACATTTCCGCCTTGTACCCACCCACGCAGACTTGCAGCTCAATATTTTCCCGGATTACGGATTACAGGCATGGAGTCTCGGAGTTTTCCACCCACAGCTCTCAGGTAACGGGTGACCCAGATCAGTTAGTTGGACTGGACAGTTACAGCATCCCGATACGGGGCCTCTCGGAATCAGTAACGGTGGACCCGATATGGCCTGACCGTGGACAAAGGTTGTTCGGAAGGGGCCTTCGGGTTGTGACGGCAATGTCGGTCTTTGAAGCTGGAAAATGAAAATGTAGACTTAAAAAGGTGGAAATATTTTTCGAGCAGGCGAAAAAATATTGCCAGTTTTCTTGCCCGTTCTTTTAGGAACAAGCCTTGCTGGAATTTTATGAAAGGATTGCATATAGTTTAGTGTTAGCAGAAGGAGGATACTGTTATATATAAAATGCCTATACCATTTGGCCATCCAGCCCCCGTAGCACGGGATGTGGAGAAAAAAAAAAATCCCCTTGCTCTAAACTAAATTCTCTCCTAACTACTACTACTCACTAAACTCCCACTAAATCCCAACACAAAGCACTGTCAAGTGGTGGAGAGAGATTTTGTCCACGTCCGCTGGATCTAACTATTCAACTTCACGTTTTTTCAATTTTTTTCTCACTTTATTTTCTTTGAAATATGTTTATTTCAACTTTTGTACAAACTAGACATGCCACTTCCAGCAGATACATGCTGATAGTGCAAGGTTTATGATCGAGCTCCCTGGTACTGCGTACGGATCTTACGCGTACTTGGATATATTTCTTCAGATAAACTAATTACCTGCGTAGACGGCTTTGTACGGCAGAAGAAACAGCTTAGCGCATGACAGACATAGAGGCACAATTATCGCGGACGGCATTGAAGTATTCGAAAAATATAAACGCATTCAATGGAACACGCGCTCTATAAAGAAAAGTGGGTTTTCTTTGTGCATTTATAGTTGGTGCTGGTAGCATTTTAATTAATCTATTAAAAGGCGCTGCTACGGGAAAAAACTAATAACTTTCATACGTGACTCTGAGTGCCGTGAGAATAGTGACTGAAATTTCTTAGTGATTTTGAAAAAGGAATTCAATTCGCAAAATGGCCGCGAGTCCAGACGTGTTTGGTATTTCGGATAAGATACTAAACAATGGCATACAAACCTATTAGATGAGACTCGTTGAAAATTATTGATCAAAATGGAAAGATACATATGCACAGAAACTGTTGTTAAAGTTTGGTATTTAGATTTTTTTAAATAATCCAATCTTGTGACAAATACACACCCCTGCATAAATAATAACAATAAGTCAAATAATAAATCTGCTAAAATAACACTACGAAAAATGTTCATTTGGACTATCAGACCAGCATAATAGTTATTTGTTGTACGTGAGTGCAAAGTTGTTTTTTAACCGCGTGCTCAATTTTGATGACCGAGCTAGCGAAGGATTCTAAAATTGAATCACGAGCGTAGCGAGTGATTCAAAAATTAGAATCCTGAGCGATAGCGAGGGAATCAAAAGAGCACAAGGTGAAAAATCTTTGCACTCGAGTGCAACACGTAACTTTTCATCCCCCCCAACGAGGAAATTGCAAAATACAAAAAAAAAAAAAATACAATCACAACAGTTTCTGTTTTCACCCAGAAACTTCCACAACACCCTCCCATTAACCCAAACACACTCTCAACACCCACCCAGAAACACCCACAACATTCACACTCAGACACACCCATTCACCCAGAAACACCCACAAAACACCCATTCACCCAGAAACACCCACTAAACACCCATTCACCCAGAAACACCCACAAAACACCCATTCACCCAGAAACACCCACAAAACACCCATTCACCCAGAAACACCTACAAAACACCCAATCACACCCATAAACACTCAATCACCCAGAAACACCCAAAAAACACCTAATCACACCCAAATAAAACCCAATCACCCAGAAACACCCACAAAACACCCATTCACCCAGAAACACCTACAAAACACCCATTCACCCAGAAACACCCACAAAACACCGATTAACCCAGAAACACCCACAAAACACCATTTCACCCAGAAACACCTACAAAACACCCAATCACACCCAAAAAACACTCAATCACCCAGACATCCACAAAACACCTAATCACACCAAAAAAAAAACCCAATCACCCAGAAACACCCACAATACTCACCCATCCATTCAGACACACCCACAAAAACCCATTCACCCAGACACACCAACAAAACACCCATTCACCTAGACACACCCTCAAAACACCCATTCACCCAGACACACCTCCAACACCCACCCATCCACCCAGCCACACCCGCAACATTCATCCAGACACACCTGTAAGTCCCTAATAAAAATTACCGTCCCTAATGGAGTTCCGAGACGGTCAATCAGCTTGAGTCAAGCACGTTGATTTTCTGTATGTTTTTGTTCCGTTGCTAGCGTAAACAAATCAAACAGACCTAAAAAGCTTTTAAATGCTTGACTCAAGCATCCAGCAAGCGTTGTAGGCGATCAAAATGTTTAAAGCACGATTGACGCCAAGCTGATTGACCATCACGGAACTCCTAGGTTTTAACAAATTTGTGACGTGAAAAGAAAATGGCGCGCGCAAAGCAAATTACAAAAAAAGTAAATTGTTTGGTATTTCGGATAAGATACTAAACAATGGCATACAAACCTATTAGATGAGACTCGTTGAAAATTATTGATCAAAATGGAAAGATACATATGCACAGAAACTGTTGTTAAAGTTTGGTATTTAGATTTTTTTAAATAATCCAATCTTGTGACAAATACACACCCCTGCATAAATAATAACAATAAGTCAAATAATAAATCTGCTAAAATAACACTACGAAAAATGTTCATTTGGACTATCAGACCAGCATAATAGTTATTTGTTGTACGTGAGTGCAAAGTTGTTTTTTAACCGCGTGCTCAATTTTGATGACCGAGCTAGCGAAGGATTCTAAAATTGAATCACGAGCGTAGCGAGTGATTCAAAAATTAGAATCCTGAGCGATAGCGAGGGAATCAAAAGAGCACAAGGTGAAAAATCTTCGCACTCGAGTGCAACACGTAACTTTTCATCCCCCCCAACGAGGAAATTGCAAAATACAAAAAAAAAAAAATACAATCACAACAGTTTCTGTTTTCACCCAGAAACTTCCACAACACCCTCCCATTAACCCAAACACACTCTCAACACCCACCCAGAAACACCCACAACATTCACACTCAGACACACCCATTCACCCAGAAACACCCACAAAACACCCATTCACCCAGAAACACCCACTAAACACCCATTCACCCAGAAACACCCACAAAACACCCATTCACCCAGAAACACCCACAAAACACCCATTCACCCAGAAACACCTACAAAACACCCAATCACACCCATAAACACTCAATCACCCAGAAACACCCAAAAAACACCTAATCACACCCAAATAAAACCCAATCACCCAGAAACACCCACAAAACACCCATTCACCCAGAAACACCTACAAAACACCCATTCACCCAGAAACACCCACAAAACACCGATTAACCCAGAAACACCCACAAAACACCATTTCACCCAGAAACACCTACAAAACACCCAATCACACCCAAAAAACACTCAATCACCCAGACATCCACAAAACACCTAATCACACCAAAAAAAAAACCCAATCACCCAGAAACACCCACAATACTCACCCATCCATTCAGACACACCCACAAAAACCCATTCACCCAGACACACCAACAAAACACCCATTCACCTAGACACACCCTCAAAACACCCATTCACCCAGACACACCTCCAACACCCACCCATCCACCCAGCCACACCCGCAACATTCATCCAGACACACCTGTAAGTCCCTAATAAAAATTACCGTCCCTAATGGAGTTCCGAGACGGTCAATCAGCTTGAGTCAAGCACGTTGATTTTCTGTATGTTTTTGTTCCGTTGCTAGCGTAAACAAATCAAACAGACCTAAAAAGCTTTTAAATGCTTGACTCAAGCATCCAGCAAGCGTTGTAGGCGATCAAAATGTTTAAAGCACGATTGACGCCAAGCTGATTGACCATCACGGAACTCCTAGGTTTTAACAAATTTGTGACGTGAAAAGAAAATGGCGCGCGCAAAGCAAATTACAAAAAAAGTAAATTGTTTGGTATTTCGGATAAGATACTAAACAATGGCATACAAACCTATTAGATGAGACTCGTTGAAAATTATTGATCAAAATGGAAAGATACATATGCACAGAAACTGTTGTTAAAGTTTGGTATTTAGATTTTTTTAAATAATCCAATCTTGTGACAAATACACACCCCTGCATAAATAATAACAATAAGTCAAATAATAAATCTGCTAAAATAACACTACGAAAAATGTTCATTTGGACTATCAGACCAGCATAATAGTTATTTGTTGTACGTGAGTGCAAAGTTGTTTTTTAACCGCGTGCTCAATTTTGATGACCGAGCTAGCGAAGGATTCTAAAATTGAATCACGAGCGTAGCGAGTGATTCAAAAATTAGAATCCTGAGCGATAGCGAGGGAATCAAAAGAGCACAAGGTGAAAAATCTTTGCACTCGAGTGCAACACGTAACTTTTCATCCCCCCCAACGAGGAAATTGCAAAATACAAAAAAAAAAAAGTACAATCACAACAGTTTCTGTTTTCACCCAGAAACTTCCACAACACCCTCCCATTAACCCAAACACACTCTCAACACCCACCCAGAAACACCCACAACATTCACACTCAGACACACCCATTCACCCAGAAACACCCACAAAACACCCATTCACCCAGAAACACCCACTAAACACCCATTCACCCAGAAACACCCACAAAACACCCATTCACCCAGAAACACCCACAAAACACCCATTCACCCAGAAACACCTACAAAACACCCAATCACACCCATAAACACTCAATCACCCAGAAACACCCAAAAAACACCTAATCACACCCAAATAAAACCCAATCACCCAGAAACACCCACAAAACACCCATTCACCCAGAAACACCTACAAAACACCCATTCACCCAGAAACACCCACAAAACACCGATTAACCCAGAAACACCCACAAAACACCATTTCACCCAGAAACACCTACAAAACACCCAATCACACCCAAAAAACACTCAATCACCCAGACATCCACAAAACACCTAATCACACCAAAAAAAAAACCCAATCACCCAGAAACACCCACAATACTCACCCATCCATTCAGACACACCCACAAAAACCCATTCACCCAGACACACCAACAAAACACCCATTCACCTAGACACACCCTCAAAACACCCATTCACCCAGACACACCTCCAACACCCACCCATCCACCCAGCCACACCCGCAACATTCATCCAGACACACCTGTAAGTCCCTAATAAAAATTACCGTCCCTAATGGAGTTCCGAGACGGTCAATCAGCTTGAGTCAAGCACGTTGATTTTCTGTATGTTTTTGTTCCGTTGCTAGCGTAAACAAATCAAACAGACCTAAAAAGCTTTTAAATGCTTGACTCAAGCATCCAGCAAGCGTTGTAGGCGATCAAAATGTTTAAAGCACGATTGACGCCAAGCTGATTGACCATCACGGAACTCCTAGGTTTTAACAAATTTGTGACGTGAAAAGAAAATGGCGCGCGCAAAGCAAATTACAAAAAAAGTAAATTGTTTGGTATTTCGGATAAGATACTAAACAATGGCATACAAACCTATTAGATGAGACTCGTTGAAAATTATTGATCAAAATGGAAAGATACATATGCACAGAAACTGTTGTTAAAGTTTGGTATTTAGATTTTTTTAAATAATCCAATCTTGTGACAAATACACACCCCTGCATAAATAATAACAATAAGTCAAATAATAAATCTGCTAAAATAACACTACGAAAAATGTTCATTTGGACTATCAGACCAGCATAATAGTTATTTGTTGTACGTGAGTGCAAAGTTGTTTTTTAACCGCGTGCTCAATTTTGATGACCGAGCTAGCGAAGGATTCTAAAATTGAATCACGAGCGTAGCGAGTGATTCAAAAATTAGAATCCTGAGCGATAGCGAGGGAATCAAAAGAGCACAAGGTGAAAAATCTTTGCACTCGAGTGCAACACGTAACTTTTCATCCCCCCCAACGAGGAAATTGCAAAATACAAAAAAAAAAAAATACAATCACAACAGTTTCTGTTTTCACCCAGAAACTTCCACAACACCCTCCCATTAACCTAAACACACTCTCAACACCCACCCAGAAACACCCACAACATTCACACTCAGACACACCCATTCACCCAGAAACACCCACAAAACACCCATTCACCCAGAAACACCCACTAAACACCCATTCACCCAGAAACACCCACAAAACACCCATTCACCCAGAAACACCCACAAAACACCCATTCACCCAGAAACACCTACAAAACACCCAATCACACCCATAAACACTCAATCACCCAGAAACACCCAAAAAACACCTAATCACACCCAAATAAAACCCATTCACCCAGAAACACCTACAAAACACCCATTCACCCAGAAACACCCACAAAACACCGATTAACCCAGAAACACCCACAAAACACCATTTCACCCAGAAACACCTACAAAACACCCAATCACACCCAAAAAACACTCAATCACCCAGACATCCACAAAACACCTAATCACACCAAAAAAAAAACCCAATCACCCAGAAACACCCACAATACTCACCCATCCATTCAGACACACCCACAAAAACCCATTCACCCAGACACACCAACAAAACACCCATTCACCCAGACACACCTCCAACACCCACCCATCCACCCAGCCACACCCGCAACATTCATCCAGACACACCTGTAAGTCCCTAATAAAAATTACCGTCCCTAATGGAGTTCCGAGACGGTCAATCAGCTTGAGTCAAGCACGTTGATTTTCTGTATGTTTTTGTTCCGTTGCTAGCGTAAACAAATCAAACAGACCTAAAAAGCTTTTAAATGCTTGACTCAAGCATCCAGCAAGCGTTGTAGGCGATCAAAATGTTTAAAGCACGATTGACGCCAAGCTGATTGACCATCACGGAACTCCTAGGTTTTAACAAATTTGTGACGTGAAAAGAAAATGGCGCGCGCAAAGCAAATTACAAAAAAAGTAAACCGAGAAGGTTCCGAGTCTGAGTTTTTAACAAATTAAAATAGGTTGCATGACAATTTCGGCACCATGGAGGTAGAAATAAATATGTATAATGATGTTTTGAATTCACAAACTCATAGCACACGATGTTCTAAATTCAAATTTACTTTAACCTCTAGAGGATAAAAACGGCTTTTGCACTCAGATATCGAAGAGCAAAAACGCTTTTTCCGAGATGGTGGGATGAAAACCCTATTATTATAACTCGAAACAATTATTTCAAATCAATCGAATTCCTGCGAAAACATTTTTTCGCGTGAACTTTTTTAGAAGAGCCATGCATGTGCGCGCCCACATAAAACCTCTTTGGTTTTGTTTTGATAAATATTTGGGATGGTTTCATTGCCTTCGACGTGACAAAGAAACCTTAGCAAGCAGCATGGACGTAATATTAGTTTAACAGGACTGAGCTCTGTCAAAATAGTGTTATAGTGAAACAAAACATATGCGTACGGCATAAGGTTTTCTTCGGAAAACAAATTATATCAGAGGAAAAACGAGCCGAGTGAGATAGCCAGAGTGGATGAATATGTCCGTTTTCGCAATGGCCCCTCGACAAAAGTTGACATGACAATTGTCATTAGAAGAGGACGAACAACCCTATTAGAAGAGGACGAACAACTCCACTTCTATACATCTCACTGGCTCGTATTTTTGGCTCTAGTGCTCAGTCCTTGTTTTTTATATTACGTCCATGGTAAGCAGCCACTCATTAGGCGGGCCGATTTAGGTCGTAACGGGACGAAATGACCGCATCCTGCGACCTACATACTTGGTCGATGAAAAAATCAAAGGTCTGCGTTTTGATATGGAATTTTTTATCTGTGACTGCAATGGTTAACGAGGAAGAGAGGGAAAATAATTGAAAAGCGTTTGGTTTTCAATTTTAGTGATTGTAAATGGATTTTTTTTTAAATAATGTACAATTTTTTTTAAAAATAAATAACTTTTTTAAACATCCTTATTTCAAAAGATCAAAGTATTTTAAACTATTTAGGCCCGAGTTCACCAACAAGTAAAACGAGGGATTAAACCGTCAGTTTTTGGCAGTCCTTCCATACGGTAAAATGTCAAAAAGAATCGGTTAAATGTTAATCACCTGTTAACGTCTTGGTAAAATCCAGCCATATTTGATCTTCATTTGAAAATGAAATCAATATGAGAAAAAATATTTTGCTGTATAAGCACATTGTGTGCTACCCACCATACTGGCCCAGTGCGGGTTGGTGGGTATTAACGACTGTAAGATGCAGCCGGGACCAACGGTCTTCTGAAGCACACATCCCACTTGGTCACCCATCCAATGACCGATCTTAGCGAACATTGCTTAGATTACGCAATCGTAGACCAAGTGCGCTCAATCACTAAGCTAACGAGCACTTCGTCTGCCTCTACTGATGCTGCTCTCCCATTATCTCGTGTGTATAAAAATAATTATACACACGAGCTAATTCAAGGTAATATCGGCCAGTAGTATCGCATCTGTAGGAGTAATGATTCTGTAATCCTGCTCTAATACTTCAAGTTTCATCTAACGCTATTCAAAGATACTGTTAGACCAATAAACGGGTATTAGCCACTGAGACAGTTTTAATCACTCCGAGGGTATAATTTAATAAGGACTCGATTGATGGCTAGTTGTCAACTGGACTGGTAGCTATGCCATTTGCGTTATATCTAACCGCCTGTGGTCTAGTGGGTCGCCTACCGTAATTAGATGACGGTCCGGGTTCGATCCCCAGGGGAGTACAAACTTGTACCAGATTTGGTTTGTTAGTGGGACTTAAATCCGGCTAGCTACCACCATCTTATCAAAATTTTCTTCTTCCAGCCCTATTCCTAGTCTATCTGGGGTCGGCGCAGTATGTTTCCTCTTCCATTCACATCGGTCACACGGCATCAAGCCATCCACTCCTTTTGATTCATATCATCCATCACACAAAAGAGACTTAACGTTGAGTGACCAATGACCGGAACGAGTGAGTGGGATGATAGCATTCCAATCCACAGTTTTACAGCCGGCCGCCTGCCTGACACGAACCCTCTTTAGGTATGCTTTTGTTGGTGGTTTGCCCTCCACCATTCGGGTGCCCCAAGGTGCTTATAGGTGTACACTGAGAAATCTCCCTTAGTCGACTTTTACGACACTCCTGGGGTGAGGCCGGGCTAGTACATTCGGTTATTTTTTCGATCCCAGACCAGCACGGAAGACTCGTCTGTCCATGGAAGGTATGTCCTTATACACTTCAAAAAAAGATTAGTAGCGTAAGCCTCGCCCACAGCGCAAGCCCAGAACCACTACTCCCAACTTGGCACCGATTAAACCATAGCCTCCGCGCAATCAATTTATCAGCCATACCATAAATGTCACAGAGTCTGGTTCGATGCCCGGCAACGGTACCCGCAGAACTGGGTCACAAGGCTTCGCTAATATCATCGCAACCGCATATACCGTTAGCGATCACGCATTTGTATCTCACACTCGTCCGGTATACTACGAGCCGGGGCTGCGTCGGCACTCGTCGCCGCGGCGGTCCTACGTTCTGTTGTCGAAGGTCAAGGTGCGTTGGTTGTTCGAATATGTAATCTAAAGAGGCTATAGCTATAGCAAATGAGGTTGCATAACTGTCGCCGACACGTGCGACTGTACTTACCTCGTGGGTATGATGTGGTGCTGAATGAGAATTGATGCTGCGTGCGTCCGGCTCGGAGGAATGTGGTTGGTGCTAATGCGCCCGCGCTGAATGCTCGCCGCGGCGCTTTCTGCTATTTCGTGTATTCGGACGCAATGCAATGGTGCTGGGAAGGCTTATTACCACATTATATACCAAGGGCGATAAAACAAAGAAGACTCAGATCGTAAGTAATTGACGCACGAGCCGATGGCGAGCCCGATCTGATGCCTTCTTTTTTATCGCCCTAGGTAAGATCATAGTTTTCTGTCACCCCCTGACTAGGAAGTGAGATTTTCCGTACACGTAGCCGGCGGAAAAGTCCACTTTATGGTCACTTTCTTGGGTTGACTACCGAAATAAAGACCAAAAGGCCCTCTCTTCCGTTTTTTTCAATTTGGACATCGATGGTAATTAAATCATCATCATCCTGTCTTTTCCCCGTTAATCTGGGGGCACAGTATGGTTTTCGGTAATACCTCGCCCCCTATTGCATTGGCCAGACATAATCGGCAAAACGTGGGTGTATTTCCACCTCTGCTTACCCCTTCAGAGGTTAATAGGCGTCATATATCAGGGGACTTTTTGTTCACTGCAAAAATTTTTGGAATTCGTTCAGACCATCAAACCGATAAATGGCAATAGGGTCGCCACCTATTACATGGGACCTAGCTTAATTGGCGAAGCGGGGGTGCTAGTTCACCTCTGCCTACCCCTTCGGGGATATAGGAGTGAATTATGTATGCATGTGTATGTATGCTGTGATTTTTTTCGTGAATTTGGAGTTGCTCCCATAGTGGAATTAGTTCAGTTTGATGGTCTGAACGAATTCCAAAACTTTTTGCAGTGACCAAAAAGTCTTCTGGTGTGTGTAAGACCTACGACCTGGTGAAGGTCGCGGGAAACAGCTGGATGCGGATGGAAGTTTTGTTTTGATTTTTAATATGTTATGTTGTAAAAATTATTGCGAAGAAAAAGTGGTATACCATCAGGATATCATTTTTCAGACCACTTTACCGTTATAAAAAATAGTGCATTATATACCAAGGCAATCGGCCAAACAAAGAATGTCTCAGATCGCAGAAATTTGACTAAAGATTTTGATAAATATGCGATCTGAGATCTTCTTTTTTACCGCCCGAGGTGAGATCATTGTTTTATGTCCCCCCTGACCAGGAAGTAGGATTTTCCGGGTGAAAAGTTCACTATGTATGTTACGAGAATATGAGAATTTGCATAAAAATCCAAATTGTTATGAGACTTACCCCCGAATACAGAAACGCTATTCAAAGTTTGAGTCCCGCTTAACATTTAAGTATTGTCAAAATAGATGTTTTTCCATACAAATTCTGACAGGTAGTGTCCACTTAACTTTTTAAGCAGTCCCCTAAATTTGAGTAGCGTTTCTGTATTCGGGGGGCAGAGTACTCACGCGTATAAAACGCCTACGTCGGTGAAATTAATCAAACAAACAAACAGCAATCATAAGTGTCTCTAAAAATTACACCACCTTATCGCAGTTAAGCAACATAATTAATTGCTTAATGATAAGAAATTAATTAAGACATCTTGAGCTACCAGGAATATATAAATGTGAAGCAGTAATATCTAAAATAATGAAATAATTTCAATGTAAACGTCTTTATATATGTCGTGGCCAAATCGTAGAATTGATCACTTCATGATGTGACCGACCATTTCATGAAATGCCACCATTTCATGAAATGGTCAGCTAAAACTGACCATATCGTTGAAACTTCAACGTTTGATGATATAACCATCCACGTTTGGCCATATCATTAATGTAGGTAATGTTTAGTATTTTTAAGTTGCGCTCGTTTTTTGAGTGACTTAAAACGTAAAATTCTAATAATTTGGTGTTGTAACGACCTTTCACTTCACTTTTATCTTCCATTACAATATTACTAACAGTTTGTTTATTAGATTATTTGTCCGCCGCCATGATGCATCCAAAAACAAATCGAAATAAGCGCCTCTAACGGTGGTTAATGTAACTATTTTACGATATGATTAATAATGTTTGGCCATATCATGAAATAACCATGCGTTTAGCTGTTCATATCGTTAAACGTTGTTTATTCATTGATCTGGCCAGACCATTATCATGATATGGTTAGTTAGAGTTGGCCATTTCATGAAATGCCACCATTTCATGAAATGGTCGGCCACATCATGAAGTGATCAATTCTACGATTTGACCACGACATATACATTAAACTCGAATCATAAGCGCTGTGTATTTCCGTATCTTGCACTTTATTTGTATTTACGTTAGAACATATTATTGGAAAGTAATGTATTACAAGAAAATAAATACGTCATCATCTTAAATTACATTACATAAACGAATAATATTTAATATGTATAACAGTACTAGGAGTGAATAAACTGGTAGGAGATAACTTACAGCATATTGTAGATAATGTGCTTAATAAGTGGCTTTGTTTACAGACTATTATATTGTTATCAGAAACCACTCTCGAACGATATGATAAATTATTATCAATATGGTCTGTATATCTAGCAGTTTTACAAGTAACAAAATGAATACAGAATCCGATGTAGTTTGTAGTTGGTCTTCCATAGCTGGCCGGACAGCGCAAAAATTACGTAGAATGTGCCAGCCCCGTCTCACCTCAGGGGTGTCGTAAAAGTCCACCAATGGTGATTTCCCGGTGTAGACCAATAAGCACCTTAACCAACAGTAAACCACTGACAACAATATTATCCAAAAAGGGTTGGTGTCAGTCAGGCGACTGGCTGCAAAACCTTAGCCAAAACCTTGAGCAGTATTGATTATTCCATCCGTAGGAAAGGTTCGTGCTCCAGCATTGGGGACATTACAGGGCTGGTGATGATGATGAGGTTGGCAGAGTGTAATATCACCCACATTTGAGCAGACCCATGGTATAAAGGCTATGCCTCAGTATCTCAACAGTAAAGGTCTGGTGACGATAACTTTACTTTTGTAAGCAAATCTTGTAAGTACACAAACCTTTGTAAGCACTTCTTCTTTCTGCCCTTATGCTGCTCTAGGCGGGCTAGGCATTCTAGGTTTCTTCTTTCACTGCTCTCTATCCTTCACCAATTTCCCATCCACTCCTCTCGATATCATTATATTATCCTTCTTTACACAATCCATCCATATCTTCTTTGGTCTTCACACAAAAAAGAAAATTAGAAACGTGTCTCTAAGTCAGTGAGGTCATGAGTCATGATCGCTGTCCAAATGAGGTAAACAAGTGATGACGCACATGCCTGAGTATCTAGATTATTGGGAAATACCTGACAGACTAAAACGGATGAGAAATAGAGATACCTTTTAATATCACGTGAACTAGGTCACCTGGATTGATATAATCTGGCCTGTAGCATGATAGCTTTTGATTGGTTTTTTGCTTTTTTTATAGTAACTGCGACAGATTGCTAAAGTTTAATCACGAATTACGTCTCAAAGAAAGTAAAGTCGGAAAAATTTCAAAAAAAATAGTCTTGCTATTGCGTTACTAATGCGGGGTAAAGACATTTTGAATTTTTTTAATATTTTTTCTAACTTTAGTAATATTATGATGTTCAAATAAAAAACGTAAATTACGTCTATTAATCTAGCTATTGAAAAGTGTAATTATTATTATCTTAGAATGTGCAGGCCACGACTCACCTCAGCGGTGTCGTAAAAGTCGAGTTAGGAAGATTGCCTGAGAGCAATATACAGGTGTATATGGTACATTGAATGGTGGAGGGCAAACCACTTACATAATTAGGTAAGTTTGATACCTAAAGAGGGTTGGTGTCATACAGACAGCCGGTCACCAACAATACTATGCTATAATGCAATATTAGTAGCACATTTTAAGCGATATTTATTGCATTGTTTTTGTAGCTTTGTCTTTGTATATTCTTCTTCGTCCCTAGGGCTTTCCTGGCCTAGCACCAGGGTCCGCTCTCCGAGAAATTCTAATATTTCACCAGTAATATTACGCATTAGATAATATTATTGGAGAAATGTCTAATGCTTAATATTATTAGTGAAATAATTATAAGATCTTTACCTTTGTCTTTATTTATTTATATTGAAAATTCTTGCTCCCACTTAACTAGGAAATGAATGCAAGACCGCAAGCATAGCAGCAATCTCATCGCAATATCAACTGGGTAGTTTCATCAACAACAAGCGTAAACCACAAACAATGTAGACTCTGACATGGTAGAAAGTGAAGGCTTTGTCTATGGTGCGATCGAACGTAGGGAAAGCGCCACTACTCTAACCTACGATTAAAAGCATAGAGCATGTTGGTTGTGTACCATAGGTAATAAAACAACTGCCACTTAAAAATTTGCATTAAGATGCCGGCTTATTCATCTCCCGCTCCTAAATTACAGCTAACGAGTGGAAAGCTAATTAAATCAGTTTTTATTTATTAATTTCTTTAGCTTAAAAGGCCTTCATAAACAAGCTGCAAGCATAGACTAGTTGCTGAGTCCTTTGTTTCTATCCTCCTTATGTCCTTATTAGTAAACATAACTACAGAGTTTATAATAAAGACTTTTGAATCATATGACGTCATCACATCACCAGCCCCTTACCTATGGGTGTTAAAACATAGGGAGAATGAGCTTAATTAGCCTTCTGAAGCACGGAGGAACTCGAGATACTATATTATTGATCACCCATCCAATGACCAGCCTTAGCGAACATTGCTTGGCTTACATAATCGAAAGCCGAGCGCGCTCAGACATTGCGTCTGCGAGCTCCTCAAAAGCACAATCATTATTGAAATCATTTTATCAATAAATACATTTTTATGATTTTCCAATAAGATCGGAGAAACCTTTGCTTCACTCACCCTAGGGTGTTCATTGCTCATTAATATTTAACAAAGACTTAAGCGAGATTCATAACACTGGTTGGAATTTGTATATATTACTGTTTATATGAGTAGTCTACAAACAGACAGCTTCCGTAGAAAGATCTATATTGCTGGGCATAAGGGCTATGAAAAAGAAATATAGTTGTGATTTTTTTTCTAAAAATAATAGTCGTCATGCGAGAATCGAACCCGCGTCCTCTGCAATCCGGCCAGACGCATATACCACTCGGCCAGCCAAGATGTTAGTTAGCCGAAATTTCTCAAACCTTTACACTTCACGTTATAAGCCACCACCACCCTCGCAATGTAGAAATAAACCTCAAATAATCGAATACTATTATGTATGTTGATTAATTCAGGGTTATTTCCTGTGGGTAAAGAGAAAGTACCTCCCACAGGGGTAAGTAGAGATTACTTCTTTCCACTTGCTACGTTCCGTTCCTTACATACTTCTTTCGCTTCATCCAATCTCATTAATCTCTTCATGCATGCCCGTCGGTTTCGGGTACTCTTGACCTGGCCATCTTCGGCCTTTATCGCTACTTACAATCAGGCGAGATGAAGGCCGAGAGCTTCCCTGTCTAGCCTAGAAAAGAAGAAAAACTATAGGAATTTAGTCAATGCATAAATCCTCGCGGTAAAACTAAATTCCTAAGTCAACGCATAAACGTTCGCAAACTTTTCAGACGAACTGCGCATCGCGAGACAATCGCCCAAATATCGTACACGCCAAATTGGAACAATGACACGCGGTCGACGACCCCGCGCATGGATCTGAAAAGTGACCAACCTGCGCCAACATTAAGAAGCTCTAGGACACACCAGCGGCATAAGCCGGCCAACCGATATGCGTAATGCGTTTTTTACAGCGCATTCCGTTAAAAACCGCCTTCCGCATTCGGTTGCTATAGGCAAATTGGGTGAAAGGTGAACGGACCCCGAATCATTTCACCGGTCGTTGACTCATCAATGCGATTACAGTCATTTATTGGCCGAATTTCGGCCGACTTTTTCAAAGAGTTCGTTATTTAAATAAATAGCCATTATTATTTTTAATACCCAGGCAGCACGCGTAATGAAAACTTTTCGTTGAGTCACTTAAACGAGGTTTTTGCGGGCTGGCCAGTGAAAGGCCGAATCTTTTTTTTTTAATTCTAATTTTTATAATCTGTGTTGTGGGATGGTACATGGAGTATGTAAGATTAATTCGCAACTGTAAAGTGTAGGAGTTTAGGGGAGTTTGGAATTAAAATAATTTTGTTGGTAATTTGAGAAAACTGATTTTCCGTCAAGGGAAATACCCACTATAAAGCCTATAAGTATACCTAGAAGTGCTATATCGTGCTGCTTAACAGACTCTGAGCTTGTTCTTATTAAATATTTAATCCTCATATTGCCGTGTGGTGACGGCAAAATAGAATACAATATTCTATTCGATTTTAATTTTAACATTATATAAATGTAAGAAAACATTAGTACTAAGATTTTGGTGGAAAAATTTCCGCCTCAAGATCATAATTTTTTTTAAAATTCTTTTTCTAACCACCAAAATCTTTGTAGAATACAATATTGTCACCAACCCCAATCTCTCCAGCGGGTGTCGTAAAAGGAAACAAATAGTTAAGACAGCAATGAACCTATTTTTATGTACCTGAGCTGTTGGCCACGAGGCCACCATTTACAGCATCTACCGGGTTTTTTGATGATGATGACGGGTTTTTTGGAGAGTGCGAAGACCTTTTCCTCAAGACATGCTATCGAGCACTCCCTGAGAGGATTTCTCCTCAGCAGGCATCCCCAGATGGGGGACGGTATCTTCTGGGGGAAGATATACAGGGCACTAGGAATCGGAGCTTGGAGCGGCAGGCAGGAGCAGGTAGGGAGGGGTATACCAGCTATCCTTATAAAATGTATGTCGCAGCCAACTAGCTCAATTAGGCGTTCAGTCAACAGCCTAGCCTCTTTACTAAACAGCGCCGTTTAACTAGCGGCCTGAATGATATGCAGAATCAGCCAGGCAAAAATCTTATTATTTACCGACATGGGTTAGTAGGTTGGTTAGGGTGGTGACGACTTGAATCGCCCCTTGGATGGGTGGGTATATGAACCAACGAACAGTAATTTGTGATATTAAAGAATTAGTAAAGAGGCTAGGCTGTTGATTGAACGGCCAATTAAGCTAGTTAGCTGCGACATATACATTACTAAAAGATCTTGGCTTATATAGAACTTTCATAAGTTCTACTCTGGAAGTAGAAGTGTGTGCTCTCACAGAATCTTGCCAGAGAAGGCGGGGTGGCATGGGTGAGTACTGAAATGTTGTGAAGGGCCCCCGTAAACCTTCACTTGGGTCACTAGTCCCAAGCGTTGCTGCTGACTTTCCACTCTGCCACACAATGGACCCGGCATCCGCACGGTGAATCCATGGATTGCTAAATAGAGATGAAATCTCTTACGCTGCTTTGGTGCTCTTAAGTCATATCAACTCATTCTGTAATTTTATACAGGAGGACTTTTGAGATTTTTTAAACGTTCGTTTCCTTAATAAGGCATAGGGAAACGAATTTTACAGTGAAAAAAGTGTTTTCTTAAAATTCGCTACCTTTCTACTATATTTTTGACTCACCTAAGTGTACTGCTTACTTTTCCTAGATATTACACACTTTCTAAGATACAACTCTCACCGAATTATGATTCATTCAGATGGCAGAGAGGCTTGTACTGCATCTATGGCGTTTCGAATCTAGCCTTACTGCGACAAACGTGCCTGGCTTATATTATATTTATTTATTCCAAGAATATTATATTATTAATTATTTTATAGTATTTATTTAGTTTATATTATAATATGTTGTAGGATATCTCGGAGTTAGACGTTCGGAGAGCTGTTATTTATGCATATAAATATAGTATATTTTTCAAGGCTTTTCTTCATCAGATTTAATTAATTTTAACCTGCCAACAGTACATTTAATGAATTTATTTGCATGATAAATTTACTGTACCCAAATGTTACGTTACACAGAAGCTTACATACATAAAACACGCCTATATCCCAGAAGCGTATAATAAGTTCGCCTCCTATTCCCAGCAGGTAGTATAAAAGGAAAACTGCTGCTCATTACTATTATTACTATTTACCCTTAGTCTTGGATGACACCCAGGGGTGAGATTACAATTGTAGTCCCATAGTCATGGGACAAAACTGACCTACCTCAAAGTCTTTGCCACCGCGACAAGTGATGATTTTTGTCTGGTATCAAATAAACATATTTTCTTTCTTTCTTTCCTTCTGATGATAGCAGATTCCAACACTCTATTTCACACACTGAAGGTTATTCTTCCTACGCTGCTGTTCTAAAAAATATTTGGGATCGGATCTACTACTCCGATGCTGGCCTGGGAGCGAAAATAGACGTAGAATGTCCGGCGACTAAGGGTAGAGACAGTGGTGAGTATTGGGCAGCAGCTTTCCACTTATAGCAACTTGCTAGCTATTTACCAGCCTGATAGATGGCCTTTGCTCGTCACCTATTACATGGGACCTAACACAATTGATAAGTCTCAGTTATTTCGAGTTGCTCTGTGCTTTGGAAGGCACGTTAAGGTGTTGGCCCCGACTGCATTTGCAGTCGTTAGTACACACCAATCTGCACTGAGTGGCATGGTGGGTTATGGCCCATTCTCTTTATATTCTTCTATCCATAGGGAACGCCTGTGCCTCAGCAGTAGGGACAATAAAGGGTTGGTGATGATGATGATGATAGCATACGTGGCGAAACGCTGGAGTTAACATACGCACGTAATATTAGTCAGGGATAAATAGGTGTGATTTAAGTATGTGTTGTACATTGCTGTACAACCAACGACAAGTCACCGCGCTGCATTTTAATGCCGCGTAAAAAAATAACTGTCTGGCCAAAATAAATGCCAGCGAAATGTGAAGGTAGGTCGGCAAACGGTACCGGCAATGAACTCCGAATCTGGCACAACGACCGAGCTTTTGGCTGGCGTGAAAAAAAAATATCGCATAGAAGGTACTAGGAGAAAATGAATTAGAGAAAGGTCTTTTGAATTCGCTCCAGAGCTGCCAAAGCAATTTGCGGTCTATTCCGTGCGGGGTAAGGTGCTGATGCAGTTTTTCGCGGCGCAGACGGTGAGAGGCGATTTTTGGTCGCAGGCGCGCCTGAAGACGATAGAAAGCCCAGTGAATGGTTGTTTACATTGCCATTAGTTTAAAAAAAGAGTGAAACGGTCAAGTTGAATGACCGATAAATTTCTTTTATACCTATTCCGAATGTGGGTCAAGTTGCGGCGGTTAAATGACGAATATTAGATAGTAGAGGTTCATTCACAAAACTGACCAGTAGGTATAGTACAGACAACAGCATTTAGATTACCACAAAGTGTTAAATTTTCTCAGTAGACTTTTGGCTCTACTGCCAACAAGATAAGGTTGACAATCGATTGAAGAAATTTGACAGTTTTGGGTAGTCTGAAGAGCCGTTGACTGTACAAAGCGAAGACTGAAATAACTCAATTGTCATTATTGAACCATAAACCGTGTGTTGACGGCAGAGTAGAATACAGTTGTCACCAGCCCCAACTCTCCCGCGGGTGTCGTACAAGGCGACTAAGGGTATTGAGCAATGCAATGAATAATGGGCAGCAGCGTTACTCATATATCAGCTAGCAATATACTGCGATTTACGTGCACGACAGATGGCAATAGGCTCGCCCCCTATTATATGGGATTGGCGAAACATGGGTGTTATTTCACGTCTGCCTACGTGATTTACGTATGAATGTATGTAAAAGTCACTATAGGGCAAGACTAGGGTGTGACATACATATATATTTTCATCATCATCATCACCACCAGCCCTCTAATGTCCCCACTGCTGGGGCACGGGCCTTCCCTGTGAATGGAAGAATGTAGGAAGATTGGGCCATAAACCACCACGCAGGCCCAGTGCAGGTTAGTAGATATTGACGACTGCAGATGCAGCAGGGGCCAACACCTTAACGTGCCTTCAGAAGCACGGAGGAGCTCTAGATAATACATTTTTTGCCACCCATCCGACCGGCCTTAGCGAACATTGCTTAGTTTACGCAAACGCAGGCCGAGCGCGCTATGCTACTGCGGTAGCGAGCTCCTCATAGTGGTACAATGAAATAATTCAACGGGTAATTTGACTAACATACATACATACATACATAAGTCACACCTAGATCCCCGAAGGGGTAGGCAGAGGTGAACTAGCACCCACGTTTCGCCAGTTATGTTAGGTCCCATGTAATAGGTGGCGAGCCTATTGCCATATATCGGGCACAAAAGTGTCGCAGTACATTGCTAGGTGGTATAAGAGGAACGCTGCTGCCCATTCCTCGTCACTGATTTATCCTTTATCCCCTTGTACGACACCCACGGGAGAGATTTGGGGTGGTGACAATTGTATTCTACTCTGCCGTTACCACACGGCACTAATTTGACTAACTCACGTCACTATTGGAGTTTTCCAGAATGTAGGAGCATATACGAGTATTACAGTTGTTTACCGATCGTCATTGCGAAAAACGGTTGTTAATTCGCAAAGGTATACGTCGCGCATTTCGTAACACCTGATAGTAGCGTAACAAGAGCTCTGACTCACGCATCCTATAGCGTTTCGTCGTTTCATTCATGGAATGATGCAAGTGTCCTTAAAAAATGACTTGGAATGCCTCTGCGTCACGTCTTACGTATGCGTTCTGAGCCATTAGATTCTTGTGCGTCGAAATCGGTTTCTAGAACTTCGAAATCACGCTTATATGATTTTTTTTTATGCTAGTCAGGGAGGCTCTTCATCTCACCCGATAGTAAGTGACGATAAGGGCCGAGGATGGAATCGAGCTTCACCTGGAACCCTCAACCACAGAGGGGCTGGCTATCTTATTACACATTGCCGGAACACAATAATGTTGTCAACATTACTATTATGACCACAGATTTTGATAAGATAGTGGTATCTACCCAAGCGGACTTGAAATAAGTCCAACTACCAACCAAACAGAGTACAAATTTTTACCCCCCTGGGGATCGAACCCGGGGCCTCTGGATCTTAATTCCGGTGGGCGAAACACTAGACCAATATTTAGTTGTCTTTAGCACACTGAATTTGAATTAGCTTAATTTTGCTGTCTTTAAGGGTAAAATTGAGTGTACACATAGACGAGTTAAATCCAATCACGAATTTTGATTGGAGGTAAAGATAGCTTGAATTACGGTTGTATATCTCAAAGTGCATTTAGAGATGTATAAACATCCACATTTAGACTATGTTACCTGATATTGATTCGGTATGCAGGTTTGAAACTGTGATTATCATTTTGTTTTATGAATTACAGCGAGAAAGCTTATTTGAATGAATTTTTAAAATATATGTAAACATAAAAATGCTAATTTACCCATCAAACTTACACTCAGGTTTCGCCAATTATATTAGGTCCCATGTAACAGCTGTCGGGTACATGAATCGCAGCTTTATTTATAGCTGGTAAGTACAAAGTCACATTAATGAGATTGGATAAAGCGACAGAAGTATGGAAGGATCGTAGCAAGTGGAAAGCAGTGATTATTGTATTTATAAACCGTACCCGTTACTTACTCATCTCTGTCTAACTGCCGCACTCAGAGACGTCAATTAACTTTAATGAGTACTTAATATCAAAAAATTTCATTCAAATCTAGACCATAGATAGACCCGGCAAAAATTTGTATTGTCATTTTTTGACATTGAGTACTCATTAACGATATTTGACGTCTCTGAGTGCGGCAGTAAGCCTTTAGTCAAACAAATACGACACCCCTGTTGTGACAATTGCATTCTGCTCTGCTATCACAACATGGAATTTTTATGGCTCCAGTTAACCAAACCGCAATACAACTGATTAAAAATAACCGTCAGTTTTTGACTGTTCCTCCCACGTTCTTCCATACGATAAAATTCCATACCAAAACGTAAAACAAGCGATTTTTATTTGTTCGAGGGTTTTTGACATTTAATTTTTATCGCAAGGTCCATGTTTTAATTTATCTATCAAAAACTAACCGTTTTTTTAATCAGTTATTTAACGTTTTGGTGATCGATCGAGCCTAAGGAATTCAAACCTTTATTGAAAGTGGAAGGTGCAATGGGAAAATGTTGAACGACCAGAGGCCTACAAACTCAAGTGAAAACTCCACATTCAATAGCTAAAAGAGAAAACTATATCTCATAGGAAAGTATCTGGCCACAAAGATAGAAAATCTATAGTTAAACTATTTACAATTCGTATGGGACGGCTTGCGTGACCGAAAGTTGGCAGTGTCACAACCGTTGCATATTACACCTTAAGCCTGGAGACTTAGAGCCGTTTTTGCCACAACCAGTTGTGAGTACGAAATCTTGGGTGTTAATGACCTCTGGACACGGAATCCAATCGGAAATGGCCTCAGAGATTACCAACTAAATAAAAAGTATGCAGGTTTATAAATGAAAAACCAAAAAACACGTTTTGAAATTATCACAACCCTTTTTCTTTATCAATATTAAATTGATAATGCAGATAAAATTTGTCACTGTGGATTACATAAGCATAGGGTGGATATTAATTGTGACTACAACAAACTTAGGGCCTGTTTCACAGTCGAGAAGTAAGTTCGAAGTAGCTTACTTTGCAGTTCAATTGACATATATATCATATTACAATTGTCAAATGATCTGCGAAGTAAGCTACTTGGCCCTTAAAGATGGAAATGTAAAATTTTACCCAGAGATCGGACGACCCTTTAAGTGTTGCTTATTTTACACAGTAGCACATCAAGCGCTGTGACTTCATTGTAAAATATTTGAACATATTTTTTTTTAATTTTTAATACTAAATATTCACCACTTTGCGTAGCCATTCACTGATATTTCACAACTTTGCAGGAGTCGCAAACAATTTGGAGGATTACCATTTTTAGAATATTTTTGAATAAAAATGCTTGTGAATATTTAGAACATTTTTTAAATTGGCGTATTAGGTGATAATGCTGTTATGGATTTTTAAAGAAAATATTAGGTAATATCATAGAGTAGCTAAGGAAATTTTAAGTCAAATTAAATTTGTTTAGCATAAATTTTATTTTTGATTCAAGTAAGTTTTGCCATTTTGCTATATATTATCACAGACACTAGATGTGACAAATATTACGAATGAAATCAAGAGCAGATATCGTTTAATTTGTTATATCAAATCAATCGTATATTTCCAACGTTAATCTATACTATAATTAATGTCAAATCTTTCCTTCTATGCTGGCCTGGGAGCGAACAAATAACGTAGAATAGGCCAGCCCCAACTCATCCCATGGGTGTCGTAAAAGTCGACTAAGGGAGATTGCCCGGTGTAGACCAATAAGCACCTTGGGGCACCCGAATGGTGGAGGGCAAACCACCAACAACAGCGTACCCAAGGAGGGTTGGTGTCAGGCAGGCGGCCGGCTGTAAAACCTAAGCCAAAACCTTGAGCAGTATGGATTGGAATGTTGTCATTCTAATCACTCTCTCCGTTCATGGGTCTCTCGACATGGTCCGTTCCGTCTCTTTTCTATACATTCATTCATCACTAGCACCTTTACGGTGGGATGGATGATATGAATCAAAAGGGAGTGGATGGCTTGATGACGTCTGACATATGAATGGAAGAGGAAACATACTGCGCCGACCCCAGATAGACTGGGAACAGGGCAGGAAGAAGAAGAAGAAGAAGAATGTCAAATCCTAACGCCTGATTTTAAGCCAAATAACAACAAAACTGAAAGAGCGTAGTGACAAAACGAACTTTAGAGATAACACGAACAATCTAAAATTTTTGAAATACACACATAACACAAAACACACCTATTTTTCTCCGAAGGGTAGTCAATAGTGAATTAACACTAACTTTTCGTGAAATATGTTAGGTATTGTATTGTAATAAATTGCAGTATTTTAGTAACGTTGCTGCCTACTACCTACTACCTTGCGATAAGTATATCGCTATCTTAACCATAAGTCGCCTTGTATATATATGACACCCGCAGGAGAGATAAGGGGTTGGTGACAATAAAATGTATTCTACTCTGCCGTCACCACATGGCAATAGTGATTTCTAAATACATACATACATGAATCACGCCTATATCCCCGAAGGGGTAGGCAGAGGTGAACTAGCACCCACGCTTCGCCAATTATATTAAGTCCCATGTAATAGGTGGCGAGCATATTGCCATTTATCGGGCACAAAAGTCGCAGTACATTGCTATTGCTAGGTGGTATAAGAGGAACGCTGCTGCCCATTCCTCATCGCTGATTTATCCTTAGTCGCCTTGTACGACACCCACGGGAGAGATTTGGGGAGGTGACAATTGTATTCTACTCTGCCGTCACCACACGGCCGGATTTCTAAATAAGTTTGAGTAATTTCGAAACAATGGTCACATTAATTGATAACGCTAATGTAAGTCTTGCAAGCACCTGAAGAACAAACATAAAAACAAGAAAGAAAAATCAATAAGAAAAATTGAAATTCAAGATATTATTTTTAAAGAGTACAGCTTTTGTAAAACCATTTATATTGTATAATACATACATACATAATTCACGCCTATATCCCCGAAGGGGAAGGCAGAGGTGAACTAGCACCCACGCTTCGCCAATTATGCTAGGTCCCATGTATAATAGGTACATGTATAATAGGTGGCGAGCCTATTGCCATTTATCGGGCACAAAAGTCGCAGTACCTTGCTAGGTGGTAGGTATAAGAGGAACGCTGCTGCCCATTCCTCATCACTGATTTATCCTTGGTCATCTTGTACGACACCCACGGGAGGGATTTGGGGTGGTGACAATTGTATTCTACTCTTCCGTCACCACACGGCACACATATTGTATAATGACTAGCTGATTCGGAAAACGTTGTATTGCTCTTATCACCGAGGTGTAGCAAAAAAACCTACGACCTGTCTCAGACATACCGAATATATATAAAAAAAATCATAACTATTTGTCGAGCCTTTTCGGATTTCTATATTATTAGATAACGCTAAAATAAACACATGAAAATGGACTGTTTTAAAAACCATTGTATGTATGATCAGCACAGAATACCCACATCACAGGGTAGGTTCTCATGAATCATTTTTGGAAGAGTTGAATCTTCTCAATGTAGCAAACTTCGCTCGCTGTAACAAGATGTCTCCATTTGACCGCGTCTTCTGTCCCTTTCGGCCTCGAAGATGAGCCAGATGGTGCGAGCGGGACCTAATTAAAAAATTCCATCACGTAAATATGTAGTGGCTAGCCAAATCTCGAGTGTGCATAGGTCGTAGACCTGTTGCAAGCCAGCCCACGAGACTAATCTCAGGATATTAACCCTTAATTACGAATAAAATGACGTCGCTTAAATTATAACCCCAATGATTATTTGGGATTTTTGATTTAATTGTCCATTTTCATTTGATAGAGATTGGCTTAGCGCGCTCGGCCTGCGATTGCGTAAACTAAGCAATGTTCGCTAAGGTCGGTCATGGGATGGGTGACCAAAAGTTTACTATCTCAAGTTCATCCGTGCTTCGTGTAGGCTACTTTCAAACTTCCTCTTGTATACTCATTTCTTACTTTATCCTTTCTTGTCACGCGGCACATCCATTTCAACATTCTCATCTTTGCAATACAACATGCAATTTATTTTAAAGGTGTTGCGTCAAATGAAGACAATGTACGATTGAGCCCCTTTCCGAGCCTATTGCTATCTACCGGAGTACTCAGACATACATACATAAATCACGCCAATATCCCCGAAGGGGTAGGCAGAGGTGAACTAGTACCCACGTTTCGCCAATTATGTCAGGTCATTGCCATTTATCGGGCACAACAGTAGCAGTACATTGCTAAGGTGGTATAAGAGGAACACTGCTGCCCATTCCTCATCACTGATTTATCCTTAGCATACCAAAAAAGGGTTGATGTCAGGTAGGATACATAAATCACACCTATGCCCCTAAAAGGGCAGGCCGCGGTGATACCACACCGGGCCCATGTGGCGGTGTTGTATGGGCCACATGCACACCCCGAGCCTATTGCCATATATCGGGCACTTAAATCGCAGTACATTCTTAGGTGATAATGTAATGAGAACGCTGTAACTCATTCCTCATTATTTTTTTAATCCTTAGTCGCCATTTACAGTCAGCAACATAAGGCGATTACCACTTTAGCCCTCTGTCACACCAAAGACAGCTCAAGCGCAGTAATAATCGACACAAATTTGCACGAACAAATATTTAGACAAGGTACTTAAGTTTTTTATATACTTAAACTGCAGATTTGGGGTGGTGACAATTTGTTTCTTGTAATTTGTTTGTTATTGTATTCTGCTCTGCCGTCACCACTCAGCTGTATAGCTTAATTAATATCATGACAATATCAAATACTGTAAATAAAGTATTGAGTATTGAAATACCTCGTAGAAACTAGGAAGCCCGGTGTCTCGAAGATTTCCATGGACTACCGTAACGTAGACTCTCGTAATGAGTATCGGTCACGAAAACGTAATGAAGTTAATGAGGCGTGATATCGATTTGTTTTTTCTTCGCTTCAAACGCACGCGCCTATCGGGAGCCCCGGCTGTGATCTATTTTAATTTTACATACATACATAAATCACGCCTATATCCCCGAAGGGGTAGGCAGAGGTAAACTAGCACCCGCGTTTCGCCGATTATATCAGGTCCCATGTGGTGGCGAGTCTATTGGGACACCCACGGGAAAGATTTGGGGTGGTGACATTGTATTCTACTCTGCCGTCACCACACGGCCATTTTAATTTTGCAATGATAATATACAAGGTGTAGGCCAGCATAATTAATTTTTCACTTCTCAAGCTCTGAAAGTGCTTATTTGTGCAGGATATAGACTGCACAAAATAAAATGTTGTGCTCAAGAGCATTAACGTATCTAATCATAAACGTATCTATATTAAGGCAAAGAAAATGAGCCATGCAGCCAAACACAATAAGAAGTTCAGAGATAGAATTTGTTATTTTATTAAATTTACTTTAATTTATTTGGCTTATGTGTTTTTTTAAAACATAAAAGATATTAAAATTTAAATTCAAGTACGGTAAGTTATTTAATTAATTTAAGAAAATAATTATTGCAAAATTAATTTAATACTAGGCTGTATAGGTCTGCAGTCCAAGCCTAATATTAATGAGATTTTCCTTCAGTATTCAATACTGTACTAATTTTACTTTGAATTGTGAGAATGTTATGTTAAATTACCATTTTATTTCCTCGCAATCGAAGTGAAAAGCAGAGTTTATAACTCGTCCACAAAACTATTTTATCCTTGACATTACTATCAGTCTAAAAGTCTCGGATAAAAATGATTCGTTTTGTGCACTCGTTGTAAAATCTACTATTGTGATAACATACAGAGTAACTAGCATTATTAATGCATAAGGGGCCGTCCATTAATCATGTCATTGTGATGTTTTTATTTAGTATTTTTAATCAAAAAATGGTGATGAGCTCTGTAATTTTGTTATTTCTAATGATTATCTCTTTGACGACGAAGCCACGGGCAAGGGCTTGTACACAAAACTGCGATGCGACGTCGCATCGCGTAGTTCTTGCGAATTGATTCGCATAGCGCGTTCCTTAAATTTTCAATTCCATACCGCTTTGTTTATTTTTTCCTTGCCGCACTAAATCGCATCTCAGAAATTCACGTTGCAATTTTCTGCGTTGCGAATTGGTATCACACCAATTCGCAGTGGTTGCTGATCGAACCCGCGCATAAAACATTGATTTGTTTTTCTTCCACTCCATTCGTATTTTTAGTCACCTCCACCGCAGCTTAAATTTATACTAGCCTTCGTGGGTTGACTGGAAGAGATCTCTTTTAGAGATAAGTCCGCCCTCGGAAACTATGTATTTGTTGCGTGCGCATTTATTGTATTTTTAATTGCAATAAAGAGTATAGAGTATATATATAGAAAACTGCTCGAATTTCCAGACAAGATTTCCGCGACCAAATTACAGTCGTCATTATAATCCAGTGAATATGTAACGCGTGATGCAATACCGTGTAATTTATCCAACATTGTGCGGGTACCAGCCTATTCTTGGCCACACGCCGTTTCTTGAACCGCCGCATTACAATTCAGTCGCCGAATGTTTACATTGCTAATTTGCTCCTGTGGTCGGATGTGTTTATTCGGGAGATCGCCACAAACGAGGGTAAGGCGTTGGTTGGTTCGGGAGGACAGTTGGCGCAAAACAAGGACGGTATTTGCAATTTAATGATGCCGACCACGGTGACATCGCTGCGAGTTGAAGTTTTAAGCACTGGAAACAGATTTTTTTTGGAATTCGATAAGGTTCTAAATTGATTTTTTTACATCTAAATGAAAGTTATGGCTTAGGCATTACAGCCGGCCGTTAGCTCTCTTTGGGCTGTCCTTCCACCATTCGGCGCTCGTATTGGTTTTTCCTTTTACATAATCCTAGGGGTGAGCCGGATTCTGGACCATGCTTGCATGCAGGTAAGATGGAAGGACAAAAAATTAGTACTTATTATGCTTAAAAACGAAAAGACGCCTAATTTGTCAGAGAAAAATAAAAATATACTATACTCGTATAATAATAATATTGCTTGTTTTCTTTTCCTCCTGATTAGGAGAAGGGGAAAACTACTTTTACCATTACACGGGCTGGTAAAGAATTTTAATAATAATTAATAAAAAACTTTTTGCAGACGTTTTTAGTATCCATGCACAGTGAAACCACTGAGTCTACAACGTAGGATTCCACCCAGAAAGAGGTGTACAGACGCTCTGGAGGCATACTGCAAAACATGAATGGAATTGACTTAGGATTACTAGAGATAGTGGGCTGCGGGGGAGGCCTCTGCCCAGCAGTGGGATATTACAGACTCATATAAAAAAACAAGCAGTTTAAAGCACTCCCTCTGCGAACAAAAATAGCCCATTTCAATTTGTATTCCCCTTAAAAGCTCGCCTACTGATATTTATTTACGAAATTCGATTAAATTTTCATACGGCAGGGGTCAACGGCGGGCATGGACCAATATCAACATGAGCGTCAATGAATTGACAGCGTTTTATGGAGACAAAGCGTCGCTTGGGGAATATTATGAAATGGGAATAGAATAGATTACATTTTGTTTACTGATAAAAAAAACGTTTACACAATCATCATCAGATTCAAAGGAAATGGGTCAGATAAATAAAGAAAATTGAGGTTGGAAACAGTTCGAAAAATTGTATCGTCTTGTTGCGGGAATCGAACCCGCGTCCTGTGTAATCTGGGCAGGAGCTAGTTGACGTAGTTCCTTAGCAAGTTCAGCATGCAATTGCGTCAATTAAGCAATTTTCACTAAGGCTGGTCATTGGATAGGTGGCCAAATGTATAAATATTATCAAGAGTTCCTCAGCTTCGGGGGTCATGTTAAGCCGTTGGTCCCGGCTTCATCTGCCGTCGTAAAAACCCACAAATCCTCACTGGGCCAGCGTGGTTCGTTATGGCCCATTCTCCCTATATTCCAATTATAGCGAAGTCCTGCGCCCCAGCAGTAGGCACATTGAAGGATGATATCTTGATGCAATTATACTTCAAGAAATGCACTGATGAAGGTGATGAATAGTTCAATAGTGGACTGGTGCCGGCTGATGATGATTCTCATATTAGGTTATGAACTACTCGCCCTCATGTAACTACTTCTTGAATATGGATCCAAATTCTGTGCTTCCTTATGAAAGTTTTGTATAATTACCTACATATTATTGGTAATTATATAATTAATTACTGGCAGTGTTTTAAATATAAATGGTCTCAACTGCCATTTATATCGAACAGAAGTTACGAAGACCAGGTACCCTCACATTAGCATAACAAAAAAGCAATTTTTTAAAACAAATCCATTGTCATAATTCTATATTCCCAGCTACTTGCAGAAGACAAACGGAATTCAATTGTAAGGGACCTCTGAGAATGGGCAACTGTAAAATTTCACGCAATAAAACTGTTTGTTTTACGAAAAAATTGACAAGGTTTTTTTGGCCGTCTAGCGGCGACGGTCGACCCACTGTCCAGTGCGGTGTTTGTTTGAGAGATACCGTTCGCACAGTGGGCCCGCAGTGTCGTAAATTAGACACAAAATATAATGAAACGGGAACGTTTGTAAAACTGTACCTTGGCTATTTTTTTGGTCGGTGACGTTGCATTTAATTGTGGTTCAAGGGAAAGGCGGCTTTATTTCTCGGCAATAAGATGCAGGGTTTTATGGCGTTGTATAATTTTCTCGTCCTGACTCGTACAAGATTTTTATTGTCCCCTGGTTTTGTTGTTATGTTGTCACTGACTCACAATATGTTTACAAACGCAAAGTGCTGAGCCATTAACAGCTAGTAACATAACTCTTGCAATACAATTTGAAAGAACGCATTCCTTTTTATGAAAAATGAAAAATGAAAAATATTTTATTATTAACATTTTAGGGGTTACACAATACAGAGGTTGGATTTCCCTTTTAAGTGTGAAAACACTTGTGCCAGGGAAAGCCAGTCTCCCATAGCTTAGAGTGGTTAAATACATTAGTTAATCTTTATAAATACATAACATTAATCTAAACTAATTCGCAGTTCGCAGTTGACATTGAAGAGCATGAATACATTCTGTTCAGTCCTACTTATTAAATAAAGTGACAATTACAATTACTTAAGTACAAGATTTTCGGTTTCCTCATAACCAAGTGTCTTAAGCCAGTCTGTTAACAGTTTTTATGCATCGAGATGTGGCAGCAGTCGTCTGCGGTTTTGATTTAACTGAGCAGGCTTTTGAAGTAGACTATAGTTTCTAGTTTTGCAGAGATGCCTTCAATAAGAATTTGCCTTCAATAAGAATATACCTACCTTACTGCCGCACTCAGAGACGTCAAATAACTTTAATAAGTCAAAAAAAAATCATTTAAATCTAGACCATAGTCGGTAAGAATAGCGACTAGTTTTGAATTGTCATTTTTTGACAGTACTAATTAACGTAAATTGACGTCTCTAAGTGCGGCAGTTAGTGAAGTAATCACCAGCCCTTTAATGTCCCCACTGCTGGCGCTTAGGCGCCTTCCTTATGGATGTAAGAATATAGGGAGAATGGGCCATAGCTCACCACGCTGGCGCAGTATGGGTTAGTGGGTGCCTTCCGAAGCACAAAGGATCTGGAGATAACATTAATTTTGGTCACACACATCAATATCCAGCCTTAGCGGATATGTTTTTCTGATTTGAAATTCACTGATGGTTGTCTCTTTTCATAACAAATCAAATCAAAAATGTTCTTCGTGGTAGCCTGTGAATAAAGGAGCGTACATACATACATACATAAATCACGCCTATATCCCCGAAGGGGTAGGCAGAGGTGAACTAGCACCCACGTTTCGCCAAATATATCAAGTCCCATGCAATATGTGGCGAGCCTATTGCCATTTCTTGGGCACAAAAGTCGCTCAAGGAGCGTAATTGTCATAATATTAATTTAAAAGCAATTAGTACTCGGATACATGCAAGAAATTCTGAACTGTCAATTAATTTATATTGTCACTGGAGGTTTTAATCTTATTTAATGACGTCAACCAATTTTTCCAGTCGATTTTATAAAGAAACCTATGTAAGGCGACCCCGCATTGCCATACCTTAACTACCATTAGTCGAATGAATCACTTCTCACAGCAGCTCAAAGATTAATTTATATATTGTCTCGGTAGCACTCCAGAATGAAAAGAACAAACCATACACCTAACAATTGGAGCAACTCTAAAGCTAACAAAAACGGAACTATGAAAGAAAGAGCTTCGAAGGACTAAGAGACCATTTCGCTCATTTTAATCCAAGAGAGACGCAACTCAAGAAATGCTTTGAAACATTATGTATTTTAAAATTATGGCATTAAGACCTGCTTTTGTAAGAATGCGATTTTGAGGTATGTCTCTTCTGTATCTAAGAAGCGATTCTCCGGTAGCGACACAAACCGCCCAATTGTGAAGAATATAATGAATATATAATCATTTCTCGTAGTAAAATAACGGCATCGCGCCGAGAAAGGGTTGGCAATGAAGCTATAAATCTTAGGAGCCAGGCAAGGGGCTGGATTGTAGGCGGCCCTTGGCAGGTTTTGTGTTGAGCGGTTTGCAATTGAAAAGCAAAAGCAATAGAGGCCTGTTGGCGCGTTGGCTTCTAGAAAGATGTAAAATTATCAGTGCCGCCTACTTACCGGATTTGGTGGCTTAAATCTAAACTACAATTTACCCATAGATTTTGACATTTCTATGAAATTTTCGATAGATTTTAGACATTTTTAACAGTTTCTAACCGCCTCCGTGGTCGCAAACGGGAATTAGGACCCGAGGTCCCGGGTTCGATCCCCAGGGGAGGTCAAATTTGTACTTGTTTGGGTGGCGGTAGGACTTTTTTTTAAGTCCGCCTGGCTAGCTACGAGTACGACCGCCTTTTGAAAATCTTCTTCTTCTCCATGCCCTGAATGAATGTATAAAAAAGGGACGGGACTCTGGACTACTTTATGCGTGCTTTATATATTTAGAGCACTGACCTCTATTAGACGAGTATGCTGGACTGAATACGTCTACTAAAATGTCAAATGTTTCTTGTGCCGCTTTTAAGCACCCCCTCGAGCGGCAGGGGTACTAAATTTGACGTTTGTTGCTTGTATTTGACATTAGAAATGCATCTTTATTAGTTCCGTGGACGTTCACACCAGTGCCATCAGCGTCAAGATGGCGTTAATCAAAATGGCTTCATTTTTTGGATGACAACCTTCAGTCCAGCGTTCTTGTTTAATAGAGGTCAGTGATTTACTGCCGCACTCAGAGACGTCAATTAACGATAATGAGTACTGAATGTCAAAAAATGACAATTCAAATATAGTCTCTATTCTTGTCAGGTCTTTGGTCAAAATTTAAATGAAAGTTTTTGACATTAAGTACTCATTAAAGTTATTTGCCGTCTCTGAGTGCGGCAGTTAGAGTTATTGATACCAAGTTCTAACAATAGTCTTAATTCTCAGACTATAGAAGCATAATTGATCATTTACGTAGAGTAGACGGCTTAGGTGAATGGACCAGGGGTCACCGATTCTGCGGAAACGAGACACATGATGGATATTCTCGGCAGGATCACGTTTCAGCTATGCAAATAGCCCGTGTTGCAGCCAAACTGCTTAACAGGACTTTCTGTGGAACGACCTATCAGGTCTAGGCGTCTAGTCTACACACACCTTTCATCTAACGCAAAGAAAGTTCATACATACATAAATCACGCTAATCTCTTCGAAGGGGTAGGCAAAGGTGAATATACACCCAGTTTTCGTCAATTAAGTTAAGTTCCACGTAATAGGCGGCGAGCCCATTGCCGTATATCGGGCACATAAATCGCAGTAAATTGCTAGGTCGTATCAGAGGAATACTGTTGCCTATTACTCATCGATGTCTTTACCCTTAGGGCCGGTTTTTGATCCATAGTTAACTCAACCAATTGCTATTTTTTTTTACTAATTGTTTAATATCAATCTGATATGTAACTATTAGTAACACTTTTAGTTACTTAATGTTACAAATGGTCTGATATCAGTTTGATTTTGTCACTAATTGTTAAATATCAGTCTGATATTTAAAGATAAGTAACAGTTTTTAACAATTGGTTAAATTAACTATGGATCAAAAAACCGGTCCTTACTGCCGCACTCAGAGACGTCAAATAACTTTAATGAGTACCTTATGTCAAAAAATTTCAATTAAATCTACACCATAGATCCGGCAAGAATAGCGACTAGTTTTGAATTATCATTTCTTGACATTAAGTACTCATTATCGATAATTGACGTCTCTGAGTGCGGCAGTTAGTCGCCTTGTACGATACCTACGGGAGAGATGGGGGTGGTCACAAATGTATTCTGCTCTGCCGTCACCACACGGCGGAAACCACATGACTCCAGAACATATTATGTCTGCGTTCAAGCTCACAAACTTTTGCCTCTTCCAGGAGTCGAACCCGGGACCTTGGCCAATAGCCAGCGATATCCGACCATTTGACCAATCTGGACGTCATCTCAAAACGTCAGTTACGTTAGCTAAAATTTTACTAGTATATTTCAACCGTTTTAAAGTAACATAATATTAACTTAAGTGTATTAAACGCGCTGACCGTGATTTAACTTTGAAACTTATGTTTTTCTAATGTGAAAGAATACATTTATTACAATTTCAAAACACAAATTGGTGACGTAAATAGGATCGGATTCGTCTAGAAGTGTATATTTATCAACCGGATGCTAAGGTGACCAAATATTAAATTCTACTTTAGGGAATAGTGTGTTTAATATGGTCACCCCAAAGCGGGTTGATGTCAGGAAGGCGGCCGAATGAAAAACCTAAGCCAAAACCTTGACCAGTATGGATTGGAATGTTGTCATTACAATCACTGTCTCCGTACATCGGTCTCTCGACATGGTCCGTTCCGTCTCTTTTCTCATTCATTCATCACTAGCACCTTTACGGTGTGATGAATGATATGAATGCAAAGGGAATGGATGGCTTGATGATGTCTGACCGATATCAATGGAAGAGAAAAACATACTGCGACGACCCCAGATAGACTGATAACAGGGCAGGGAGTAGAAGAATATGGTCACCCCACTATATTATTATATTTTTATATTTTTACACCCCATTTTATACTTCATTATATTTTTAGTATTCGTTGTGGTAAAAAGACAACTGACCTTAGCTTTAGCTGGAAAGAAAATTAATGAAAAAGACGTATATTAGGTTGGGGAAAAAGTCTTTTCGCATTATAGTATGTATAAACTTGTAATAAAATCTCTTTGGCTATACTATTTGTATCTGGCTGGTTTTGGTATCATTGAAAGTTTAAATTTTAAAGAACATAATTCCAAATTTAAATGAGGAAAATGTGTGATTTTCATTTGTTTTTCGTACCGCCAAGATGAGTGAATCTAATGAAGAAATTCGATTCATTTTAAAATTTTACTACAAAAAAGGTAAAAATGCAACGCAAGCCGCGAAAAAAATTTACGATGTTTATGGACCTAGTGCAGTGTCTGTGAGAGTAGCACAAATTTGGTTTAAGCGTTTTCAATCCGGAAATTTTGATGTCAAAGATGCACGTCGCTCTGGTCGCCCTATTACAGATAAAATGGATGCCATTTTAGAATAAGTGGAGCAAGATCGGCATGTCAGTAGTTACGACGTAGCTGAAGAACTGGGAATTGACCACAAAACAGTTTTGGCGCATTTGAAAAAAACTGGGTACACAAAAAAGCTCGACATTTGGGTAGGTACCTCACGAGCTCACTGAAAGAAACCTATTGAACCGTGTACTCATTTGTGATTCTTTATTACGACGTAACGAAACTGAACCATTTTTGAAGAAGCTGATAACGTCTCTCGTGGTGATGAAAAGTGGATCACGTAAGACAAGAACGTGCGAAAAAGGTAGTGGTCAAAGGCCGGTCAGGCTTCACAGACTGTAGCGAAACCCGGGTTAACTCGCAACAAGGTGATGCTGTGTGTGTGGTGGGATTGGAAGGGCATTATTCATTATGAGCTGTTACCACCAGGCAGGACCATCGATTCTGAACTCTACTGCGAACAACTGATGAGATTAAAGCAAGAAGTTGAGAGAAAGCGGCCGGAATTAATCAACAGAAGGGGTGTGGTTTTTCATCATGATAACGCTAGACCTCACACATCTTTAGCCACTCAGCAAAAATTAAGAGAGTTTGGCTGGGAGGTGTTAATGCATCCGCCGTATAGTCCTGACCTTGCGCCTTCAGATTTCCACCTGTTTCGGTCTCTTCAGAATTCTTTAGGCAGTGTCAGGTTAACATCACGAGAGGACTGCCAAAACCACTTGTCGCGGTATTTTGACCAGAAGTCCCAAAAATTCTATAGCGATGGGATTATGTCCCTACCTACATGATGGCAAAAAGTTATCGAACAAAATGGTACCTACATACTTTAGTTAATGTAAATAAACTATATTAAAAAATGTTTTGAATTTTCTTAAACAATGCGAAGAAACTTTTTCCCCAACCTATTATTATGTGCTGCTTTCAGGCACAGTAGTATAAAGTCAGGAAGATTGCAATGCAACTCATTGATCTACAAAAACAGCATACTTTAGGTAGGTACAAACTTTTTTACTGCTTTTTTTTTCATTAAAAAAGGTTGACCGCTATCAATACGCTTAGACCGCCAAAGAGTTTGGCGTGGATGGTTTGTTTTTAACGTTTTTAAATTTTAATAGTTATGTTTGCATAAAATTATAATGTTTTGTGCGACGAATTCTGTTCTCAGAAAGAAATTACGGATGGCACATATTTTTAGTAGAATCTTTTTCTTGTATTTTTTATTGAGGGGTATTTTTTGTTGAGTGGTGGTTATTGCAGTGCTTAAGCAAACTTTGGTTTAACACATAGTATTTGTACAAAACTGGCACTAATAAATTTAAAATACACATAATCATTAAAGTACATTATTAAATTATAGCTTAAAATAAAAAAAATAAAAATAAAAAGATATTCCTTTATAAATATAAATTGGAAAGTAGTGCTAAAATGTTTACCAAATAAGCGAAGTAGGAAAAAACGGGAAATTTCTCAAGAAAATAATTTTATATCCTTCTCGTTGGGGAGAATCAACCAGTCCATTATTCTTCTATCTATGTATATCATTATGTCTATAACAATAAAAACCTTTGATGAAAAGAAATTTATTGAATTTGTCATCAAAATTGCTATTGCAATAAACAATAAACTAAATAAAATAAAATAAATTGTTAAGAGATATAATGAAACCATTTTATTTCTAACCAAACTGCAATGTTACATTATGATCGAAGTCAAACAACGTAGCGGCATCGTAGCTCGTAGCTTTCGTAGTCGTGTCGAGTACAACGTTGTTGAAATATGTAACGATTCATCTTACGATTCTCAGTTCCAATAGGGTTCTAAACATTTTATAGCAACAATAACCAAGGAGTCCTAGATTCAAGTCCTTTCTTCTTCCTGTCCTGTTCCTAGTCTACCTGGGGTCGGCGTAGTATGTTTCCTCTTCCATTCATATCATCAAGCCATACAATCCCTTTTAATTCATGTCATCTCATATGTTTAGGTTTTACAACCGGCCGCCGGCCTGACACCAACCCTTTTTGGGTATGCTGTTGTTGGTGGTTTGCCCTCCACCATTGGTCTACACTGGGCAATCTCCCTTAGTCGACTTTTACGACACCCATGGGATGAGACGGGGCTGGCACTTTCTACGTTATTTTTTCGCTTCCATGCCAGCATGGACCAGAGGGGTTACTTTCGAAGATTATTTCGTTCGATCGAGTCTTGGCGTCTTTGTCACTCTAATTTAACACGCAGTGGCATGAGAAAGACGGATAGATGTGAGTTAATCGTTCGCAGTTTCGGAGTAGACCTCCTGATTCGACTCTTGTTATGAGCAAATGTTTGTGTTATGAGCAGCGATGTTTTTGTCGTGTCGTCATGTTTATTTTAAATGTAATGTATTTTTAATTAATTTAATTATTATATAATGATATTGAACTGTCCTCTTTACAAGATCCTTTGGTAGATTAGGTTACCCCGCACACTGCTAAACACTTTTTAACGACTTGAAAAAAACTAATTGAATTTCTTCCCCGTTTTGTTTCGCAAATTGCAGTTTAAGTTTTTTTCTGTTAGAAAGTGTGCAAGGGATAGCTTTCTACTATTCCAAGAAGAGATCTTTGTTTTTTTATTTCCTAAAAAACACTATTTGTGCAAACTGCAAAGGTTTGACAGCGCTAGTGTTTTGCCGATAAATGTTGAATTCTTAACTTTACGAGAGAAAAGATTGTTATTACTGTCACTTTGCAAGGAAATTAGTTTCTATCTGTCTTTCTAAAGAGGCGGCTCTGTAAATAGGACGTTATTTCGAAAAAAAATTTCAATCCTATGTACACAGTATACATACCTATAAAAGTTAAAATACATACTATTCTTTATTTAATGTATTCATTATTTTTGGCCAAAACAGTGCAGAGTATATATAATTGTCAGCGCCCCCATCTCTCCCGCGGGTGTCGTACAAGGCGACTAATGAGTACTGGGCAACAGCGTTCCTCTTATGCCACCTAGCAATGTACTGCGATTTCCGTACCCGACAAATGGCAATAAGCTCGCCACATATTACATGGAACCTAATCTAGTGGGCGAAACGTGGGTTTATTTCACCTCTGCCTACCCCTTCGGAGATATAGGCGTTATTTATGTATTGTATGTACCTATTTAAGCAAAACTTACAAGTCTAGTATATATTCTCACAGTATTTCCTTCGTGGTGGTATTTTCCCAGTTTCCAAGGAAGTCGGCGACTTGAAATATCACAAATCAGCATTGTTTCCGTGCCCAGCTATAAATTTAAAATTAATCCCATTTCGGTATGCTCCAACGTAGGTATTGTTTGGAGTGTAAATTACGGATTCCGGGGACGCAGAGAATAGGCCTGACAGTAGCAATTCTTTACGATACAACTGACAATGTACGCACCCTTTACCGGATTAAGTCAGAACAAAGCGACGCTAATTTGTGCGAAAAACAATACAAAAAAATACCTCTCTCTGTGGTATTTGGAAGCACGTTGCCAATTGATACGAAACATGTTTCAACTTGACATCAGAACTTGGAACCGATATTTTGATAATTTTAGGTTATGGAATCTCTACCGGTATTATTTTATTTGACGACCGGTTTGGTCAAATGGCCAAAACCCCGGGTACTAATCCTGGTAGGAGAGAAAGCATAGGTACTGTGCTGAACCCAGATAAACTGGGAACAGGGTCTGGAGATGATGATTGAGTCATTTAAACTTTTAAACCCTGCCTGCTTGATTAAAATTTTCAATCATAATTCATTCTTACCATTTGACATATTATTATATTTAATAACTTTACCCGCTCGATATAAATAGATGTGAAACGAACTCCTCTAACCAATAGACCTCTCTGTATATAGAAAACTTGAATATATTTGAATATTAACTGCGACCTTATCGACGAACTACTGTAGTTCATTGACTTTGACATTTCTAATTTAGGCCTCTAAACAACCTGCCAAAGTGAGAAGTTAAGTGCCAATACCCGTCTTCATATGATTTGCGGACTATTTTCATTCGGCGACGTGTTATTTTTAACCATTCATCGGTTTCCGTGTTGGAAGTCTTTAACGCCTTGAGTTAGAGTAGCTATTTGCTTGGCGAATGGTCGGTGGATTCGGCAAGTTCGCGGCTTTCTTTTATTCAAATTCGAACATAGTGAAACCAATAATTGTATAAGAAACTGACTAGACGAATTGTAATAAAGTGTCTTAGAGAAAAGTGCAATACTCTATTCATGGCCTGTTTGTGTTTGGTTGAATCAATTCATGTGCGATAAATAAAGTAACTTATGAAGGAATGATGTTTGGTTTTGTCTTCTTCTTCTTCCTGGCCTGTTCACCAAAAACCTTTCTGTACACCAGTAACGTTCTGTTGAATAATGACGTATAGAAAAGTAATTAAAGGACCATGCCGCGAGACCACAGAACAGAGAGTGATTATTCCAGTCCATACTGCTCAAGGTTTTGGCTTAATTTTACAGCCGACTGCCCGCCTGACACCTGCCCTCTTTTGGGTACCCTGCTGTTGGTGGTCTGCCCTCCACCAATCGGATACCCCGAGCCAAGGTGCTTATTGGACACCGAGCATTCTCCATTACTCGCTTTAGGAATGTGCACTGAAAGATTTAATGAAATTAAACTAAAGATATAGAGAGAAAATTTCTAACAAAAAATAGTAAATCCACGAAGTACTCTCACAGAATTTATAGTAAGGGTCTATTCCGATTTGCCACAAAATTAATTGTCCAAATCTAAATGCCTTAGTTTTTAGCGACGGAGACGAATTGTGAGAAAACTTTAAAACACAAAAATAAAATGAAAGACATACCATGGGAATGAACTACTGGCGGGCTAATGAAATTTAACAGTGACTAAAGATATAGAGAGAAAATTTCTAACAAAAAATAGTAAATCCACGAAGTACTCTCACAGAATTTATAGTAAGGGTCTATTCCGATATGCCACAAAATTAATTGTCCAAATCCAAATGCCTTAGTTTTTAGCGACGGAGACGATTTGTGAGAAAACTTTAAAACACAAAAATAAAATGAAAGACACACCATGGGAATGGACTACTGGCGGGCTAATATTGAAATGAAGTAACGGTTTTCAAAGAAAAGGGTTGGTTGATTGTAAAAGTGTATTGTAAATTTTACTGTACAGTGGCAGTGGCCAGAGTTTACTAGGTGGTAGATATTTTTATACGATGCAGTTAAAGAATAATAACCGAACTGTTAAGAAAGGGTTTATCTTGGAACAATGGTAGAAAGTTTTCGAGAAACCGAACCTTTGATTTACTCAACAAGACCCTCAATGAGTAGACGCTGTTAAAATTAGTTTGTATAAATTATCATATGGGTCCCTAAAAACTTAACTGACTATTTAAATTTACCAAGTGCTCTATTTTAAGCATATATAGTGTCTGTTGTTACTTATGTAAACATGAACTTACGAATGAGAAAACTGGCATAATTACTAAGCGTACAAAGCAATTTATAATAGGAAGAGTGATAAACAGGTGTGCTTAATTTAAGTATGTTTTTTACCAGGACTTATGCTCAACATTAGAACATAGACTTAAACTTTCTGATACTTACAATAGAAAATAAGTACCCACTTACATAACCGGATGTTAACATTTTTTGTAACCATTTAACTAAAAGAATATTGGCAAACCATTTGTGCCCTTTACAAACCATCCATCGAACAAAACTCTTGCAAAGCAATGAAATAATTAATAAGCTAACAAAACCGAACATTTGGCCAATTAATATAAGAACGACACAACTCAAAAAGACTTAGAAACATTGTGTATTCTAAATTGGAGACGGCAAGACTTACTTTTGCAAACAAATATTAAACGCAATTTAGAGTTACGCCTCTTTTGTACTAAATATGCGATAGGTTATGTGCCCTTAGCTTTCCAATCGTAAAGGCATTCCAAAGATTGCACAATGAGTGAAACAATGACAAAAACATTAAAAAAGCAAGCGAATAAGTTAAAAAATCTTTGACCCTGGAAACATTTGCACAATTTGTAGTTGTAAACACATTTAGGGAAGACAATTGTTTACCTGTGTACCTAATGGGCGTTTTATCGTGGGTCTCCATAAAGGAGTGAATACTTTCGGTCAATGGGAATGACCCATAATGCAATAAACGCAGTTTTGTTTGCATAAAATTCGTTTTTTCGTATGAATGTTGTGAGTGTCGGCATTTACTTTGTCTCTAGTTTGCGTTGCATTCGCAAAAAAGGCACATCCTTAGTGTTTACAGACGCAACGCAATTTAAGGGATTATTCAGAGTGACCGTACTTTCGAATATTTATTAACATAATTTTAAATAATATTGTATTTTTTGTTTGAACGCTATTTTTCTTCACATATATCATGTTAAAAATTACGAAGACAAACAAAGAGAAGGTGTAAAAAGGCAAACCCAAGCTTTGCCAAGTCCAAGGTATGGGTAATACCGGGTAATACCTGCATTAGATATTAGAAATTGGTATATTGTATCTAATTTGCAAGTGTACCTTGTCTTACAACGTGAAGTTGAAAGGTTAGAGAAAATTCGTCTAGTTAACCAATGTCCTGATTGACCGAGTAGTATGTACAGCCGCCCGAGTTGTGGAGAGCGCAGGTTCGATTCCCGTATTAAAAAAATATTTTTTCGAAATTTTTATACACGACAATGCCCATTTTAAACGGTATACCTTTTTTGGCCTTCCCCGACATATTATGTGCCATATATCGCACCCAGAGGTTTTCGGGCGGCGTTGAGTAAGCCAGTATATTGTGTGTCAGGAGAATTTTCCGAAAGCAATACGCAAGTAGAAATGACGCTATGACGCGTCAGGGTTTCGCGCAGTCCGCATTTGACCACAGCGAAATGCGTATTTTCAAGAAAATATTCATGATAACTTAACAGTATTTAGGTGTCTACATACGTAACGGTAAAATACTCTGGACGGGACGTGGATGGGACGGGGACGGGGCTGCAGAAACATCATTTGATACAAAATGTACCATGTGGGATATATGTCACAGAGTCACGGACGGGACGTGCACGGGGCGTTTTGTACGAGAGAGGCTCCGTCTCCGTCCCGTCCGGGGTATTTTCTCGTATTCAACGTCACATTATATGTAGAAATAAATTTCTAACATTCAAAGGTGGTATATATGCAATGCATTCGGTCCCCATCTCTCCCGCGGGTATAGTACTAGCAATGAGTAATTGGCAGCAGCGTTCCTCTTATGCCATCTAGCATGCCCGATAAATGGCAATAGGGTCGCCATTACATGGGACCTAACCTATTTGGTGAAACGTGGGTTTTAATTTACCTCTGCCTACCCCTTCGGGGATTTAGCGTAATTATGTATTATGTATGTATTCTTTGGTTAGGCTTGGGTTTGCTTTTTAATTACCATTTGATATTTATTTGGATATTAACCTCTTTTTCTTGGTAGGTAATTACATATTATTTATTTAGCCGTGTGGTGACGGCAGAGTAGAATACAATTGTCACCACCCCCATCTCTCCCGTGGTTGTCGTACAAGGCGACTAAGGGTAAAGACAGCAATGAGTAATGGGCAGCAGCATTCCTCTTGTACCATCTAGCAATAGTACTGCGACTTTTGTGCCCGATAAATGGCAATAGGCTCGCCACCTATTACATGGGACCTAACATAATTGGCGAAACGTGAGTGCTAGTTCACCTCTGCCTATCCCTTCAGGGATATAGGCGTGATTTATGTATGTATGTATGTAATTACATATTCTTCTCTGCCGTCACCCATGCGGCATTACCCGGCATAAGTTGACCCATGCACAGCGCAGTAAAACCTTCTCAGGTATTATTTGAGTTTCAGTTATGAGGCGCAACGTGTGTCTATAACGATATCAACGTTGGGATACACACTTATGCGTGTTCAAAAGTTACTTTAGACACTTTTACTTCAAATAAACCTGGTCAGACGACCGTCATTTTGGTTAAACATGACAAATTGTATAGTTCCCGGCACGTAAGTTACGTGCCGGGAACTATACAATTCCTTATACGTTAAAGCCTCTCACAGACAGACGCGGTCAGCGATGGCGGGCAGTTGTAACGTAGTCTATCTGGGGTCGGCGCCATTCGTATGTAACCTCTTCCATTCGTATCGGTCAGACGTCACTAAGCTATCCCAAGCTATCTTTTCCCATCCATCCCACCAGAAAAGTGCTAGTGATGACTGAATGTATAGAAAAGAGGTACTAGAAAGGACCATGTCGAGAGACCGATAAACGGAGAGAGTGATTGGGATAACAACATTCCAATCCGTACTGCTCAAAGTTTTGGCTTAGGTTTTACAGCCGGCCAACTTCCAGACAGCTACCCTATTTGGGTATGCTGTTGTTGGTGGTTTGCCCTCCACCATTCGGGTGGCCCAAGATGCTTATTTGGTCTACACCTGGGGGCCTACCGCCTAACTCGATTGCTGATGATAGCTATATTGCAATTCACCGCTTACGGCTATAGCAGCCATCCTGAATTTTTAGGCGGCACGGATTTTGTGCCAAATTCATACAAAATCATTAGGTGATCATTCGTTTAAAGCTATCGCTAATAGATTAGGTACATTGGGTGCGAAATGACAGCATGACGTCATAAACTATAGCTTTTGCTTTAGCAATCGAGTTAGGCGGTAGGCCCCCAGGTGTAGACCAAATAAGCATCTTGGGCCACCCGAACGGTGGAGGGCAAACCACCAACAACAGCATACCCAAATAGGGTAGCTGTCAGGAAGGTGGCCGGCTGTAAAACCTAAGCCAAAACTTTGAGCAGTACGGATTGGAATGTTGTTATCCCAATCACTCTCTCCGTTTATAGGTCCTTTCTAGTACCTCTTTTCTATACATTCAGTCATCACTAGCACTTTTCTGGTGGGATGGATGGGAAGGGATAGCTTGGGATAGCTTGGTGACGTCTGACCGATACGAATGGAAGAGGTTACATACGAATGGCGCAACACGCCTACTCTACTGATTGATGTATTGAGGAATCTGACTGATGTACTGTGATGTGAGTGTCCGGTAGACCAAAGCAACTGGAATCTATAAATACACGCCTGCATTTATAGTTTATATTATTAATAATAATCTATGCTGACTTTTTTTTATATAAATGACTGATTTACTGACTGATGTAGGTAGAGGAGTCCACATAAGAGATCATCATCAGATAGGAAGATGCTTGTTGAAGTAGATACCACACAATTGAAATAAAATAACTTTTACAAATTTCATTTTTTTTTTATTCAACGTTTGGAGCACATTGTTTTTTTTTATTTTGCAAATACTTCTATGCTGGTCTCGGAGCGAAAAGCTGGCTTGCGCTCCACCATTCGGGTGACCAAAGTGGAGTCATCTGCCGTAATTGCTAAAAAAAATAGAATTAAAGCCTATCACGACCTTGTGCGTTCGAGCAAGATTTTCCTTCTGATCCGACTCATACGCCACATCTTCAATAATGTAAGCGGTCAATGACTGAGTTATTCACCAAATGACGTCGGCTGCTACAAAATATTGAAGAATCAGCCATAATCCGATGCTGTAGGCAGGGCTTAATGCTGTTTACGACTATTTTGAATCGTAGATGTCAGGATTAGGGTCCAGAATGATATGATTTCGTCTCCTACCGTCATATGAATTTAATTGGTGTTGTGCGTTTAAAGGATTGATTTGGCGCGCCGCCGCATGGTCGCGCTGAGCAGACAGTCCGCTTCTTAAATATAAAAGGGACACAAATCAAACACGTTTCTTGCAAAAATAAGTCTTAATCACATAAATTTTAAATGCACAATGTTTGGAAGTGTTTTTGGAGTTGTACCGTTTTTTCATTTAACGAGCGTTCTGCTCAAGTGTCATTCCGCGAATGTCTCCCAGGGATCGACGAGACTAATGTCCCTTTAACTAACAAAACACCTAACCTAAAGAGCACGTATCGACGTACGCGTTTTATTTTATTTTAGACAGGGAAAGCTCTTGCTCTTCATCTCACCTGATGGTCACCTACCATAAGGGCCGAAGATGGAATCGAGCTTTATCTAGAACCCTCAACCACAGAGGGACTGGCTATCTTATCACAATTGTCGGAACACAATAATGCTGCTAACATTATTATTAGGGCGACAGATTTCGAGAAGATGGAGAGAGAGACAGAGGTTTCTACGCGCTCGGTCTACTCAGCGCGTTATTACAATTTTCATGCCTATTCTATTTATTAAAAAAAAATATTTTGGTAATCCGCGGTGGTGGCAGAGAAGATATCAATTGTCGCCACCGCCAACCTCTACTGGCGTGGCGGTGGCGACAATTTACTAAAGTGACCAAGCGCGTGAGTAATTGTGCATGTATAAGGATAAAAGAGAATTATAAAAGAGAAACCACCAAAAAAACATGGCGAAACATGGGTGTCAAATCATCGATCTCTCCCTACTCGCTTGCTACTTACCTACTTTTTATAACCATAGGTTGGTTAGTCCTTCGGGGTCAAATAAGCGTGATAAGTGTCATGTAAGTATTTATAATATTTGTTGGTGATTCATTTAATTTTTCCCAAATACTTTCGACTTTGAATATAAAAAATACGATATCTTCTGTTTTCCTAAATTAAATACCATTACTTTCTGCTGCGAAATGGCTTATCACAATCATTGCCTTTTTACTGCACCGAAAACAATGTGTTTATTAATTTTAAATCTAGTTCCCAAGCACGCGTCCCCTTATTACTTAAAAATGGATTCCCGAATTAATTCCCAAATTAGCGGAATGGCACAATTACCTTGAAGAGAGCGCAAAAATGTGTTGCATAATAATTAATATGTTGATTAATTGCACTATTACTATTAGGGCTTTAATGAGTATAATTTTAGCACCTCTCGATTATAATTCTAATCGCCAATCCACACTGGGCACGCGTGGTGGGTTTGGGCGTGCCTTCTTTAATCTTTCTTCTGGAACTTTTATTAGCCGTGTGGTGACGGCAGAGTAGAATACAATTGTCACCATCCCAAATCTCTCCCGTGGGTGTCGTACAAGGCGACTAAGGATAAATCAGTGATGAGGAATGGGCAGCAGCGTTCCTCTTATACTACCGTCCTGACAATGTACTGCGACTTTTGTGCCCGATAAATGGCAATAGGCTCGCCACCTATTACATGGGACTTGACATAATTGGCGAAACGCGGGTGAGAATTCACCTCTGCCTACCCCTTCGGGGATATGGGCGTGATTTATGTATGTATGTATGTAACTTTTATTTAGGGGCTGTTTCACAATCGATAAGTAAGTTGGAAATAGCTTACTTGGCAGTTCAATTGACATTTATTTCATATTTCAACTGTCAAATTAACCGCGAAGTAAGCTACATAGAACTTACTTGTCGATTGTGAAACAGGCCCTTACTGTAATATTTGAGGATCCACAGAAGTAAACGACAATCGATATCTTTTGTCATAACAAAGAAGTCTCGAAGACTGTTCATGATGATCGGTCGGAGTAACGTGAGGGTGTTAAGATTGTAACCCTATTTAGGTAAAATACTATTGCTTTTTCGTAGTATGACAAAAAGCATTTACCAACGGAATTCGTCCAATTATTAAATCATTAGATTTATTAGCAGAGAGGCGCCTCCTCCGTCCAATCATCAGCCAAGGGCGACAGTCGCCGATAGACAATTTCGGGTATTTCAATTAGAAATTTGACTAAATCTCAAGAGGAGCGCGTGGCAAAAGCTACTCTATCGGGAGGCGTTAAAAATTGTTGTCGCGTGACTCAGTTGTGTTAATGGCAAATTAATTTCTGTAAAGATTAACTTATTCTGTTCCATTCGGCGCCGAAGTCGCGGTGTAAGGCACACCGCGACTCTTACTTAGTCACAAATTACCATATCAAAACATGAATAATAATTATGTTAAGAATGCCAATCAGTGTCGTAATTAGATGTAATTTAATGCCGATTTGCATATAAGGACCGAACGAAGGCGAGTTTTACATAATTTTAATAACCTGAATTCGTTTGTAACTTGTTGAACAAACAATAATTTGAATTATTTGAGTTATTCGTGACTAATCGCGTCGTAATTTTTAATCATGGTAACTGACAATTGATTAAAAAGCGAACTGGATATATAGAACAATGGGAAATTACCTTAAAGACTTTTCGGGCGATAGTTTGTTTGAAAAATGTCACTAAAAACATAGATACATAAATCAAGACTATATCCCGAAGGGGTAGGCAGAGGTGACTGAAACACCCACTTTTCGCCAGTTAGGTACGGCCGTGTGGTGACGGCAGAGTAGAATACAATTGTCACCACCCCAAATCTCTTCAGTGGGTGTCGTACAAACCGCCTAAGGATAAATCAGTGATGAGGAATGGGCAGCAGCGTTCCTCTTATACTACCTAGCAATGTACTGCGATTATTGTCCCGATAAATGGCAATAGGCTCACCACCTATTACATGGGACTTGATATAGTGCTGTTGATATAGTGTTGATATGGTGCTGGTTCACCTCTGCCTACCCCTTCGGGGATATGGACGTGATTTATGTATGTATGTATGTAAGTTAGGTCCCATGTAATAGGTGGCGAGCCTTTTACCATTTATCGGGCACATAAATCGCAGTATATTGCTAGGTGGTATAAAAGGAATGCTGTTCCCCATTACTCATTGCTGTGTTTACCCTTAGTCGCCTAGTACGACACCCACGGTAGAGACGGGGGTGGTGACAATTGTATTCTGCTCGGCTGTCACCACACGGCTTACACCACACTCACTAAAAACACTATTAAATATTCCATATTTTAGCTTTGATTTTTTATGATACGAATAGTTTTTATTTTGAAGTTAATTAAACTACGTGTACGTGTACGTGTTCGCATTGTTTTTAATCTGATTAAAGGTCTAATATTATGCATATCTAAATGAAAGCAATAGTACTTATATAATAAATACATACATACATAAATCACGCCTATATCCCTATAATAAATAACATATAAAATAAGGCCACATTTTTTGTTGGATGAGTAATACGCTTGATCGATATTTAGTCAATAAAATTTTATTTATATAACTAATTTAATCACTATTGGTATCGAATAACGAAGCATTCTTATCATTTTAAGTAGCACAAGATAAATATTGGCCGTAACTAAAGTATGACTAAGCATTAAAGTAATGCTCAAGTCATACTGCCGCACTCAGAGACGTCAAATAACGTTAATGAGTACTTAACGTCAAAAAATTACAATCCAAAACTAGTCGCTATTCTTGCCGGGTCTATGGTCTAGATTTGAATGAAAATTTTTGACATTAAATACTCTTTAAAATTAATTGACGTCTCTGAGTGCGGCAGTTAATGTTTTAATTTTATAAAAGTTTTATAAATATATTATAATACATATTAAATGAATTACATACACATACATACATACATAAATCACGCCTATATCCCCGGAGGGGTAGCCATGTAATAGGTGGCGAGCCTATTGCCATTTATCGAGCACAAAATTCGCAGTACATTGATAGATGGTATATAAGAGGAACACTGCTGTCCATTGCTCATCACTATACTAAAACTAAGGATGGGATGGAGGAAGACTAAGGATATATCCTTAGTTGCCTTCTACGACACCCACGGGAGAGATTTGGAGTGGTGACAATCGTATTCTACTCTGTCGTCACCACACGGCAATTTATGTATTTAGTTGGTAATAGTTATTATCAAATAAATAAGTAAATGTAACATAATTGGCGAAACACGGGTGTTATTTCATCTCAGCCTACCCCTTCGGGGATAAATAGGGGGCGTGATTTATGTATTTTGGAATAGCTATTCAGTGAGAGCGTAAGTGTAAGAAATATTTATTATTACTGATATACCGATAGATAACTAATATAGAGTCATCAATAGTGGAAAATTCGTTACTCTACTATCAAACTTTTTCCCATTTAACTTACATTATTCACTAAGTCGAATATTATCTGAGTCAATTTGAAAATAATCGGCTTATCGTCGCTTATATTTAGGGGAAGGAGGCCCAAAACAGACGGTTTAGTGGTTGCATAACGAAGCAGGTTACAGGTAAGGATAACCTATCAACCAGTATTGACACATCTGTACTGAAAAACCTGTATCTGTCTTTATTTTTGCACGTTTATTCCTAAAGTTGGCTACTATAGTATAAAAAAAATATTTATGTGACACCTGACCATAAAGACGACTTTTCCGCCCGCTACGCGTACGGAAAATCCCACTTCCTGGTCAGGGAGTGACATAAATGATCTATGATCTTACCTCGGGCACTGAAAAAGGAGGCCTCAGATCGCATATATATAACAATTACTTGGTATATAATGTACTATTTCAAAACGGATGTATTCCCGTCAACCTTATTGATTGCTATCTTTAGTGGATCTGTGAAAATTAAAATTACCATCTGTCGCCTTTGCTGTAGAAAAAACATCATTACACCAGAGTAAACGCTTTAGGCATGCCCATTTTAGGCCTCTGTCCCCTACGTGATAAACAATGTCCTGAAATATACCTAGATGTGTATGTCATACTAAAGATATTATTTATTTAACTACTTTTTTCATATGACAATAAAGATATTACTTTAATATGTACCTACTACATAAGTACACCAATGACTCACCAATCCGCACTGGGCCAGCGTGGCGCATTATGGCCCTTCGCCCTATATTCTTTCATTCACAGGGAAGGTAGGCTAGTGATGAATAATTACCTATGTAAGCAACGCACGCATAATTTTAGAATTTTGTACGTGAAAAATTTCATTATTGCTTTGAACATCTTTTTTTAAGCATCTAATAATAAATAAATGTTTCTTACACTCACACTTATCATCTAGCCCGAAGTAAGAAGCATAAAGCACGAAGATACTAGATGACGGAATAATTTTAATATGTATACCTAATAATATAAATATATGAATATTTATATTAAAAAAAAAACCGTAGGCTCGCCACCTATTACATGGGACCTGACATAATTGGCGAAACGTGGGTTCACCTCTGCGTACCCCTTCGGGGATATAGGCGTGATTTATGTATGTATCTATAAAAACTATGACTCGAGAAGAAATGAATGTTTATTACAAACATTTGTCCCTGCCAGGATTCGTACCCGGGACCTCTTGGCTGATAGCTAGGGATCTGACCATTCCACCAAAGCGGACGAGTCGGGGCTTTCTTTGGTGAATTAAATTGTCTCATTAGAATGCTTCTTCATTAATAATGGGATTAAGACTATAACTTAATTTGGAGAGTTTTATAGAATTTGATAATAATATAGTGTCAGAATTTGGAGTTAAATAGTCTAGCGATTATTAATAATATTATGAAAACTATTGCATTTGTTTTTCATTATTTCATGCCGGTGTTTGTAGCCTAGCAAGTTGATTTCAACACAAATCACGCCTATTTATCCCCTAAGGGGTAGGGACAGGTGTATTAACACCTACATTACTCTGTTAGGACCCATATAATAGGGGTCGAGTCCATTGCCATATTATTATATGACTAGATGGTACAATAAGAATGCAGTCCATTCTTCATTATTGTTTTAACCCTGGGAGGATAAGGGAGGAGAGATTAGGGGTGATTACAATAGTATTAAGCTCTGCCGTCACCACACGGCTGGCAAGACTGGTCTACTTTACAATAGATTTTCAGTCATACATTTTTTGCACAATGTTAGGTATTAAAAGAATATTTTAGTGGCTTGAAAAAATATGAATGCATAAAATTACTGAAACCAGGTTACGAGAAGTAGGTAATTCTAAATGAGAGAGTGTGGATAAGAGATACTTTTGGTATTAGAAACCGTGTCTGAGTGAAATATTTCACCATAATCGAATTATAATCACTCAATTTTAGTAGGCAGCTGTGCTATCATAAATTATGTAGATAATGTGGAAAAGTAACTACATTAAAACTGTTGGGTTCGTAGAATAATTACGTGATACACTCATTCATTGAGGGATCGATGAATTATTCTCAAAAAAATCGCGCGGTAAATTTTTGATAATCGGTGACTGTCCAAATGTTTGTATTCGAAGGTAAGAGGGCATACATACTTACGCATACATAAACGCTTTATCATTATCACTCACGTTTAGCCTATTTACTTAACGTTATTACGTTAGGTCTCATGTAAGAGGTGGCGGCATAAAGCCAACTATGAGGCACGTAAATCGCGGTACATTGATATATGGCATAAGAGGAACGCTGCTGCCCATTACTCACTGATGTCTTAACCCTTAGTCGCCTTGTACGACACCCGCGGGAGAGATGGAGGGTATCAAGAAAGGGGTAGTGGAAGTGTATTAACACCAACATTACGACGTCTATGTTAGGTCATGTTTAATTAGGTCTAGCTTTTATTCCGTTTCCTTTAAACGTGCAATATTTAAATTTTTTTGATTTTATTTATTAATAAAAAGCAGATTGCAATTCAAACAAATTCAAATAGAGAAATATCCGCATCAACAATATAATTTTTCAAACTCTTTAACCATGTATAAATATATATATTCAAATAAAAATCGAAATAATTAATAAATAAACATGAAACTAAACGATTACAGTCCGAATTGCCATCCTAAGGTTAGGTACCTCCATACCATGGTAATACAATTACTCTAGCCAATCAACTAAGTGACTTAAACGTTCCCACTCGAAGCTATTGACGACAAGACGACAAAGGTTAGGCAGGTAACCAAGTATATTGCCACCCGCATGCCTTAAAAGACCATCCGCCGCTGGACCGATCACAATGATGTCAAAGCCTTATTACGTTATCTTAATCCTGCAATACAATCATGGGGATGCTCGTCATAAATTTGCCACTGTTCTCTTTTGTTTCACGGCCTCCCCAATAAATAGGTAGTGGGAGCGGTGGCTTTGGTTTGGATCCCATTATTGGCACACCGGAGATTAGAGTTTGTTTCTAGAAAACAAGGCAGATTGTTCCACAGTTTACAGGTGTGTGTTTTATTGTCTTTTAGTGGGAAAGGCTGATTTCAATGCTCTTTCGGCGCACGTTTCATGGGATTAGAATGCCCAAGTGCCGGTATTACCACGAGGAAACATGGACTAATTGTCGTTTAAATGTCCTCTACTCTCTCCGTTTGTGGCGCATTGGAAAATTGTAGCATCTCCGTTTGTATTTCACTATTTTCCAATGCGCTCAATAAATGTCGACTTCTGTAGACGACTTCTTCTTCTAGAAGAAGGGTGATTCTAAGCAGTCGGAGATTGGCTCTTGTGACGGATGGAGGCTTGGAGTGGTCATCACACGTAAACAATCAAGAGACAGTGTACTATAGATAGTGCACTAGGAACGCAGCTGCCCATCCTCCATCCTGTTAGATTATAACTTTTAGCCGCTTTGTTCCACACTCGCGGTGTATGGTGAAGGCAGAGAGGAATACTAACCCTCACCACCACCAATATCTCCCGCAATATGTGTGGTACATAGCGACTAAGGGTTAGACATCGACGAGTAACATCACAAGATAGCATACACTGCGATTTACGTGCAGAACATAATTGTCAAATTGGGTGTTTGGAGCGTGATTTTTGTATATCAACAACAACAACAGACAAATAACAACACAAATTAATCCTCAGGCTTATGTTTGTATAAATAAAAGAAAAAATATATTTTCTAGATATTTTAACGTATAGTAGGGATGTAAGCATAGTGAAAGAGCGAAGCTGCCTGCCACAAGTGTAAATTTATGCTTACTAGACAGCTCCAACAAATTGTACTGTATATATGTTTTTGAATGAATTATTTTTGTATTTTGATAAATAATTTTTTCTCGATGAAGAAGACAATTTTCCGCACGTATTGGTCAAGATGCGTTCCGTACGGGCCATTTTGATACCCAAAGAGGGTTGGTGTCCGGCTGTAAAACCAAAGCCAAAACCTAGAGCGGTATGGATTGGAATGTTGGCCTTCCAATCACTCTCTCCGTTAATCGGCCTCACGACATGGTCCGTTCTATCTCTTTTCGATACATTCGTTCATCACTAGCACCTTTACGGTGTGACGGATGACATGAATCAAAAGGGAGTGGATGGCTTGATGACGTCTGACCGATATGAATGGAAGAGGAACCATACTGCGCCGACCCCAGATAGACTGGGAACAGGGCAGGGAGAAGAAGATTGGTGAATACGCGTTCGAAGAGTGATGAAGGCTTAACTACCTACGACCATATTGGCGTCACCCAGATGATATGGCTAGCCCAATCAGAAATAGTCGCGACTAATATAACTGTTAATTACTATCACTAAACTCGGGACAAATCGGCTCTTGATTATAATAATGAACTATCACATTAAGAAAATTTCTAAACTGTAAAATTTTTAGGGCTAAGACACACCGCGCGGAGAGCAGCGTCCACAATTATTTATGTTCCTTCTTTTTTAGTTAGCCTGCCGGGTTGGTCGATCGCACTGGTTTGAGAGATAGTCCCGACTCTTGTAAGTTATTACTAATTTTTTTATATTTATAATTGTTAGTGCAGTGTAGTCAAAATTTAATTACTGATTATTATCTGATGATTAATCATTTTTTATTGATAATATAGTCTAATTAGTGTTTTTTTGTTTTTTTTACACACCTATCATCTAGCCTTGCATGATTTACGTACATTTCACTTCTTGAATATAAAAGAGACGTAAATCAAAAACATTTTTCTTGCAAAAATAATTCTTTATGCCATATTTAGAATACACAATGTTTCGAAGTACCTATTATTAAATAAAACGAGCGATGTTTATTGTTTTATAAACACTTAGAAAGATCACTGCGCACTAATTGATTTCTGTGTAGATGCACCATTATGCTTCGAAAAAGAAAGTAATTACTAAATCATCTCTAATATAGATTTATTTCACCGATTTCGAAGTTTAGCTGCGTTTTCTGTCGAGACCGGGAGTCTGTTAGTGTGATCAATTCTTTAATCGCAATGGTGAATGTCAAAATATGCATATTTTATTGGTGGAAAATGGTCGGTTCTGTGATTTCATATTCGCTTCGATCAACAATCACGATTCAACATAAATAATCAACATTTTAAATTCTACGTCAAAAAATTGATCGCACATGAAAATAATATTGATGCTTTCAAATGAGATTATTAATAGTGCCTACCAAAAAATTGTACAATGCTCACCAAAATGGATAGTGACAAACTTCGGTGAGCATTTATCCTTTTATGTAGGTTAAGTTAGGGTTGCCTGGTGTTCATTTAAATACATGCCCTTTCAAATATTCATGTTATTAATTATTTTGTGTGACTACTACAGCTCTAAGCAAAAGCCCCAAAATAAAAACAAAATTCTGAAAAAGAAAACAATGGGTGCGATGGAGAAAACAAAATGGTCCATGTTTGCATAACATTGTTCTAAATCTAAATGTGAATAATCTATTCTTATAATCATTTAGCATCGCGGGAAATTCGACCTTCGGCAAAGTCGAGAGATGTACATTGGTGACTGTTCATATTTTACGCAGAGCTGAGATCGAAGAGCATTACGAATCACGTTGGTTGAAAAATTATGGCCACCCACCCGAAAAATAGCATTTACGAATGCTCCTTGGCATCTACGATCGAGGACAATGACACGTTAGAACTACCCTTTTGATAATAAGATTTCTATTAAACATTATAAAAGATATACCCACATACGCAATTAAATCAACTAATTCTCCCATAAGGGGCAAACATGCTATAACACCCGCGTTTCGCCGGCTTATTTTAGGTCCCATGTATTAAGGGGCGAGCCTATCACTATTAACCGAATAAAATAACAATAATGAAATGAAATATTTAAATATATAAATTAATTGAAATAATATTTTATTGGCAAAATTCAGTTTTTATTACTTAGTAAAGAAGTCGTTTTATTTAACTTGTTTAAGCAACTCAATTCCAAACTTACATTAACTTCTTTGTTAAAAAACTATAAACTAATAAAACCACTCGTAAGATGTTACTCACCATTACCTAATATTATTTTCCAAGGCGGGAAATTCTGCCGCTTTACGCGTCATAAGTCTAACTGTAAAAATTACCTAAAATTACAAAGAGCTTAAAAATTTCAAGAGCTCTTTAAATAAATCTAAATAAAATTATTTCACTCGATTTAATTTCCAACAAAATTTCAAATGCGATGACAAAAAAAAACAATCAACTGTTTTCTCTATTAGACCCATTTGCACAGCCGAAAAAAATGCATTTTAATCAAACGTTAACTTAAAATTTATTACATTGTCGAAAACAATTTGTCATTAAACTCGCCTATTTGGCATAAAAATAAAAAAGAAACCAAACCCTTCGATTAGATTGCTATCTCCCACAGCATATGCTTAGTGTCGGTATGGCATTTTTTATCTGTAGTGCTAAAAGACGGGTGAAAAAAAACATTGGCAGGGCGGGGGCGCGTCGGCCACCCAGCTGAAAGCTTCCAAATTCAAAGGGCAAAAAATACGCGAGTGCCCGCGAGCAATATATAAGGTAGGCACGTGGCCGCGCAGCCGCCAGTCGCTAGACACTCTCTGCCGTGAACGCACGCCGCCTCACCGCGCGCACAACCAACTCAATCGTAAAAAAGATCGATTTTCAACTCGAAATTCAGTCGTTATGGATATCAAGGTTTTGGACCCGACCGGCATCTACTGAAACGCTCTCTGGATTTAATTTAACCGAGATTTCTGCGAGATTCATCCCGAAAATGTTCGCCTTGGATCCCACCGAAGTTTACTGAAGAGTTGAAGATTTTCGAGTTTTCCGCTGAGAATTCAATCAGAAAGTGATCAAGATGTTCGTCCTGGACCCGACAGGCGTCTACTGAACTCCCGAGTTCTCGCTGAAAAAATCCAGAATTCAAGAAAATGTTCGGTCTAGACCCCACCGGTGTTTACTGAGGAAGATTACTTGTTTTTGTGCGAAGAACTTTTTGTGCGCCAAGATGTTTGTGCTCGATCCCACGGGAGTATACTGAGAGACTATTTTTTTAGTAGTAAGTTTTCAATTTTGCCTTCAAAATGTGTATTCTAGACCCCACTAATGTGTACTAGGTTAACTTTTCCAATTATTAGCTTTTAGTTTTTCTATCCAAGTAAGTAAGCTTAGTTCAATTATCTTCATAATGGGTCTGGTTCTGGATCCAACGGGGATTTACTGAGATTCTCCCACGAGCGTCTCGGCTCCATTCCATCCCCAATCTTTGTATGTTAGTAAAATTTTTCTTATGTTCATAGTCGACTTGAAATTTTCAAAAATGTGCTCACGGTTCTGTTTATCGATCCGACACAAGCTAATATCTGCAAGTAGAGACGAAGTATCATGTAACAGAAAAAAGAGGAAATAGCTATTCTGACGCTATCTCTAGATAAATTGTAATTATTGTAAATAGGGAACCAAAGACTGCTAAAGCCTGCCTGATGTCTATTAAGTTTGTATGGAAGACTATGAAACAAACGATTTAATTTATTCAAGTTACCTTAGCTTAAGGATTATTTATTGACTAACACTAGGCGAATGGACTAATTTAATCGAGTTATGTGAAAGTTGATATATCGTTTAGATTTAATTGATTTGACGTGACATTTTCTTCGAGTTTGTTCAATGTTATTTCTTTCTCGACTCCTAAATGTTATCGTTACAATGTACCCGAATGCATTTTCGACTCTTTGGCAGTGATTATATACTCTTGTAAAATAATAAGACTGTTAGATAAATACTCTAGATGATTGTTGCCAAATAAACATTTGAAAAAATTAAAATAATATACTGGTTTAATTTCCCACATTTTTTCACCCAAAAACACAGGTTAAATAATTTAAGCTGTACCAAGTTCCAGCTGTTAACATTGGTTTTTAGGAGTTAATGAAGGAACGCACATGTCAGAAGCAGATTAAAAGGTTGGAAGCAATTTTGAGTTAATCTGTGGTTCAGACAAGCAAAGGTCAGTGTATTTGCCCAGGATCCCACCACAGTATATTAACTTAAAGTTACTAGTTTTAACTTCGTTAAACAACACATTTTCATATCAAACACATAAGTCACCGAAATCATTATAAGGTATATTTTTGAAGAACACGTTTCTATTTAACGTCAGTATGTAAATTAAGGTTAATGCTATCTGTGTCCAGTTTAAAGAATAAATCTTGATTCTTTTAAACTATTTGGTGGAAAAACAATTTTATTCTAATACATTTAAGTCTTCTTCTTCTTCTTTTAGAAATTGAAGTCTACACGGTGACTCATACAGTTGTAAACAAAATAGAATGAGTTTTCGAATACCGAGGGTTATAGAATTGGCGCTTCTTTATATATTGCTGATGATTATTACTGATAAGGCTAAGCGACTTTAGTTGATTTATTTTATGTTTTGAATATAATCTATTAGGTAACAGATGTTTAAAAATCCAAACTAAACAGACTACAAACTAACAGATGTTGTATTTGTTCGGTTGTCGACCGATAGAGATTGCTCGGTGTACACGAGCAGAAGAGCACCCAAATGGTAGAGAGAAAACTACCAACAGCAGCATACCCAAAGAGGGTTGGTGTCAGACCGGCGCGGCGGCCGGCTGTGAAACCGAAGTCTATACCTTGAGTAAGTATTGAAATAGAGATCAAAAAGAACTAATTGTAGTTTAGTTTTTTGTAACGTAAAAGTGGTATTTATAAAAGTCTAATGTTTTTTTTTGACGCTATAATTATGCTTTGATGGTTCCTTTGACTTTTACTTTTTAACTTTATGCAGTCTGAGACAATAAGTGTAATGGCGTTTGGCTCATAAGCCAGCTAAATATAAACATTTCTTACACTCACACCTATCATCTAGCCCAAAGTAAGTAGCTTAAGCACTTGTGTTATGAATACTTGATGACGGAAAAAATTGTAATATAATTATAATTTACTATATTAACTTATAAACATACATGATTAGGGACCAAATGACTGTGTTCTTTACAAACATTTTCACCGACCAGTATTTGAACCCGGCACCTCTTAGCCCATATCCAGCGATCTGACCATTCGACCAAACCGGGCGTCGATAATAAAACACATAATCAAACTAGAATGCTAGGGAGAGTGGACGAGATCTATAAATTCCTTAGCATTCACAACAGGTACTTTAATCAAATTGTAAGGATGGAGATTTTAGATTGTTTTAAGCATTTTGACCGTCTACCGTGTCATCGCTTGCTTCATGCTTGAGTCAAGCATTTAAGAGGTTTGTCTGTTTGATTTGTTTGACCTAGCGGCAGAACAGAAACACTCAGAAAATCAGCAATACAATATTGTAAATTTTTGATAGCTTCTTTTCCATTCGGCACGAGGCTTACCATCTTGTATTCTCTGTAATACGTCAGTTTTGTACATTTGTATTCTCTTTGTACAATAGAATGCAAGTCTAGAGGGTCTTATGATTTGGTATCCCTCCACTGGCATCACGGACCAACTTACGTTAGACGAAATCAGCTGATGCAATTTTAGCAAGGACCATGTAATACAACAATGTTGCAATGTGTTTACTTCTTTCGGCTTAAAGGAAACATCTGGTACTGTTCTAGAAGGCAATTGTCTTAAGAGGATGGTGAAGATGTAAGTTTTAGTACAAAAAGCGGTAACATTTTTCACCCCGTAAACATAGTCCAACTTTAATAATTTTTGGATATGTTATCAATATATTACAAAACTTGGTTGGTACGGTTTTATTTTTACGAAATATTTCTTACGACAAAAGTTAATGAAATATATTTATTTTTAATATATAACCTTCCTCGAGCATTGTATATTTTTTTAATTTACCAAAACAGAATTAATTAAAAAGAAAAACGTACAGACTTAGATTAGGATGTACAGAATCTAAAAAGACTAAAATTTTCTCTTTTTTTTTCACGTTTTAGGAGGGAACGTCATCGCTTGAGAAAAGTATTCAAAAAGTAAATGTACGCAAATGTAAGCATTACTGACGCCGCGTATCCGCACTTCACAATCCTCAAATGCTGTCGACAAAAGGGTAACGTGCGTTATCTCGCAGTAGGGGAAGTGGACCAAAGTGGGCATACTGCCTAAGGTGGATAATTTAGTTTCTTCCTTCCTGCCTTCTTAGGGGAGCAGACATAGATGTTGGCAGGATTATAATATCAATTTTCAAAATGATTTTATACATGAGTGTATCCGTTATGGGCTGCATAACCGCCCAAAGCTACCTTCCCCTATGTTCAACTGGAACCCACAATCACAGACCGACAATTTGTGATAAGATGTAATAAGATAACCATCACAAAATGTCGGTACACAATAATGCTGTTAACATTATTATTACGGCGACAAATTTTGATAAGATGGTGGTAGCTAGCATGGCGGACTTGAATTTTTCGGTCGCCTTGGTCCAATGCTCAGATTGCTTAGGTATTGGCCAAGAGGTCCCGGGTTCGAATCCTAGTAGGGGCAAACTTTGTGATGATCACAAATGTTTGTTTCCGAGTCATGGTTGTGTATATGTTTATGTAGTATATTTTCAACGTTTATATACATAATTATATTAAAAATATGTTTGCATCTAGTATCCATAACACAAGTGCTTAGGCTACTTACTTTGGGCTAGATGATAGGTATGAGTGTCAAAAAAAAAAATTAAGTCCTACGACCAACTATATAATTACATGGAACCTAACTGAATTGGCGAAATGTGGGTGTTAGTTCACCTGCCTACCCATTCGTGGATATAGGCGTGATTTATGTATGTATGTATGAACTACTGGTTGTGAAATGCACCTTAATTTTTTGATCATCGGCGCTACTTTCAATGCCATCTTATTTTATTTATTTACACTTGTCTACACGATTTATAATGTCAGTAGGTAATGCACCTTGCGAGAATAAATACAATTAAAAAAAACAGCAACCAAACTGCGCCTATAGCAGCAGAACTCTATGCCTACTTTAGCGCATATTTGAATAAATAGGTTCAATTACGGTTGTTAATTGAAATGTCGTAATGACTGCACGAATTTAATATTTTTAAGCCGTGGAATTTGTAGTTGTCTATGTTTTTTAGTTGCATTATTTAGCTAGCTTATCGAAGTCTGGTTAATTAATTGCCCTTAGTTATCTGTTTTCCAATTGTATCCATGTCCTATGTTGTTTTACCTAGAAATATTAAGTCTAGATTAGATTAGTTGCACCTATTCGTCGTAATTCTTATGTCATTGTTAAAAAATCTATATTAATAATAAATTTGTTTATGTACTCAATATTTGACCAAGCCTAATTATTGTGTATGGGTATTTTTGCGGTGTGGTGACGGCCGAGCAGAATACAATTGTCACCACCCCTAATCTCTAACACGGCGTATGGCGACTTAGGGTAATAGCATCTATGAGTAATGGGCAGCAGCATTCCTTTTACACTATCCAGCAGTATAACTGTAACAGGCTCGCCACATATTATATAGGACCTAACATAAAAGTTACTCATCATAAATCACGGCTCTCTACCCCTTCGGGGATAAGAATGCGTGATTTATGACATACATAAGTGTCTTGTTTTTTAATTTTTCATTAATTTTTACGAATTCCTAATTTATTATTACTTAACGATGCAATTCCATATTTTGATAAAGTGTACCTACCTACTTAAGAACTGGCGTATGTCGTACTAGCATACGTTAGAATACTATATTTTGAAATTTTTAATTTCACTTTTGTGTTCACCCATCCGATGTCTGGCCATTGTTAACAGCACTTAGCACTAGTTATTTCAATAGCCAACCGTGCACGGCAAAAAGGATGTACTCTATCACAAACCAAAAAGGTGGCAATTAATATTTACACACATAGTACTTATTGAAAATAAATATATCAAAAGGCCTTTCGATATAAGTTAGCTTACTCAGTCCACAGCCTAATGCAGTTCTCAGAATCTAAGCTGGGATTGCCACAGGCTATTTGCATACGGATCTTGCTGATTTGGAGAACGCACCAAGGCCCTTGAAAAAGGAACTTGTAATAATTGTTCTAATAATACATCATAGGTATTTACGCGGGTCACAGACTTAACCAAAAAGGACACACGCTGATCCGCATAGAAAACGAAGGAACTAGCAAAAACGATTGATTATTTATTAAGTCACTCCAAATACGTCTTTTCACGTATCGAACTCTTGTTAAAAGGGAAAAATTGGATGTATGGATATTGATAAATGCATTCTGCTCTGCGTTCACAGCACTGCAAATGTGTCAATATATTTATGTCACACTGGACCATAAAGTGGACTTTTCTGCCCGCTACAAGTACGGAAAATCCCACTTCCTGGTCAAGGGGTGACATAAAACTATGATCTACCTCGGACGATTAAAAGGAAGGCATCATATCGCATATTTATCAATTACTTGCGATTTGGCCGTGTGGTGACGACAGAGTAGAATACAATTGTCACCACCCCAAACCTCTCCCGTGGGTGTCGTAGAAGGCGACTAAGGATAAATCAGTGATGAGGAATGGGCAGCAGCATTCCTCTTATACCTACCAACTAGCAAAGTACTGCGACTTTTGTGCCCGATAAATGGCAATAGGCTCGCCACCTATTACATGGGACCTTGACATAATTGGCGAAACGTGGGTGCTAGTTCACACTGCCTACCCCTTCGGGGATATAGGCGTGATTTATGTATGTATGTATGTACTTGCGATCTGAGGCATTCTTTGTTCTATCGCCTTTGGTATAAAATGTACTATTAATAGACAAGCTACTCTTCTTTCGTCGTTAAAATCTAGAATAATGAAAAGAATTGAACGACAGTGCGCATTTGTGACGTGAAATTACTGGAAGTCATACATGACAAACCTTTTATTGACGTTTCAAGTTTAAAAAATTCCCTTCGGACAAGCCCGTCGCGTCGACAGGCCACAGTAAGCTTCCCACTTAAAAGTGAGTGTGTAGCGTATGTTATCAAAATTAACAATGTGTGACGTGCACCTCGACAACAAATTCGTAATATAACACCTGCTGCGCACGTCACAAGTATCATTTTCCACTGTCCCACTCAGAACATGACTCTAGTCTTTAAAACGCAGGTGTGTACATCCTGTAGTTACTATCAGGTGAATTACCAGCTTGTCAACTTGAGCCCATAAAAAATCATTTACAAGAAACTAATTAAATTGTCTGAAAACACAGACGGTCCAATACACAATTATACAGCCTGTGTTGCATTTGAGACGGATCTGTAATGTTAGGCGTTAATGTATTGTAATAATTGTGTGCATAGACTAATATCGATTATTTTATATAAAATATTCGATTTTTAAGAGTTTGAATTAGGAAATTAATGATGATTTGGATGATATCTACAAACAAAAGTTTGTGCACAATCTTTGATGTAAGATATTTTTTTTGGTTTGTAGAGATACACACTATAATAAATAAATAATAATAAATATATTTTTTTTACACTCACACCCGAAAGTAAGTAGCCTAAGCACTTGTGTTATGGATACTAGATGACGGACATATTTTTACATACATACATACATAAATCACGCCTATATCCCCGAAGGGGTAGGCAGAGGTGAACTAGCACCCGCGTTTCGCCAATGATATTAAGTCCCATGTAATAGGTGGCGAGCCTATTGCCATTTATTGGGCTCAAAAGTCGCAGTATATTGCTGGGTGGTATAAGAGGAACGCTACTGCCCATTCCTCATCACTGATTTATCCTTAGTCGCCTTGTACGACACCCACGGGAGGGTTTGGGGTGGTGACAATTGTATTCTACTCTGCCGTCACCACACGGCTGGGACATATTTTTAATATAATAATGTGTATAAATGATTAAAATACACTACATAAACATATACACAACCATGACTTGGAAACAAACATTTGTGGTCATCACAAAGTTTGCCCCTACCAGGATTCGAACCCGGGACCTCTTGGCCAATACCCAGCAATCTGAGCATTCGACCAAGGCGGCCGTCACACTCATACGACACTCTCCTGTATGTTTAAAGCCGTACGCATTATGTTATTTATTATACATTTATACACGTATTTATATCTGTCATGCTTGAGGAGTCATGTGGTAATTTAAATTCTCATCTGTCCCCTTGAGTAAATGAAAACGATTTTTTTTTACGCAAAAGTGTCCGTTTGAGGCAGTATGTCCGATGTGGACCACCTTCCCCTAGCCCTACACATTCTGCTGAAAAACATTTTACATTTCTATTGTATTAAAAAAAACAATCCTTAGATCGGACACTTTTAATACTCTTACAAAGAGCGCATGAGCAAGTCAACCACTTGCAGAGACAGACGAAAATATCCTGTGTTCCGCACTGAATTTTCACCACTGTCACCAATGAAAAAGAATCATTTTACATTGCTCGTACGACCGATAAAATTCTGTACCTTAAAGTGGATCAATATTACATGTGTTCCTAAAGATAGCAACTGCACACTGAGCTCGGTATTTCGAAATGTGGCGTACGTGGGGCACTTAAGAGCTGTTATTGACCAGCCAGTGTTAAGTGTGATGTGTGGCCGACTGTATGTTCTCAATTTTATTGTTGTGAGCACCTTATTGCTAAGTAATAAGCTGCCTGTTTAAAGTAGCCCGACCAAAGTGGCTGTATGTTATTTTCGCTGCGTCCAAACCAAATGATTGCTTTCTTTTCCGCCAAACACGTTCGCAGTGAAACGAACCTACTTCGTTCGAGATGGTTCGCCTTTTTTTTGAGAAACTTAAAATGCACGCATTCATTTTTGCGCCGTTGGCGAGTTAGAAAGATTTAGATACTCTTATGATTCAGTGTGTTTAACGACGTGTGATGGAGAATTAAGTGGTCACCTCAGGATGGTCAAAGCCGTCGATGTCGACAAGACATCAATCCTCTCCATCTGAGAGCGCTTACGCACTACATCCAATCCGAATCCGAGATTTTTACGGTCCGTTGTGCCGTAGAACTATTTCTATGGTAACTTACGCACTACATCCGATCTCTGTCCGAGTTTTCTAGACCAATAATTTTTTCTCGGATTCGGATCGGATGTGGTGCGTAAGCGCTCTAAGGATTGATGTCTGTGGAGCAATGAGAATCTCAAGACACATTTTGGTTCTACCACCGAATCAATAAGTTTTTTCGGACGCTGTTTATTTGACTCTATTTAGGGTCAGGCAAGGAATAAATCGCCTAGAAAATCTCGAATCCAAAACAGTCGATCAAATTTTTAAAAACGTTTTGCGTGTTTTTTACAATACAAGACTAGGTACTTCACGAAAAGATACGACTGACGTATCATCCTGTTCTCTCAAAATTAATCACTTAACTTTTTTTATGATAATATATTATCACCATTAACTAAAGCACGTGCGCATGTTTATATGAGTCATATACATTTTTCCTCATCTATTTCTCCCATAGAGGGCATTGTGACCGCCCAGAGTACGTAGCACGGGACGTGGACAAAATCTCCTCAGGGAGAAGAGAATATTTTTCTCTCGCTCTAACTCACACTAAATCTCGAGACAAAACACTGTCAAGCGGTGGAGAGAGAGAATTTGTCAAAATCCCGCGCTAGGCCTAAAGTTGTACGTGAACAGGCCTATGAGTTTTTTTTTTCAATTATCTTCTTCTTTCTGCCCTGGTCCCACTCCCAGTCTATCTGGGGTCGGCGGCGGTCAGACATCATCAAACCTTTCGCTACATTTTGATTAATATCATCCATCACACCGGAAAGGTACTAGCGATGAATGAATGAATAGAAAAGTGATGGAAAGGACCACGTCGAGAGACCGATGAACAGAGAGAATCACTGTCAGATGACAACATTCCAATCCATGCTGCTCAAAGTTTTGGGTTAGAGTTTGTGGTGTTATGACTGCCAGCCCATGCCTGACCAAACCCCCTTCGAATTCGCTGTTGATGGTGGTTTGCCCTCCACTATTCGGGTGCTCCAAGGTGCTTATTTGTCTACCCCGTGCAATGTGCAATCTGCCATAGTCATCTATTGAACACCCCTGGGATGAGACGGGGTTGGCACATTCTACGTTATTTTTTCGGTACCAGGCAAGCAAAAGATATAAAGGTCAACAGACTATTCGTTGTATTAGATTGAAAAGACGTCATGCGCTTCACAGATGACGGCAAAGCGGCTTCGGCAGGCGCTTTCTTGTGCTAACCTACTTCAGCGGACTGAGGTGCGACGGAGACGTTTTTAAGAGTATTTTTTTATAATCTTGTATATTTTCACACAAGACATTAATTACTAAATATCAATACATACATAGGTACACAATTCGTGACTATTTATCGTCAACTATAATAGTTTCGAACCTTGTGCCAGTCTATTACATGATATTATAACTGTTACGCTGTAATAGGTGGCGAGCCTATTGCAATTTTATCGGGCACATAAATCGCAGTATATTGCTAGATGAAATAAGAGGAATGCTGCTGCCCCTTCCTCATCGCTTTGTGGTAAACCTAGTCGTCTTGTAAGACACCCACGGGAGAGTTGGGAATGGTGACAATTGTATTCTGCTCTGCTGTCACCACACGGCCATTCGGCGTTTCATCATTTAAGCGTGTGTTTGATAAGAATCAAAAGTAAATGGATGGCTTCATGCGTCAACCATAGATACACAAAAAAGGGTAAAAACTTATTTAGTCCATCACTAAAATGCGTACGAAAGAGTATGAATTACTATGAAATCGAACGTCAATCATAATTATCAACTTTAGTTTTTAAGGGAAAAACCCTAAAGAATATTGTAAGTATAAATAGTTCCTAACAGGGAGTGCTTGGCGAGCTTTCTATGGTGTCAGTCAGATATTTGTTTCAATCATTCATTTGTTTAAAAGTTGACTTTGTGCAGTGAAAGTGGTGCTATTTTGATGCAAAGGATCCGTGTTCATGTTCAATTATGAGGAATCATTGAAATAAAAGTGTTGTGACATGTTTTACGTTGAGAATTTGATAGTGGTTTTCACCACCTCATCAGTCGCCTCCATGAACTCTGTTACCATTCAACTCGCGCCAAACACTCCCTAGATGCGTTAAAATGTGTGACACCCATATTTTAATCTAAAATTCACTTCATGCATTAATTTCATTCATTCATTTTATCATTAATTCAAAATATGTAAGAAAATCAAACGAAAATGTAATGAAGAATGTTCCTAAAGGACTAGCTTCCAGGAACGTTGAACCATTTAAAAAAAATAGATCCTAGCAATTTTTTTAGTTACGCAGACGTCTCCAACACCGTCGCTGTCCATGAATGCATCTAACAAAGCTTAGTTTGTCGCATCACACTCTCTCCAATTCATGGCGGCGATCGGTTTGCAAAGTAAGCACCGAATCCGTTTCTAGAATTTTCCACGCACTTTGCTATTTTAACTATGAAGTTGATTTGTTCTGATTATTTGAAGTTTCAGCAATATGTTGTAACTAACTGAAATAAGTGTACTGAATGTACTGAAATAAATGTATATTTATTATTGATTTTTTAAAATGAATGATTTTTGCGACGAACAGCTTGGTCGAATTCTGGTAGCGGTAAAAGTTTAAGTTTGTATCATGAACACAGTTATTTGTTATGGAGTCATGGTCGATTCTATATTGATGTGGAATTATTTACTAATAATTATTGCTTATCTTAACATCATTTTGTCTGTCATCTAGTATCCATAGCATAAGCGCATAAGTAGCTTACTTTGGGCTAAATCATATTCTTTTATTCATTTTATTTCATTTGGAAAGCTTACAGCTTACAGTATATATATACAAAATACATACAAATAATACATACATACATACATAAATCACGCCTATATCCCTAAAGGGGTAGGCAGAGGTGAACTAGCACCCACGTTAAGAACGCTAAGAACGCTGCTGCCCATTCCTCATTCTTATTATACCACCTAGCAATAGCAATGTACTGCGACTTTTGTGCCCGATAAATGGCAATAGGCTCGCCACCTATTACATGGGACCTAACATAATTGGCGAAACGTGGGTGCTAGTTCACCTCTGCCTACCCCTTCGGGGATATAGGCGTGATTTATGTATGTATGTATGTATAATAACAGGCTTCCACATAAAGAAGTGTGAGTGTAAGACATATTTGTTTATTTATGTAAATGTAATTTTGTGAGCAATATTGGGAGCACAACCATCTGATCCATGACCTATAACTGTTCCATAACCTACGGTCGTGCTTTCCTGGTAATTAGGCACGCGATACGTCAACATACCAAATCCACGTACCCACTACGCCTGAAATTCATCGCAATCCAGCTCAGACGCGAACACGATACAGATGGAAATTTGATTTCCATTGACGTCACAGTTTTTATACGCTTTTTATTAATCACCATCAGAAGTATCGAATCTGCTTATTTGCTTGCGTCAAATCACCTTATGTTTATTATGATATGACTCATATCATATTAGTCGAGGTTGTCCGTTGGGTCTGTGATTTCGGAAATCAAGCGTATGTAGCTCAGGTCGGTCGTAGGAATGGTGGTCCGAAATTTAATCCAATTCAATTTCACCCTAAATCTCTCCCGTGGGTGTCGTACAAGGCGACTAAGGGTTAAGACAGCAATAGTTATGGGCAGCACTCATTAAATTATGGTGATGATTGAGTCAAGCACTATGCTTACTTTTCTATCCATGCTAGTGATCATTGAATATTTCTAAGAGTGATGTGTAGAACCATGTCGAGAGATCGATGAACGGGCAGAGTGATTGAGATGACAGTAACATTCCAATTCATCTGCTCATGATGTTGGTTAGGGGTTTACAAATGCAACACTGAAAAAAAATTGATTGCTTTAATAAACATCTTGTTCAATATGATCACCATCATGACTCCATATGATCCTATATAGATCTTGACTGCGGAAGCTATGCCAACTTTGTTGAATTATTATAGTTCCTTCATCTAAGTAATGTATTGGTTTATTCACCAGTAGATATACTTCAACTCAGATCTTGCTCAGTCTAATAAACAAAAAGTGTCGCATTAGCTAAATTTAGTGTAGATTCAACTAAGATATGATGCTAACAAGTTGCTTGTTACCATAAACATACCTAAATCTTCAATTTGATCACTTCTCTTGTTTAATTAAAATAGCACATATTTCAATCAACCAAGATCTTTGTTGAAACTAATGATATAAATTATGTGATTCCAACAGGTTGCTTGTTACCTGAACATATCTAATTAATTAATTTTAAAAAGTGAAGATAGTAAAATTAAACAAATGTTACTCAATGTAACAAAGATCTTTGATTAAATTAAGAAAGTCCATAAGTTTGGAAGTAAATAAATTTCTATTTCTATTTTCTATTTCTATTAATAATTATTACACACAATTTGATGCCAACATTATTTTCAGTGAACCCACTTTGGGTATTAAATTGAATTTAAATCAGTATTTAGTTCCAGTTTAGTAATATCCGAAAGAGGAGCTCGCTAGCGCAGTGGCATAGTGCGGTTGGCCTGTGATTGCGTAAACCAAGATATCATTGGATGGGTGACCAAAAATTTATTATCTCGTGTTACTCCGTGCTTTGGAAGGCACGTTTAGCCGTTGGTCCCGGCTGTATCTGCAGTCGTTAATACCCACCAACCCGCACTGGGCCAGCGTGGTGGGTTATGGCGCAATCTCCCTATATTCTTTTATCCATAGGGAAGGCCCGTGCCCCAGCAGTGGGGACATTAAAGGGCTGGTGATGATGATGAATATCCGAAATATGTCAAGGATTCATCGTTTTTCTGGACAATCCTTATTTTGTTTGTGGTTTTGCATATTTCCGAACGTTTAACGAGAAATAAACCGATCCTGTAGTAAACTACCGACAGGCGTTTTCTGAGAAGACGGACCAAGAAACTCAACTGAAATATTATGGTCCTATTTTGAGGCACACGAATAACTACCAATATTAAGTATGGAAGTGTCTGGTTTACGTAAATAGTGCCGTGGGACCGTGTGGTGACGGCAGAGTAGAATACAATTGTCACTACCCCAAATCTCTCCCGTGGGTGTCGTACATGGCGACTAAGAATGAAACAGTGATGAGGCATTCCTCATCACTGTTTTATCCTTAGCCGGCAGCAGCGTTCCTCTTATAGCATCCGTTACGTTCCTAGCAATGTACTGTTCCTACTTTTGTGCCTGATAAATGGCAATAGGCTCGCCACCTATTAAATGGGACCTAACATAATTGGAGAAACGTGGGTGCTAATTCACCTCTGCCTACCCCTTCGGGGATATAGGCGTGTTATATGTATGACCATTATTGTCCTATTTTCAGGCGCACGAATTGTGCATTCAGACAACCAATATTAGGTATGGGAGTATCTGTTTACGCAAATAGTGACGTGTGACCTTACGAGGATATCCGGGCTACCATTGACCTACTTGAACGCAAAATAATGATTCAATACCACATGGGTTTAGTTCTGCCCCTCTTTCAGGTGGCTGAAGTGAACTGACGCCATCTTGCAAGAGTAGTATACCTGATGTCACAACTATTCTTTCCGAGAAAACGAAATCGAAACGGATTTTCCTAAATCAAAGAAGAACGTAAACTTAAGTATGACGAAGACGGTTTTGAACTATTACGGTGGTGTTCTTGTGGTTTTTTAAAATGAATTCTATTTTTATTTATTTGATAGCCAAGCTGGCCGTCAGAATAATATTTTTTTATGCTAGACAGGGAAACCCTTGCCTGAAGGGCAATCACCTGATGGTAAGTGACAATAAGGGCCGAAGATTCACCTGGAGCCCTCAACCACAGAGAGACTGGCTATCTTATCACACATTGTCGGAACACAATAATGCTAATAACATTATTATTATGGCGGCAGATTTTGTTATCTGTGGACACAGAATCGTAATAATTTCAGCTTTTAAGAATATTCCACTGCCGAAACCTTTAAGAAGAATCTTAATCAAAGGTAATCGTTGCGTGGTTTGCATTTTAATTAAAAATATCTCAGAAGCCAGCAGAAAAAGTTATAGGGCATGCATTTTGTGCCCCGAAATGTCATTGTCGAGGAAAATCAATACAATTAAATTGAAACATAAATACCCAGTTCTTGTCATAAGAATCGACTAAAATGCAATTTGAATTAATTTAATCCAACTTTCGGCTAGTTCGTTTAATGTTGATGTTTTTTTTATTTTTTATTTTTTTGACTCTACATAAATAGTTTAAGGCATTATCATTTGTGGTTTTATTATTCCAAACACATATTTATCTATTTATATAACATTCTTATATTTGCAGGATTATTTTATTAGACAGGAAGGAAAATATAAGTAATATTAACTGATTCAATTAAAATACTAAAATCAATTAGTCGATACCTAATTTAATTACCTATAACTCTGCGATAATTTTAAATGAGAGTGTTTGTCCCCTGTGATGATGATGATGATGAATGTTATTGCGTCAAAAAGCAAAATTTCCTTTCGGATGATAATAATTATTATAATTTATCTACACCATAACTGCCATTGTACAGTATGAACACCATGTCCATCCCTGAGGTTGTCTGGAAGAGATCGCTTTTAGCAATAATACCGCCTCTTATGCTCCGTAGTTCCTGTTATTCCTGTATATGTCCTGTATTTTGGTGTACAATGAATTCTATAAAAGTGTTCTAAGTCTATAAATTCTCTATATTCTATTTTATTCTAAAGCTGACACTATCGTCCACAGGCGCATCCATATAAGCCGCCATGAGTCCCTGTACCCGAATTCAGCTTTTTGAGCACGAAAATCAAGCGTCTACAGTGTAGAATTCACTAGACGGGCATGCCCACCAGACATGCCCGCACGGACCTCGTTTGTATAGACCAGGCTGACTGTGACGGTCCTACACAAGTCAAACATCGCACAAGCCTAATAGAAGCGAGGTCCGGCGGGCATGTCTGCAGGTATGCCCGCGGGCATGTCCGTGGAATGCATTCCCTGCTTATGTTCAAACGACCCTAGAAGAAAATCTGCTAGTCCGACAACGCAATTGTGTAATAAAAACGATACAAAAATTATAACGTCAGTTTCTTCATCTTTTCAGCCTGCAGACTTACTGGGATTAATTTACATATTTTTTTAATGGATTGGAATGTTTTCATCCCAATCCCTCTATCCGTTCATAGGTCTCTCGATATGATCCTTTCTATCACTTCTCTATGCACTCATATATAACACCTCTCCGGAGTAATGTATGATAATATAAATCAAAAGGGAGTGGATGGCTTGATGACGTCTGACTGATATTCATGGAAGAGGAAACATAATAAAATATACATATGCCGATCCCAGATAAACTGGGAACGGAACAGAAAGATGAAGGTGAACTGTATTAAACTTAATTGTAAATGAAATCTTCTTTCTATAATACAAGACATATATTCTATTAAAACATTAAACATCCCACTCTAACTGCCGCACTCAGATACGTCAAATAACTTTAATGAGTACGTAATGTCAAAAAATTACAATTAAATCTAGACCATAGACCCGGCAAGAATAGCGACTAGTTTTGAATAGTCATTTTTTGACATTAAGTACTCATTAACGTTATTTGACGTCTCTGAGTGCGGCAGTTAAATCTGTAAAATTTTTATTAAGTCGGTGTCTTCTTCGCTACCAAAACGGTTCCTAAAACTAGTTTCGCTGGCGACAGGCTTCCATATTGCACACGTATTCGATAGAAAAAAGTCCGTAAAATTCCATTAGAATTAAAATTATATTATGTTGATTGAATCAAATTTAATGTTGCACCAGCAATTACATAAAGCATGTTACGCAATAACACTAGCTTGTATTGCGGATTACAGAACAATGAACGTTTGATATGGTCGTTCCTCACGCCATTTCTAATATATTCTAACTGCATTTTCACCATGGCAACAAAGACACACGCGCTTCTAACACAACAGCAAACACCCAACGCAGTCCGGCTAAGTATCCATCGCAACATCAACTAAAGTGCAATATAAAGTAGCTATCTAATGCGGAAAAGCAATTACTAGTTTTCTTTAGCCCTATCATTGACCCCGCATTCGGAAAACTCATTCCAACTGTCGCCCCCTCGCCGCTAGATGGTGTTAGTGTAGCCCGGTTCTATCATATAAGCCGGCGGCGGCGCACCGCCGCGCATTGCCCCAACCGGCGTACGTGCGTTCACATCAGTGTTAAACCAGACCAGACCGCGACTCGGTATTACGAACTCTTGTGATATACTGTGCTAAGCAACAACGCAAACATGGATATTCTCACCCTGGACCCGACTGGACTTTACTAGAGAGCGGATACATCGTGAAACTACACAATGGACGTTGTCACATTGGACCCCACTGGCCAGTATTAAAATGGTTCTCAGCTTGGATCCCACTGGTCTGTATTAACTGTTGACTTTAATTAGAGAGAATATGACAATTGAAGTACTCGATCCCACTGGCCAGTATTGACTGCCTGCAAGATGGTGCTGGATCCTACAGAAATCTATTAACTATCCCCGTCTTCGATGAGACAAGATGTGCTGCGGCAGGCGGAGGATTCTGACAGGCACTCGCCCAGAAGAAACGTCATCGTGCAGAAAGAGGAGGTTTAGAAGCGAAAGGGCGACTTGACTCATCAATAACAAATCATCACGACTGTAAATACTGTTAATAAATCGGAGGGGGCATGCCCGCAAGGTCATTGGATGGAAATCAGCTGACTCGCGCTCTGCTTCCGGAAATGCACGACTGCAAGAACACTTGGCGAACCCCGGCAAAAACCTGGCTGCTGATTGGCTCGCATCGAATTGTTCGACATTTGGACGTGAGTATTGTTTTTTTTTCTAAGCCCTCTTTTGTCTTTTTCGAGTCTTTAGTTAGCCGTGGGGATCGCGTCAAGATGTTTAAGTAAAAGACGCAATATTTTTAACGTGATGTAGTAAGTTTATCGTGATACTGTTTAATTTGCACTTAGTATAATATTTAGCGATAACTCCGTCGACAAAGGAAGGACAGCTGTCGCCGTGGCGAGCACGCGACTTGCACTCTGCATATCAAAAGTTCGTTGCATGCATGTAATCCGTACATAGGCGGTTGACCGCCAAAACCAGGACCGCATGGAGATTTAGGAGTCCAAATTGTCCAAATCTAAGTCAAACTTTTTTCAGCCACTACACTAAGCAACTGCACTAGTGATATGGCGATGAGTCAAAGTTATTCGATTTTCCGGCGGAATTTCGGCCAGTATCGCAATTTTTATGGCACCGACCGCGAGTTCGTTGACCGGACATATTTTATTTCATCGCGCGCTTCCACGTACACACACAGAGCACCCGCGCGCACACAGCTCTGCTTACACGCACACAGCCGCGCGGAATCTTCGCGTCTGTGTACTCTTTCGCGTAAACACTTGCGCGTCTACATTTCGCGTGTAATGATATTTGTGTGATTAATTACCTTCACGGCACCGTGTAATTTAGAATACACAGGTAGCATTTGAAGTAGCTGGGCGCTTCACATATTATTAGGTATTATGTAGAACCTTTTTTGTGACGTGTGGTGGGTGATGGCAGAACTGAATACATTATTGTCACTACCACTGTCCCTCCCGCGGGTGAAGTACAAGGCGACCAAGGTTAAAACAGTGATGAGCAATGCACAGCAGCATTCTTTTTATACCACTTACCCCCGAATACAGAAACGCTACTCAAATTTAGGGGACTGCTTAAAAAGTTAAGTGGACACTACCTGTCAGAATTTGAATGGAAATACGTCAATTTTGTCAATACTTAAATGTTAAGCGGGACTCAAACTTTGAATAGCGTTTCTGTATTCGAGGGTTAGCTTTACTGCGATTTATGTGCCCGGTACATGACTTGATTAGCGAAAAGTAGGTGTTTAATTCACCTCTACTTACCGCTTCGGGGATATAGGCGTGATTTATGTATGTACCTTTAGAGAATAGAACCTTTTTGTTTCAAACTTTTTGACGACGGGCGTTTGTTTTAAAAAAGTAAAGTAAAGTACGATTCAAAAATGGAACTGGCGTGCGCGGTCCGAAATCGGCACTCGCATCGCGTCGAAGATTAAAGGCGCGTAATGTGTCTGTGTTTGCCGAATTATTCCAGTTCAATAACCGGGGAACGGCCGATCGGGAGTTCAAAATAGACGCGGACGCGATCCACGACGCTCCTCGCGACATCCACATCAAAACACTCGTCGTTGGGACGGGCGGCAAAGAAATTCGGACAGTCGGCTTTGTAATTTTTGTTTTGTTTGGAAGACTCGTACTAGGTACTCGTTGTTAGAAGGGCAAGCCTGCGGAAATTCTAATTTTTAATTTTAATTTTTTTATTTGGAAAACACACAGAGAAATTAGATACTCGTTGTTAGGACAGCAACGCTGCGGAAATTCTGGCATTCGACTTTTTAATATTTTACCCGATTATTTAATTTATTCTACGCAAAATATCATGAGATTCGTTGGAAAATGTTTAAACTTACCATTACAAAGAAAAATAGGTCAGATAAAGATCGAAAAATTATCTACAATCTTGATGCAGGATTCGATCTCGCGTCTTCCGCAATCCGAGTTTTCTTACAATTATTTAATGTTCAAATAAAAATCTGAATAATTAATATTTATTTTGTCATTTGACAATTTTTTTATTTTAACACGATTAATTCCTATGCCTTTCGTATGAAAATTAAATTAGATTTGGAGGAAAATTATTATCTTAATTATTTTATTTTGTTGTCCGAGTTATAGGTATAAATAACACACACTCAACATGTTGCTATTTATCATCTGATTAAAACCAAAATCACATAACAGCGACATTATTGGGTTCCCTATTCAAAAGATAAAATAATGAACGTACATTTTAACAAATATCAAAGAAACACATGTGGCTGAAACCTTTTTTGATGTGTAGGTCCGACTTTTTTAAGAAACTTTTTAAGAAGTTAAACTTTGCTTGATTTTCAACCCTCAACTCAGGTTGGCTAAATGAATCACGAAGCCTTTGCCCACATGTCAGTGTGATTAAGCAATATTATATTTCGCGATGAACCTCCTTGACCTCGCTGCTGTCGACTGCCTGCAATGTGGCCTGTTTTCGGCATTGCGTCATCATAGGTCAACCTCCCTAGTCCGCCATATTTTTTGCTTCATAAACATTATGCTTTGCACGTTGGACTCTTCCTTTGTAAGCCAACCAGAATTTTAACTTAGGGTCCTGGCGGCCATTTTGAATTTGAACCAAATTTCAAATTTACCTTTTCTAATCCGACAAAATATTTGTGATCATTCGCTGTACGAGAAGGTTTTTGTAAGGGAATATAAGTGTTTAAATATTATAAGTCGCGCATCGGTTTATTTTTCAGAAAGTATTTGACTTCTATTTAAATTTTGGTACGTGCGTAATAAACTTTTTTGTAGACACCATTTCGGTAACTCAATATGGCAGAAAGGCCATTTCGTAACACAAACGTGGCGTAATTTGGTTGTGATAAAACCTGTACTGTCAAGTACAATTTTATGCTCTTTTTAAGGGAACTCTAGCCATAAAAATAGCGTAAACGCCGCTTGTGATATGTTAATCTTGATAGCACCATGAAGCGGCTCATGAATAATTATTTTGTATTGAAAACTACACGACATGTCTGTCTGTGTAGAAAAAAAAGAAAAATGGTCCTTTCCAGCAGTTTTCTATACATACTTCTAGTATATGATGGATGATATGAATCAAAAAGAGGTAGTGGATGGCCTAATGAATGAGGTCTGACCGATATTATTGGAAGACTAAACATACTGCGCCGACCCCAGATAAACTAGGAACATAGCAAGAAGAAGTTCTACTCTAATTCATCTATATATTTACGGGTAGTTTCAATAAAAATAACATCCTCACTAAAAATTATGACAAAAGCTTCAATATCAGGTTGTCTCCATTTTTTATGTGGCAAAGCTCTCTTGAAATGTACTTGAAAATGTGCATTTTTTGCGATGCAAAATATGTTCAGCATTACAAAGGTGCAATACAAGGTCAGGCGACAGGTGGTAGGGCTAATTAAAGGTTTTATGTTTAAATAATTAAGTGGACTATTGGCACATAGACAGAAAGCAGGTGGGAACATATTTATGCAAGTATAAAATCATTATTTACGAACGTGCCAAATTACGTGCATTAATAATTTGTACTCTGAGACGATTATTGCAGCTTCGCACGACACTGTAATCACTTACCAATTGCTGAATTTGAATGAGAATAGTCTTCATACTGCATGAGGTATTAAGGCGCGTAGATGGATACTGTATAGGCGTTTACAATTCATCATTGTTTTGAATTAAAATTACTGAAGAATTTATTTCTAAAGATGAAGCTAAATGCAGTCTGAATAAAAAGGATTAGTAACATATATAAACAGTACTTTTACAGGACCAAAGCCCAACAATACGAACTCTTGACCACTTCTAAACATCACCTTCAGACGGCGTTTTCCGGTTTTTTGAGTTTGACAACTGAAGCGTGATGTCACCGCCATGGCAGCTTAGAACTTTTTAAAGTTAGTTCCAACATTAAAAATCTGTACATAGACTTTGCAGATAATTAAAAAATAAATTGTCGTAATCATTCAACGGCTTGGTGTAACAAGATAACACCTGTATCTGTATCAAGCGCTAGTTTGTTTATTCCCATAAAAACATTACGTTTTATAGCTTATTAGGATATCTCTTTATCTCTTAATCACGACGCATTAACTAACATTTTTTATTGAAGCATTTAACGGGTACCTTTACCATCATCGTAACTCGTAAGTATATATTATAAACTCTTACATTTACTTTTACCAATATTATTTTACAGGGTCTTCTAAGACAGAAAAATATTTAGTTATTATTGAATGTGGTAAATAGTTATAAAAGCCATGATATCAAATTATAATATTAATTTAGAAGCGTATAATAACTTTGTTACTCTATAAGAAATGGAGAGAACGCATTGAGGCGTCACGTCACTAATTGGTAAATGATTACCGAATTGTCTATTGATATCGCACAAAAACATGTGCTTCAAATATAAAATTATAACATTATTATATGTAAGATCTATATTACAATAGATTTTATCGGTAGTCGAAATCACAGACAAAGATAAAATTGATCCAGATAACCTACTGGAACACTGCTTTTAAAATTAGGCTGTTATTAAACAGCGGGAATGCAATATATATTCTCTAGGTTCCAATAGACTCCGAATGTCCATGTGAGGATATTTTTAGGAGTCAATAAACCTCTTCATTAGAACTGGTTTATGTTTTGTTTGATCACAAATATTTTATTTGACCAAGAACACTATTCGATTATTTGACCCTTAGAATCACTTCGCATATCACATCTTAATCTTTATCATCTATATTTTTTGCTTTTTTTTCTATAATTCGCTTATCCTGCCTATAAATTTACTTTTTTTTTCTATTAAACAAATTCCTATATAATCAATTGTTTATTTTCCAATAAACAATTGATTATATAGGACGCAAAAATACCTTAATACTCAATTATGACAGAAAATGACACTAATTATTTTTTTAAAGAGAATTTATTTATTTTTTTTTTTTTTTTATTTATTTAAACTTTAATGTCCATAAATAAATGTACATTTGGCGGACTTAACAACTAACGTCGTTCTCTACCAGTCAACCATTGGGCTAAGCAGAGACAATTCAAGAGGCGGCACCACGTTCAATTAAATAAACAAATTATTGATAAGATACACCTATTATACAATAATACTTATAATAATATATGCTATACTTATATACCAAATATATACATAATATATAAACCTATAAATATATACCAAATATATACATGATATATAAACATATACCTACTTACAATTATTATACATACCTACATAAATACTTTAAAATATGCTAAATGATGATGATGCGATAGAAATCAAAGATTACTAATTTGCTCAATGTTACCCAAAAAAATATCACGAACCTGCGCTTTAAAACTACTTTTGGTAGTGGCGGATCTAACACCTACCGGTAGCGAGTTCCAGAGCTTAATTGCTTGGATGGTGTAGGAGTCAGACATAAAGCCTGTGCGATGGGTGGGAATGCAGATTGTGTGGAACCTACTCGAACGAAGATTACGGTTGCTAATATCCTCATTAAATTTAAATTTTGATTTTAAGTAGTCCGGAATATGTTTTTTTTAAACTGATATGTATGATATAAATTAAATCACACAGTTATTTTTATAATTTTTTAATCCAACAGGTGTATAGGATTATAGGTTGTCTATATGACAACGTAGTAGTAATACGTACATATACAATTGTGTTTTGGCTTTGGGTGAATGAACCTAAAATGTTTATAGCTAGAAGACAGACGTTATGACTTGTAAGGAATTTAAGACTATTCTGAATTATGTAATTATAGAACGTCGTGTTTCCAAAATAAAGTTATAATCAGTAGATATAGAGAAGTCCTTAAATTTATGAATTCAGTTATGAGTGTATAAAGCATTATAATATATCATTTTAGTTGTTGAACAGGTTTCTAGCATCCTAAACATGTATGATGATCAAGTTAAAATTAAAATGGCACCCATGTGTCTAAAAGCCACACGCTAACAAAACCCAGTCAAAGAACAAGAACGAATAGGTACTTGATTACACGAAGGACTTTAACGATTATATCTTACTATGAGCATACTAGGATTTTGTGTTGCATTTTTATGCTTATTCAGGGGGATTTTTTTAATTCGTAAGTAGCTAAGGTGGCTCTCAGAGAATCTTATCAAACATAAGAGTAGTCGGGTTGACAAAGATCACTGTTTTATCCTTAGTCGCCTTGTACGACACCCACGGGAGAGATTTGGAGTGGTGACAATTGTATTCTACTCTGCCGTTACCACACGGCTTATTATAGAGCCTTATTATATATATATAAACAAAAAAGGTGCATTATCTAGTGACACACCAACGCGGATGTTAGGACCTGGGTTATGCAATTGCTGATGCAACTAAACTTGGTTTGCGGCAAGGCTGTTCGCGAGTGACCCAGTCGCTGCACCGACCTTTTAGACTAGACTCTTTGGTAACTGGCTGTTTTAGATCCGCCATTATGAAAATAGGTTTGTTTGTGAAAATATCTTTTTTCGTCTATAGAATATCGTTGATTTATTTTAATGCTCGCTTTTTGTTTATTCGTGAATTATTAGTTTGTGTTTTAGGGTAACCTTACTATTGTATTCGCATTTTTATATTCAATTATTGTACATAATTAACGGTTAAAATACTAGGCACGCATAATAACTAGGCGAATCACGGAAAACCTAAACTACTAGGGCTGGTTTTTTGATCCATATTTAACTCAACCAATTGTTAAAAACTGTTATTGATTGCTAAATATCAGTCTGATATGTAACCATTAGTAACAATTTTAGTTACTAATGTTACTAATGAATAAATATCAGTCTGATATTGTTACTAATTGTTAAATGTCAGTGATATTTAAAGATAAGTAACAATTTTTAACAATTAGTTAACAGTTAACTATGCATCAAAAAACCGGCCCGCATCAAAAACTATGACTTAACCATTGCTTTGAAAACAAACAAAAAGTAAGCGAATCACGGAGAACCTAAGCTTAGTATGACTTAACCATTTGTAAACAAACAACCGAAAGAGTTAAACAAACTGACTTATAAACACGAATAAGTTTGCTCGATGATATTGTTTTATGTATTTGTGTTATGTGAACGATTATTATATATGACATACAAAAACAATGTTAAGTAAATCACTATCAATCTGTTTTTTCATGAATAAGGTCAAATCAACAAGCTGCCTGCACTCAATAATTCAATGCAGAATTTGCATTTCGCGTGTTTTTCTTCATATTCCACCAACGAAGAAGCGAATAAAACACAATATTGTTAGCGTGTGTGCGTCTAGCATTCACTACACTAACACGAACGCACACTACAAGCTTCGTGTGTGAGCCACAACACTTCCCACTTTCCCAAGTGGAAACTATGAGAGTTTTCTTTGCTATATTCATTGTGTGAACAGAGGAAAGTTTCAAACGACAGATAACCATCCATTTTCTCATTACCATAACAATTAATGCATTGTTATGGCCGCATCAAGACATTTTTATTTCACTACATCTATTTGAGTTGCAAAAATATTGGCTCTAAGCAGCAAAAACTATTCTTATGCATTACATTTCATTACATTACTTATGCCTTACTTGCTTAACAATAAATAACGCAGGTGGTCTCACAATTGAATATCTGCTTAATATGTTTTTTAACTTATCGATAGTTACTGCCAGTTTGTTTCGACTTTGCACGGCCATTTTAAATACGGTGAGAATTTGCAACGTCAATTTATGTGGCAAGAACAAATTTAAATTCGCCTAGATTCGTCACCGCGGTCAATAACATTGCAACCGCCCGTCGATATACTAGGCGGTGATGAGTTTCAGAGTGTCAATACTCTTTTCCAGTGCATCCACCCAGTAGAAAACTTTTATAGATGCAAATAATATAACACATATGTATTTATATTTTTTTATTAACAAATACATACTTAATTTATACACGTAAGCGTAATGGACACACAAGCGCTGTCAATGTTTATTTTTATTACAGCAGCGAGCGCGCTGTCGATGTCGTTCAGTTTTCTCCGATAAGCGAATAGATAAACGGCCTTAGATAACGCACACCAACAAAAAAAGCGCTCGTTGCTAAACACGTGCGTCACGGCAACCTCCACCGGACCTATGCGGCCCTGGTACCCGAAACATAGAAACCGCTCACGAACGAATCCGAAACACAACATCAACGCAACTTTCACGTGTGGAAATCGTGTACGAATGCTGTTCGCAACGTCCACACCCAGTCCGTATTCATCTGTTGGGTGTGGAGAAAATTTCCGAACACTTACACATGCGCGCTTATGTACGTAAAGTGGCAGTATCTCATAGCAAAGGAACGCGTGTTAATAGCAAACTTGTGTTTCCGCATAGGCAGTGCGAGGCGTGCCCCCGTGTGAACACGAGAGCGTCAACCTTACGAATTAGAAAAAATAGGTTTACGCCACTTGCTTCGACGCGTTCGTCGTCGGGACTGGCGCAGAGCGATAAATCTAAACGCTTCACAATTACTTTTAACAAATTGAATAAATAAACCTTAAACATTATACATTATTAAACGTAAAAACTTAACGCAATTGAATTATTAATAGTAAACATTGCAATTGAATAAGAATAGCTTTGGAGAACAATGTAATCGTTATAGTTTTTGACTGTGATTGCGCCTGTATGTATGTATGTATACGTTCACACACGGGCGAGTGCGCCCACACGCCCGACCTCCGTGTATAACAACAACATTGAATCTAGGTACGTCACAAGTTGGCCTCTCGCGATCTCTGCGCGCCTGGTACCTCGGCTCCCCGTAATAAGCTGAAGATAACTCGCTTTTCTTGATCTTATACAATAAAGGAAGGCATTATTTATTAACTTCCGTGTCTATCTCTATCTTTTCGTCTTGGGACTCCCATTAGTTATGGCTTCGGTATTTATGGTAGATTAGATACTTGACAGAAATCGGAGTCGTCAAAGATTGGAATGCTTATTCAATGTTATTAATTGATTTGTTTATGTATAAAAAAATAAACAATTTGTTTAACAATTATAGTTATAGTGATAAAAAATCCTCAGTTTGACTTCGTCACAGTTACCATAGATCCTTTCATAGCACCCACACTAGCAACACTCGGTCCGCAGAATCATACAGAGTTGTATGCGCAAGGCGTATGAAATACCTCTCCATGTATTATACTCTCCTGGTACAAACTGTTCTAGTTGACGCTCTCAACAGTTTGAGATGACGATGAAACAGGTTGCTCATCCATTTGTGTTTCAAAGATGTTCTGGAATTAAAGCTGATTATTTCAGACAAATCTAATTAATTCAACTACACACGCTTATCGAAATAAATTCGAGTGAAAAAGTTGACCTTACGTCGTTAGCGCGCTAGTAGCGCCATCTAGTATCGAGTGGCGCAAGCTCTCGTGAGTTGAAAAATATAAAAATGAGAGCTTAGGCAAAGCAAGCTAGCGAATGTTCAATTTGAGGGAATTATTTAAGGCAATGTGTCGCCAGGTTTAATTGAACAATGACAGGTGTATGAAGTCAGGTCTCCCAAGGATGACCACTAGCCGGTGCAGTGGGGCGAATGGCGGCAAGCATTGGCGTGTTTTTTGCCTTAGGACATTCGCGATACACTGTACGGTTCTATTATAATTAGTGCCTTTATCGGTTTATTGTAATTGAACGTCCGCTTGTCTTTTGTTCGCTTCCTTCGGATGTGAATGTGACATAAGGGGATCTAAACTTAACGAGAGGCATTTTACTCCGTCCGTCTATTTCTATCTCGAAAATAATCACTATATAAATAATAGCTTTATATACTTCCACCCAATTATCGCCTATTGTCGTGATACTTAATGCGCCAGGTGGTCACTAGAAGCAAATTTCTTTTCTAGTATTCTCGACATTAAAAACCCCTTAAATTTTAATATGTATTACGTATACGTAAACTGAATAAACATGTTTATTAACTATAAAAATATAGTTAATTTAAGATAACACATTACCTTTTGGTAATGTGTTAAAGAATTGAGTATAATGACCTTAATAGATTGTGTAATTTTTAGTGAAAAAAAGTTATTGTCACATTAACAATCAAATTTATAAAATACAAACTAAAAGACCTACCAAAACAATAACTTAGTTAAATTGTTCATTTCAACGAAACCCCAAGCCATGAGTATTTGTTTTGCGACAAACAATAATTTGTTTAGTTAAAAAAGCAAAGTTAAAAAATATCGAAAACAAAACCCGTCTTTTTTGCAAACATTACCGGCCAGAAAAGTATCTGTGCATCCATTTGCAAAAAAAGAATTAAACAATATAAAACATCTTTGTGGCTGAGCAATAAAGTCTTTTGAGTTTCGGCGTGCACTTTTTGCGTCACCAATCTTTTATTACATTCATTGTCAAATAGAAGCATGTCGGTTTAGAACAAACGGACGTACTAACATGACAGCGAGCCGTTTTCGTTACCTAACGATACAGATTTTTTTTGGTAAAGAAGTAATAAAATAATGGCTAAAGCATTTTTCACCAGCGACGTTTTAGTTTTAACTAGAGCATATTAAAACTGGTATAAATAAAAAGAAATATGTAAACTCGCATTGACCACCTGACGGCATGTGCATAAAAGACAAGATATTGGCCATTGAAAAAACCAGTCAAGTTTAGACTCATGTATTATCTTACATCGGCCATTATTTAAAGCAATATGCTCACCAAACAAGAAAAGCCTTCATTCAATGTGTCATTGAAACTATTAAGCGCAGTGCGTTTTCGTAATTGCATTTTTGCTGTATATCGTTTGCATCTGTTGTAAAACATTATGTAACATACAAATCAGATAAGTTAAGGTAGTATTTGAGAAACATAAGAGCGCCAACGCACTACGTCCGATCCGAATCCGTTAAAATCCGTTTCCGTTGTAGCCTTAGAACTATTTCTGTGTTAACTTATTACGCACTACATCCGATCTCTGTCCGAGTTTTCCAGACCAACATTTTTTACGGATTCGGATCGGACGGAGTGCGTAAGCGCTGCAATTCATCAATTACAAAAAATAACCGAACATAAACACAGAACACACGAAATTTTATTTAAAATATAATTGTTTTATTTTTATTCTGGTTTAATTGGAAAATTATTTACTTGATACGCAAAATTTTACTATTCAATAAACTCATGTACTTACATTTTTTTTCTTTTTTTTTCAGATGTAAGAAATACAAGCACCGGCAGGCGCCACCTCCTTTCATCGTTTCACTAACAATCTCCCATCTCACTCTCTCCTGACCTATCATTCAGAAATTCTAATAAATACTCATTAGTAATAGAACATAAAGGACTGAAGATAATAACAAAATTCTTGTGTAATTGTAATGCACATAATCTTTCATGCATTTGTTTTTTTTTTATATAAATTATTTTAATTTAAGTTACAATGCCAATTTTACTGACAGTGACGACGATTTGTTATGAACTTTCACTAGGATTTTGTTGTCTTCGATCAAACGTTCGTCAAATGTCAGTGGATATTAGATGTAAGAATTAAAGACAAGCAACCAGAGGCAAAGGGGTTTTTTGAAAGGCAATCTTCTATCACCCTGTACATTATTCGAAGAGCCTTCAAAAATTTTCCAATTATATAGAGAAACGTTATTTAGACTAGTTAGATATCCCGACTCCTTGTATACGTAACTTCCAACACAATTCGAGTTACCATTATACCTTCCGCTTTAAAAATGTAAATAAAATTGCGCTGTTCTCAGTACCCTTGTAAATTAAGCCTGGCAGAGTGTGGAATCCAAATCCAGTTAGGCCAATGAAAAATCGAAATGATTCAGCTCTAGATTAAGAAATTATATACTTTACTATTTAACTATAACCCAGTTAAATAAAGAGGTAAGAGGAACTCAAAGAAAAAGGTGGCTCATTCAATTACCATTAAGTAATTCCAGTGTTTATTTAACTGGGTTGTATTAGATGTTAATAAAAATAAGACTGTTAGCAGCATGTTTGTTGCTTACGCGTTAATACGCGTAAGGTGTGTTTAAAATTTTGTTTATATAAATCCTGATCCTGCTTTGATATAAAGACGTTGATATATTTTTTGTTTTTTTTCTTTATTCTATGTAAAATCATGTCGATCGGCTAAGGTCTAAACGTAATATATGGTACATCTACGCGCGCAATGAATACTTGTTTCTTAACTAATTAACATGTATGCGTATAATACAATGCATATTATAGTTCTTGCAAAGCTGTGTGTACCTCTATGTTATGTTCAGGCCCTAAGCTATATCTAATCGAGTTGTCTACCCTGTATAATTTTTTCCAAGGCCCAGAAAGGATCCCACCCTAGGAAGTAAATTTAAAATTTATAACTATTTATAAGTAGATACATAATTATTGAATAGAATTAATGGGACAATAAAGATGTTTTATATTATTTTGCAATTAACTCGCTGGTTTTATTTCAAATAAATGTTTTTATAGTCTTACCATAATATGACGTGTAGTCGGCCGTAGCAGCTTTAGATTTGGTAAAGAATCTAATTATTGAGTTAGTAAACAGGCGCTGCTGCTGATAAATCACACCTCAGGGCCCGTAGCCAAGTGGCAATCGTTTCATAACGATAACGTGCCGAAGTTCGTCACGATCGGCCATATTACTTTGGTATCTACAGCGTCTTAGCTTACGCTACCAACATAACTAGGAACTTACAAAGACGATTTTGGTCACGTGATTTCACGACGACCTACGTCAAGTCCCATACATTTTGCTTTATCGAACTTCGTTATTCTTTGTCGGTATGTTACTTTGTCTAGGCCCCCTGATCAAATACTCTAATGTCATTATAAAATGACAGAAAAAGTATTGCAAAAAAGTGGTACTATCTATAGGCAAGTGGTAAAGGCATCTGCCCGGTTAGCGGAGGACGCGGGTTCGATTCCCGCATCAAGGCTATAATTTTTCAATCGTTTTCTAACCACAATATTTTATTGTCAGTAAATTGAAATCTAAGGCAAAACCTTCAACTTGAATTTGCACTTAGAATGTCATCCTAATCACTCTCTCCGTTCATCTCTCTGGCGATGTAAAGAAAATCATTGTATGTACCTACTGTTTTCTCAGTTTATCTGGGTTCAGTTCAGTGTGACTCCTCTCCAATTTATATTTATTAGACGTCATCAAGCCATCAACTCTCTTTTGATTCGTTTTACCCATCAGACCAGAATGGTGCTGGTGATAAATGAATGTATATAATAGTGATGAAAAGTAACATGTCGAGAGACCGAAGAACATAGAGAGATTTGATGGAATGACAATATTTTGTTTATACGGCTCAATTTTTTGGCTAAGGTTTTACAGCATTGCCTTAAGTACGGTCAACGGCACTCCGGATTACCAAATACTATCAAAACTATCATATTTATTCAATCTATTCAACCTTTATTTGTTTGTAATATAGCACAAGAAATGTGTGTGGTAGGTAGCCGTGTTGTACATATAAACAACTTTATACACAAAAGAAATTTAGGCAGCTTCCCCTATTCTGTTTAGAATAGAAGAGTTCGCGCATTATTTTGATGCAGAAGATGATGATTGAGGATACTTCTTGTCATTTCTATACTTTAAGAAACGGTAGAGCAGCATATACCATTGTCACCTACCCCAATTTTCCCGCGGGTGTCGTATGTACAAGGCGACAAGGAATGGACTGCAACGTCCTTGTTATGCCACCTATACGTGCCTTATAGGTGGCAATAGGTTCGGGACCATAGGGGATGAATAGGAATGATTTATGGATGTATGTTTTTCTTTTAATTTTCAGTCATATTTGCTTTGACGCGTGTATATTTCGGTGAATATGACACCTCCGGAAGCGCTGAAAGTGTAGTTACCGGCAGGCATTCTTTACGCCTAAGTTTTATTCTTTTTGAGGATATCGTATTCTAGATAAATCTTGGTGTCCCAATTTATTTTGCAGTACAGGGTTTAAGCATTGTACTATAAGCTAAAATTCCCAAGACTCAACAACAAGTGATAAGTCAGAGCAGACCCTGCTCAACTCATGCATACAATACAATACAAAACACTTTATTGCACACAAAAACATACAAATACAGAAAACAGCGAATTAAAGAAAGAGCACAATAGGCGGTCTTACTGCTAAACAGCAGTTTCTTCCAGACAACCATGGGAGTAAACATAAAATGCATAATATGAGTATACTACCGAAACGCAGTCTAGAAAAACAATAACAATAAACAATTATGTTTAGCTTTCACCAAACAACGCTTACAAATAAATATTGGAGTTAAACAAACAGTTACCAGGGTCGCATGACTACGGAGGCGTAGGGCCATCAGTCCTAAATACCGATACGGTATGCTATAATCGCGACCACTTACAGATAAGCGAGCGTTGCTTTAATAAGCTATTACCGAAGTACTAACCTTTGATGTATGGTTTAGCGGTAAATATGTAAGCTACCCGCCTATGTATAGTACCCGTTAAGTGACGATAGTGATGGGACGTTCTTAGTCGATAAATACGTGTCTATGATGCGTCATTCGTGTAATAAGTTGTATTATGAACATTTATTTTTTAAATAAATTAGAAAAACTAAATCATGTTGAGAAAATGACCTCCTATACTTTTTCATCCGATACATCACATACGTACTTATTGCTAGATTTCAATTCCTCGATTATCGTATCTCGCCCTTACAGAACCTGCTAAAGACAGGGTTGGTTATGATAATGATTAAATTATTATTTTTAAAAAAGCATCTAATCATATGGGATCTAATCTACTACTCTAATAGACAAAAATCAAAAAGCTTTTCAGAAATAAATACATACATACATACATTACGCCTATATCCTCGAAAGGGTAGGCAAAGGTGAATTAAACACTCACTTTTCTTTACTTATGTTAGGTCCTATGTAATAGGTGACGAGCCTATATCATCTATCGGGCTCATAAAGCAGTATATCAGGAGTATATTGCTAGCCCGTATAAGAATAATCCATATTGGACTTGTACGATACCCACGAGAATGATGGGGGTGGTGACAAATTGTATTCTGGTCTGCCGTCACCACACGGCAATACTATTGGACAATCTTAAGTGTTACGGGTTTTCATGAATACGGCCTGTTTCGGGGCTGGTTCTGTTCTATCCAATGAAGCGTGTATTTACTTGTCCTGAATATGTTTATTTCGTAAAATTACATTAAAATAGAAATTATAGTGATATGTTCGTGAGACGTCTCGCCGTTATGTTCCGTATTGAATCGTTTTTTTTGCCTCCTCCGCTTTTTTCATTGTATTCTTTCACCCCTTTTTGGCAGGCATCGTATAGATGGCGTTAGCTACAGCGTCGACACGGCCCATCGATAGCGTGAGTATAAATATCGATATCGATGTAAAGGTCTGTACATCCCGCAGCAGGATCAGGGATACGCGGGCACTAGCACAGTGGGTCGGCGGCCGCGAGGAATGCGGAAGGTAACCATCCAGGCGCACACGGTGTGCGCGCCCATGATTCGTCTCCGGATCTATCTTAAGAAAACTATTGTTTAGATTTTAAGGCTTAAACGGTTAACGTTCACCAACACTTAAAAGGGCGATTATTTTTTAATCGCCTGTTTAAATTATGTTTTGGTGAACACCAGCCTACGAGCGTTAAAAACTAGGTGCTGGAGTTACTCGATTAGATACTATTAAAATATCATCTACAAATAATTGTTAATTTGTTTCTAAAGAAACAAAAGTAACTGTTAAATGCTTCCCAAAGCGAACACCTTTGTTTATAACAATTATTAAGGTTCGTGTTCCGCATCAAGGCTATAATTTTTCGATTTTTTTTCATAAAGGAAGGTAAGTAAGGTATTTTTATTATTATTAATCTAATATGTTGACATTTCTCTTTTCATAAATTTATTATTAACAGTCTATTGACTTCGTAGTAATGAACCTTAATTTTACATTTCATTGCTACATGTGATGTAAATTAAAAATAAAATCATAGGTAAATCCATTAATAGATCGTTTTATATCTGTAAACGATTGAAGTTGCAGTGTTTTTTATTCCATTTACAACTCCTATCAGTTGTAATATCTTCATTCACATTCATGTCATTTCTCACGCAATCCATCCATTTCTTCTGTAGTCTAAACTACGATAACTTTGTACAATTATTATGAAAAAAAAAAAAAAGGCAGAAACTTGGAAAAATTATTTGTAATGATGCCCATGATACCGCATAAAGACATAAAAATTTTCGAAAACTTTCTGACTTTAATTGCTTTGTAATATTTTTTTCTAACATTTATACAATTTAATTTTCAAATAAAAATCAAACCATGACTAGGTGTTATCAAAACAGAAATCATCATCATTCTAAAATCGACAAACACTCAGAATTCTGTCACAATATTGCACAATAAATTGACAAGCATTCACATCACATCTGGCGCCCAAATCTTCACACCGATCCCGGTGGTTGGATTCCGTGTGCACCTTAACGGTATCCATATAACTAAAATCAGCTAGGGCCCGATAAAAAATGGGCCTCTAACACATCTAAAAAAACCTTGGTCCTGTTAGCTCGGGCTACTGACCCCAAGGAAGAAGGGTGGAATGACCCATTTAACTCGAATGAGGTCATTATAGTTGCGTCGGTTTTTTTTTAATCCATCCCGCCAGAGATTTTATCAATCTCTTTGTGATAAATGGTTGCAGTGTTTGGCGCATTTCAATGGTGTCAGTCGGTTCTTCGGCAATTCAAAATTTGTTTCATAGTGGGTTTTGTGCTGTAAAAGTGGTGTTATTTTGATGAATAAGGATCCGTGTTGACGTTCAATTAAGAGGAATCATTGAAAATATGTCACGTGATATGTTGAATGTTGAAAAATTTATAGTGGTTTTCACCACCTCATCAGTCACCATCATGAACTCTGTTACCATTCAATTCGCGCCAAGCACTCCCTAGATGCGATAAAATGTGTTTCACTGATATTTTAATATAAAATTAATTTCAATCATTCATTTCACTCACTAAAGATATCGCTGTAGACCCTTTGTCTTCCCTAAAAGTATTGGGTGAATTTAACAAAAAAAAATGATTGCAATGTCGTCTATGGTAACTGTAGATATGGATGCGTTTGTGTCTCAAAATTCGCCCTGCCAGGATTCGAACCCAGTGCTCTGAGCATTCGACCAAGCCGGCGGATAGTGATACTGTACTAGGTAATACTATTATGGCTAGCCACCATGTAAACATAGACTAACATGACTTACTTAAGCCAGAGCTCTATCCAAAAATTAAGGATATTCCCAACCAGAATTATAAGCCGTGTGGTGACGGCAGAGTAGAATACAATTGTCACTACCCCAAATCTTTCCCGTGGGGTCGTACAAGGCGACTAAGGATAAATCAGTCATGAGGAATGGGCAGCAGCGTTCCTCTTATACCACCTAGCAATGTACCTACTGCGACTTTTGTACCCGATAAATGGCAATAGGCTCGCCACCTATTACATGGGACCTATCATAACTGGCGATACGTGGGTGCTAGTTCACCTCTGCTTACCCCTGCGGGGATATATGCGTGATTTATGTATGTATGTATGTAGAATTAATTCAAAATTCACTCTCATTAATAACAAATCGACGAATTGATTTCCTACTTCATCCCAAGGGGGCGGTATATCGTGTGAAAATTTCACACGATATACCGCCCCCTTGGGATAGCTCGTCTAATTCCAATGAATATAGATACTTTACTTCTGTCAATCTTTGGGGAATCGAAGTTAATGATTATGGAATAAAGATCTGTAGACAGTTTATTCTGTAGAAACTTTATGTATCATATGTTATAGATATGCTGTTTTATTCTTAACTAGCTGACCCGTCATACGTTGTAATGCCATATAAAATATCCCGTAGCCCGGTTACGATTTGGTTGCCATGGTTACGTCAAGTGTTTGACAGGAAAGCAGTTTATATGGGAAAATGAAGTTATGGTTTTTACTATTTACCTCGTAATTTTTACATATTTTCTCACCTTTCCATAACCCACTACGCAGGCCCAGTGGGGGTTGGTGGGTATAAGCGATTGCAGATGCAGCCGGAACCAACGGCTTCACGTGCCTTCCGAAGAACGGAGCAACTCGAGATAATACATTTTTGGTCACCCATCCAACGACTGGCCTTAGCGAACATTGCTTAGTTTACGCAATCTCAGGCCGAGCGCGCTATGCCACTGCGCTAGCGAGCTCATTTCTTTTTCTTACTGCCCTTATCCCACTCTAGGCGGGGTCGACACCACATGTCTTCTTCTTCCACTCCTTTCGATCCTTCACCAATTTGTCATCAACTCCTCTCGCTATCATGTCCTCCTTTACACAATCCATCCTTCTCTTCTTTGGTCTTCCTCTCCTTCTACGTCCATGCATGGTCATGCCTAACACTCTTTTGCCAACATAGCTTTCATCTCTTTGCATAAAAGACCAAACCTTCCAAGGCTTATCCTCGTATTATTAAAAAGACTCCATAATTCAGCGGTGGACGGTGTGCGTCTGATAATTCAGCCAACGCATTAACCACGATCATTACACATTTGCATTTAATAATACACCTTATTTGTGTACAAAGTGCAGATAAAAATACAACCAAATTGCTTTCAGAAGACACCTGCTAGATCTCGAGGGCTGGAGACTGTCTGAGTATACATATAACGTATTTAAAAATGTATCCATTTGTCAACTGACAATTATCCTGTGACACAGTATACTGTGTACGACACGTACAGGCTAACATGGCGAATATTACATACATAAATCACGCCTATATCCCTGAAGGGGTAGGCAGAGGTGAATTGAAAACCCACTTTTCGCCAATTAAGTTAGGTCCCATGTAATAGGTGGTGAACCTAGATATTATTGCCATCCTTCAGGCAAATAAAAACGCAGTATATTGCTTGTTTGTTTGAGGAATGCTGCTGCCCATTGCTCATCGCTGTCTTGATGACGAATTTTCCCATTATTTTAAAGCCGTGTGGTGACGGCAGAGCAGTATACAATTGTCACCACCCCAAATCTCCCGCCGGTGTCTTATAAGGCGACTAAGGGTTAAAACAGTGATGAGGAATGGGCAGCAGCGTTCCTCTTATACCACCTAGCAATGTACTGCGACTTTCGTGGCCGATTAATGCCAATAGGCTCGCCACCTATTACATGGGACCGAAATTACTTGCCAATAAGTGGGTGATAAATTCACCTCTGCCTACTACAGGCGTGATTTCTGTATGCATGTATGTAAATATTTGTATTATACTACATAAACGACCTTGACTCGAGAACAAATATCTGTGTTCATGACAAAAATATTCTCCTACGCGGATTCGAACCCGGGCCCTCTTGGCCGATAGACAATGATCTGACCATTTGACTAAGCTGGCCGTCGAAAATCAATTCAATTCAATTTTTGTTTTGCCGTCTTTGAACTATGGAAATACATTCAAACATCCATAAACAGGTTTCGACTACACTAAAGAGGACGAAATAATAATTTAATTACACTTTTTTTTTCAATTGACCATCATCCTAATGAAGATCGAGTAATTAATCTAGAAGCGCCTGCATTGGCAATAAAATGCTATTTTAAATAGTGGCTGCCATTTGTAAAGCTGTATTAGTTGTTTTTTTATCAACATAGTTGAACAACGTTGCTACTATGACTATAATACTAATAGTACGATCACAGAAATAATTTACGTTCTTCGTAATTAGACTCTTTGGTGAGCTCCCATGTTTCTCCGCCACTAGTACCAACATTCCGAAAATAACAACAGTGTACGAACCAGTATCCGTTCAATCAAACGCTTTTAGTCCTTTACCGGCCTATAAAAAACTCCTATTAATTGCGTAAGCACGAGTAATAAACTTTTGGATTGCTCAAAAATATCCGAGCCATCGCACCACCGAGCATGGTATAAATTCTTAAAAAACATAAACTTCAAACTGGCCCCAGATCGAGTACATCGTAAAGTCGCTTTTATTCAATTTCAAACTTGGAATCCGAATTGTATTCCGGTAAGATTTCTATTAGATTTACCGCCAAAAGTGACGTAAGACTTTTACGTTCGGAAACGGGTTACGAATCAATAGTAGGATTTAGTTTTTAACGGGTAAAAAATAGAGTTTAAAACTTGGTATGGTGTATTGTCGTTGCTACGTTTTTGTAGTAGTGGCCAGCGGCTAGGATATAGGTCATTGCTCCCCTAAACCTGCGGAGTCGTCGGGGCGGTTCGTAAGTACTCAGTTCCCATGTTTAAATTGCCCAAGTCGTATGTACTCTCTGTACAGGACTGGCCGTCCACTGCGTCCGCCCGACTGACCGTCCGGCCAGCATAAAACTATTTGAAACTCAATATCGAAACGTTTACAAATTTTCCGTGACTCTAAAATTACAAGAAAATAAATCAGTAAGTAATATACTTACTTATTATTAAAATGGGTGACACAGATATTGCTTTCTAACTTCTAGAGGAAAAAAATTAAAACAATTTATTATTTCAAAACCAGCAAACTTTATAGTTTTCATAGATGTTGACATACAGTAGGTAAAATTACTAAAAGATGGAGCGCATGACATTTGTCCAATGGGTACTTTTTTGGTCTACCTATCCCTTCCACATAATTATCCTTATTTTGGGCGCAAATTTAGATTTTTATTTCAACATAATATAAATGTTAGAGGAGGAGGAGCTCGCCAGCGCAGTGGCACAGCGCGCTTGGCCTGCGATTGCGTAAACTAAGCAATTTCTCTAAGGCCGGTCATTGGATGGGTGACCAAGAATTTATTAGCTCGAGTTCCTCCGTGCTTCGGAAGGCACGTTAAGCCGTTGGTCCCGGCTGCATCTGCAGTCGTTAGGACCCACCAACCCGCACTGGGCCAGCGTGGTGGGTTAAGGCCCAATCTCCATATATTCTTTCATCCATAGGGAAGGCTCGTGCCCCGGCAGTAGGGACATAAAATGGCTGGTGATGATAAATGTTAGAAAAATTATTACAAAGAAAAAAATAAATATATTTAAAAAAAAATGGCCTGATGCCCGAAATGAACCCGCGTCCTCCCGTAATCCGGGCGCCTGCCAATACCAGTCTGCCGACTAGGATGTTAATTAGCTCTCCAAAATTTGTCCAACATTTCGCAATGTAGAAATAAATTTCTAACATCCAAAGCAGACGGCTTACACCCGAATACAGAAACGCTACTCAAATTTAGGGGACTGCTTAAAAAGTTAAGTGGACACTACCTGTCAGAATTTGTATGGAAAAGCGTAAATTTTGACGATACTTAAATGTTAAGCGGGACTCAAACTTTGAATAGCGTTTCTGTATTCGGGGGTTAGCCAATTGGCTTATTAATTCGAACGCATAGAAAACAAAAGTATGAAACGGGCGTATTGTTTTCTCTGTAATACGTCAGTTTCATACATTTTGTATTCTATGCGATCGATACATTGGCCACTTGGCTAGGGGGGAAGGTAAGTTTACATATACTGTGCATTCGGTTAAGCGAGAGTTTGCGTTATGATTACTATTTATCCGCATCAAGGGGCCTATCTATTCGAACGCTTAGAATAAAAATGTATGAAACTGTCGTATTTCAGAAAATATAATACGTCAGTTTCATACTTTTGTTTTCACTTGGCTAGGCCCGCAGGACAATAGTTTTTTAGAAATATGCTTTTTTTGTTCATCGCCTGATGACTGAGGTCTATATTTTCTATAGAAAGTAGTTAGTATCATCATTATCAGCTATCATTGGACCTACTACAAGCACAGGTCTTCGCTAATGTAGACAATAAATAAACCAGCATACGGGCCCAGTGTAGCTAGGTTGTTGTTGTAGAAATTATACCTAAAGTATGTAGAAAAAAAAGATTAACCAACCAAAAGCAAAAAAATATGTCTCTAAGTTGTCATTGTTGATACAGTTTTAAATTCCTATGTGCATTGCCTAATTTATACACCAAGAAGATTACAATATTTCTACCTGTGAAAATGACAGCAACGGGCACCGTAAATGAGCCACGGGCCATAAGTCTACTGCCAAGAGCCATAAACTAACAAATTTAAAAAGTAATCTCGCGTAGCGCCTAAAAAAACTTTCGATGAGTTTCCGGGTGTGAAATGTGGTCTGCCCATTTGGTTTCTGAACGCATTTGACAGCAAAAAAGTTTCGTAACTGTCATAAATGTTTCCGCGGTTCGCTAGCGGTATTTTTAGGGTACTGTGTCGAGAACAGAAGGGGATAGGAACCTTTTTAATGAATTAACTCTGCATAACAGAATGGACTGGGAACTTCAATATTGAATTAACTCTGCAGTATTTAATCACAAATTACAGTTTTTAAAGTGTTATCTAATTAAATACAAGCTGTTAAAAAAGATAACAATATTTTGCATCCTTACGGGACAGCCGATTATTTAGCGGAATTATACATTTTTTTTATACTCACACCTATCATCTAGCCCAAAGTAAGTAGCCTAAGCACTTGTGTTATGGATTCTATATGACGGACATATATTTAATATAATTATGTATATAAATGTTGAAAATATACTACATAAACATATACACAACCATGACTCGGAAACAAACATTTGTGGTCACCACAAAGTTTGCCCCTACCAGGATTCTAACCCGGGACCTCTTGGCCAATACCCAGCAATCTGAGCATACGACCAAGGCGGCCGTCAAACATTTGGTGAAAATTATATTATCTATATATCTCAGGGGCTTACTGGAGTGTTTTTCACTAAAAAATGCAAAATACTACACCATATTATTATTATAGACAATACAACAGCTTTCTAGATCTTTGGCGAGTCAACTCAGTAACTTAACAGTACAAAGCTAGTTTTATTTATACTTGTTGTTGTTTATACATGCTATGTCTTCAAGTTACTTTTGTAAAAGAAATTACTCAAATAGGAACGCTATTCTGAACGATAATCCAACTTATTTTTGAGGTAAGATACCTTCATAAGGACACAGGAGCGAAGGACGTTCTAAAATAATGTTTCAAAGAGTAAATTCTAACTGGCGACATCTTTTCTAAGAAATTCAGTACCTACGCATAGTTAAGTGTTAAGTGACAGTGCCGTGTGATAATTCACAAACGTAAGATTTAAAACCCTTAAGATTTAACAAGCGTACAGGATTCCAATCCCTTTTAGAAATGGTATTTATTTCTGTCAACATACGACACTGCACCATGGTTAGAACGTCTACGTGAATGGTGATAGATAAATTTCACTATACAGTTTTAGTTAATGATCAAACATTTGTTTAAGTCACTACGCTTAAAATATAGTTACGTTACGGACGAACGGCTTAAAGGACATTCTAATGGCTATTTTCAAATAACTCAGAACTTTTTCTTAGTTAATAAAACCCTCATATTCGCAATTGAGTAGAAATCGAAAACTGAAGTACTACCTTGATTTTAAGTGTATTTAAATAGTAATTTTAAAAAAATATTTGGGATTTTGATGATAATTTGGCCATTGCTAACTCCCGCCAAAGTTTAAAGAATAGAATTACTACGATGACAACTTATTACAAAGAAAAGAAACAGGGGTCACTAAAAATTCTCAAAATTAAGACCTGCAAAGTTTTTTTTTTTTTAATTTTCATAGAATAAATTTTCTAACATAAAGTTCAAACCAAAATCATATAATATCTCCTTATCTCCATTATAATAGCAAATCATTTGACTGTGCTTGGTAAAGTGTTTAATAGTCATGACTAAAATCTTGCTTCTACAGGAACACTCTGGCTTTGCCACATTTTTTTTTCACACACTCTATCACGTGTGTTTATGGTGGTATCCGTGAGAATTAGAATTGCATCTTGTATTCTAAAGCTACTCATTGCCTGACTATAAACAACAAAGCTCTTTTTAGACCTTAATAATATTATTTATTTTGTTAACGCCCTGACTCTGAGACAATTCCGACAATCTATGACATTTCTATTACCTATCTTTCCTTATTTTTTAAACGATCAAATACAGAATCACGCTTATATTTCGCCGAAGGTGTAGATAGATTTTCGAGATTTGATTAGATTATATTTATTAGATTTTCATTTCTATCAGTTTTGTATAACATGTTGAATGAAAAGTGTAATTTTGATCACCAAGAAAGAACACAAGAGCGAAGTCGTTGCTTTATAAAAAACGTCATTTATCAATACCACAATTAATTAAAATGCAAGCTTTTTAAGCCTTTTTATGCCATTGTCATAATTAAAATCAGCTGTAGTTAAAACTTTATGGGCAGTTAAATTATTAAGAAATGGACACCAGTAAACTAGTTAAGCGAAAATATGTTCATCCAATGAAGTAGTTAAGTACTAAAGTCGTCTTCTTGGTTTCTTTAAGTATTTTTATATGGATAATTAATGCGGGGCTCATTCAAAGACATGGGTGATGTTATTCTGCGAGATCTGACCCCATAATAATAATTGATTTCTCAACACGAAACATAAGAAAATAATTTGACTGTATGTTGGATGTATACAATGATGACATGTGGTCAGAATAAAAGAAATAGATAGAGAAAAGGTCCCGGGTGCGAATCCTGGTGGGAACAAAGTTTTTGTGGTGAGTACAATTATGTAACACCGTGTAACTCCAACTTTTGAGAGAATATAAAAGCATTGTCTAATTTTGTAACTTAAAATAAATGTAAATATTTATTTTAATACATACTTAAAAATAGTTAAATTTTTAGATTTCAGTCACATTTTCTGAAAACATTTATTTTATTACAAAGATTTTGGTGGTTAGAAAAAGAATTTCGAAAAATTATGGTCTTGAAATCTTTGTACTAATTTTTCTAACATTTATATAATGTTAAAATTAAAATCGAATAATTTATTTTATTGTTTCGGTTCTTTATCCAATCCAATGACACTCATAAACCTGAACATATTGAACATTATTTTACTTAACACGCGGTGTTAGAACTTAAGTTGCGATTAAATGTGTGTTTATATAACATAAATAACTATAACTATGTTATTTATGATATAGTATATTTCGAGCATGTTTGATGGCGTGTATGATCAAGAAAATAACAATTGACAATCAGCCTCCCATCTTACACCTTAGTCTCACCCCACATCGCATCGCCATAAAAAGATCCTTTCAATAAATCACCCGTAGCGACCATGTTTTTGTTAATTTTTCGCGTTAACCATCAAAAAGATGTTATCTAGCATCCTGCCTATATGATTAATAGCTAGGCAGATGATGTGATGTTTAAAAAATGCATGTACAGTATGCGACAAATAAGGCCATACACTAGTCTAGAAATTCCCCAATCGATATAGCTACAAACTTCACATATTAGAAATAGTAAAATCGATTGCTAATATTTTAGCTAAAATAATGTTAAAAAAAATAATATCTAAAGAACTGTCCAGGCTGGATTGGCAAATTTGCGATTACAATCCTGTTTATGATCACCAACACTTTGTTTATTCAATGCTGAGTGTGCTACGCCAAAAAGATGACCAAAATATGTCTTGGGTTCCAAAGCACCCGACTTTGTGCTTCGGAAGACACGTTAAACCGTAACGGGCTGGTGATTATGACGAATTAACCTTTTGTTTGACCGAACGGTATAGGCAGCGGCCCGGATTGCGGAGGACGCGAGTTCGCAATATTTCGTAAAAATAAAAACGTACGAACCTAGTTTTATATTATATTTACAACATATAATCCAGAAATTATTAAAATTGGATTATGTTTACGGGGTGAAAAATGTTTTTTGTACTAAAATTTACAGCTTCACAATCCTCATAAGATACAATTTTTCGTAATTTTTCTGTTCTCTTTGTCTCGTGATAATAAATTCTTTTTTTTGTTTTATTAAATTTTTATAGAAACAAAATTAATAATCCACTGAAATTTGACAATAATACAATGTCACGTTCTAACCACCAAAATCTTTCTACAATGTCACGTATTGGATTAGGGAATTTCTTCTATTCCTATCTTTATAATTTATGCTTAGTTAACGAGTAGGTCAATACAAATTCGTACAATTTTAGTTTTAATAATTAATAGTGAAAATATTTACAAAATTAATAGAGTACATTATGTTTCCACCACCAAATAGGGATGCTAAAAAGGATTTCTACATTGGCAACATCCACCGATTATTAAACCATTACACAAATTACGTTCATTGTTAAATCGTTCATGAGTTGCCCTACAATAAAACAACTATTACATGTTTTTCAGAACAAAAAGACGAAACAATTATACATTATCAGGCAATAATAAAATCGATACACGCCCGTTGAATTACAAACGCGTCGTAATGATATGCTCCACTGCCAAGGTGTATCGGCTTAATATCTAGATTCTATCTGTAATACTAACCATCGACTGTCGTCGGAGCATTAAAGCAAGCTGCGGTACTTTAGTTTACAAGTTACACATTTTATATTATTTCTTTTTCAAATTATTGCTTATATGTTTCATGGCATTAAAAATTGAGAACTTTTCTTGCTTGTTTTTTTTTCAAATGAACACATTAATTTGATCTGTTCAAAAATATAATACATGCATAAATCACTGAGTTGGTGAATTAACACACACCAAAGTTTGGCCCCAATTATGTTATGTCTCATGTAATAGGGGGCAAACCTATGGCCATCTAACCAGGATCAAAGGCATAATAACACAGTTTATAATAATAAGGATATAAGAAATATTTATACCCAAAGAGGTTAGTAACATGCAGGCGGCCGACTGTAATACCTAAGCTAAAACTATCCAATCCCTCTCTCCGTTCAACGGTCTCCCGACATCACTTCATGACTACACTAATTCGTCACGGGCACCTTTCCGGTGTGATGATTGAAATGAAATTAATTAAAAAGCAGTAGGTACAAAGCTTGATGAGATCAGATTTATATGAATAGAAGAAGATCCAGAATCCCGAGATGAGAAAATACCAAAATAAATTAATGTAAGAAAGAAAACAATACAGACAATTCAAAATCTTCATTCACATTCATGTTCATCGCTCTTTGATTCACATACATTTTTTTCTTATCATAACTTTATTTTCTTAAAGACGGCGGCACTTTCAAACTTCCTCATAAAATACTCATTCTTGATTGACAATGAAATTTGTGGTTAGAAAAAGTTCGAAATATTATAGCCTTGATGCGGGAATCGAACCCGCGTGCTCCGCGTTTCGACCCTCGGCCAACCAAGACTTTGACGTCGTAGACGTAAATTCTTCCAAAAATTAGATTAGAATTAAAATTATTAAATTATAATTTTGAAATAAAAATCTAAATAATACTCATTCTTGACTTAATCCATTCTTGTCACGCCGTATCATCTATACATCCATCCATCCTAAAATTATCATCCCAACTGACTGGAATTTTCTTAAAACTTTATATAAAAATAAGTAAAAACAGTATTGAATAATAGTGAAATTTTGTCTAGGATACCGCAAGCTCACGTTAGAAAATGTTCTTACATAATTTATTCCAAAACGCCACACAAGCAGGAAATAGAAAACCCCTTGATCGAAGTAGGATGTGAGTAATTATAAAGTACTAATAGCACATGCTTAGTTCCGATTAAGTATGTACGAATACTTCGCTAGCTTGAACAAAAAACGCTTACTTACAGGTGTATCAGATCAGCGAGTAATATGATTTTGACGGGACGAGTGACTTTTTGGACAGCGAACCTATTGAACTGTCCCTTCAATTTTTTTTTAACATGTTCATTTCTGTAAGCTTTGTGGTGACGGCAGAGTAGAATACAATTGTCACCACCTCAAATCTCTCCCGCGGGTGTCGTACAAGGCGACTAAGGATAACACTGTTATGAGGAACGGGCAGCAGCGGTCCTCTTATACCACCTAGCAATGTACTGCGACTTTTGTGGCCCTATAAATGGCAATAGGCTCGCCACCTATGGGCCACATGGGACCTAACATAATTGGCGAAACGTGGTTGCTAATTAACCTTTACCTACCCTTTCGTTCTATATAGGCGTGATTTATGTATGTATGCATGTTTCTTCTGTGCCTGTCAACCTTACGAACAATTTAATTGTGTATATCCTTCTGTATATTTTTTTTGTGTTACTTTCTGTATGTTAGGTGAATTTGAATCATGTTAGAAAACTTTAAATGAAGGAAAATAAAAATAGAGGTAGACGAATAAATTGTATTTTTTTTATAAAAGTTATTTCAAAGTGACACATAATTAGCAAAAGTGGGGAGCTGCTGCTTTGCAATCGAACTTGTGATTTACAATAGAGACATAGATAGCAAACATCTACGTATTATATTATATCTAGATAGCGTTACTATAACTAGAAAAGTTTACTTCATCAGTATTGCTATTAATCGAATTATTCAATAAGTAAGCATTTCGACAACTAAGCTTTTCTAAGTTTAGCTTTGAGGAATGAACCTATACTCGTAGAATAACTAACTTTTCAAAAGGATTAAAGCTTGGCATCTTACAATTATTGTCTATAGAAAGTACACAGAATGAAAATGCGCTCCTACGATCTACCATATGACATACTTCTCAAGTCTTAAAAAGTAATTTGCCTCTTTATTTTCTTAGAGGAACATAATAACACGAATCAATGGAAGTAATAAAAAATATTGATACAAAAAACGCTCCACTGCACTTCTGTGCAGGCCAGCACGCGTCCACGGGCATGTGCTAAACCATAATTGTAGCTGCTGTGGCAGCATGTGCCTGCTCTAAATTGTAACTATTTTTGCTTGAAACAATTGCGTCCAACACATCTTTATCCCATACAGGATAACGCTCAAATTGTCTTGTTTTCTGATACAGAGCACATTGCAAAACATCACCTGTGCCAATTAATGCTCCTGTTCTGTGTCATATGATGATGTATTAGGGTTGAACGCAGGCACTTTAAAATAAATGTTGGGAATAAATTTAAATTCTCTCGTAGCTCCAAATCAGTAGCCCGATGCGCAAGTAATTTATTGCTGTTAATATTTACATTTGTGTCTTTTTATTTTACTAAAAATGGACTCTTGCATGAATTCATGTTAAACCATTTTATGTCGCGTCCCAAGTAAGTGACTTATCTTGAAAATTTTGCAGTGAAGATTTATCTCTATTGATAAATCGCTATCTATAACCCACCAAGCTGTTGTAGTGAGGATTGGCGGGTGTTGAGGACTGCAGATATGGGTTGGTGAGGTGGGTTGCCCTACACATCTTTAGGCATAAAAAATGTAATTCGCCTATGCCAAAGGGATAAACAGGCGTTATTTTTATGTAAGTAAGTATGTGCTTATAAATAAAGTACCTGCTACCTATATAAATGTAATTGGATATTTTGACATACAGCACGGCGACTTGACATCGGCACAATCAACAATTAAGTTGAGGAATTCGACCCATATCGCGTCGCGGGCAGTGGGGCGGCATTCCTCGTATTAAGACAAGCCCTTGAACTTTTATTTTTAATTTTCGCCGCCGATAATTTAATTTATTGCAGTACGTAGATATGCATGGCAACCTTAATGGTCAACGCACACTTATCCGAGCCAAATGCGACGAAGTCAGCGGAGGCCTCGTAACCTATCCGCGCCGAAGGAATCGAAAATAGTACTAAATTGACAGATGCGCATCGTGTGATATGGGTCGAATTCCTCAACTTTATTGTTAACGATGTCAAGTCGCCGTGCTGTTTGTCAAAATATCCAATTACTTTATTATATGCACTTACTAACATACATATAAATCACGCTTGTTTATCCCTGAAAGGGTAGGCAGAGGTGAGTGTTTCCGATGAAGTCATCCGAATTCAGAAGTTTCTGACAGATTCAGACGAATCGTCCGATTCGTCTGGTTCGAATCCGGCAAGTGTGCGAGGTTTCATATGATTCCATGTAAAGATTTCGATAAATTCGTTGACTTCGGCGCGTTTGGCTCGGATAAGTGTGCGTTCACCTTAAACCGGTAACAGGGTTTGTTTTGTCGCTTTCAACATTGACTTTTCCGAATAATTTTTTTATATTATCACGCTTCCTTGTGTAATTGGCGACGAAGCTTTAATTACATTATTGATGGCGTAATTTTGTCAGTACTTATTGTACATTACGGTTTGCAATGAAGATATTGAGTACTTGCATTTGAGTTTAATTTGGGTTTGATTCACTAGTTCGTTATTTATATCAATTAGGCTCGAGTTCACCAAAACTTAAAACAAGGGATAAAAAAAATAACAAACAGTCAGTTTTTGACAGTTCTTCTATACGATAAAATGTCAAAACAAACGGTTAATTAGTAATTTTGGTGAACTCGCCCCATGGTGAATTTATTTCTACATTGCGATGGTAGCCGTTGGCTTAAACATAAAGTTAAAAGGTTAGAGAAATTTCGGCTAGTTAACTAACGTCCTGGTTGGTCCAGTGGTAAAGGGAACCGCAGGGATTGCGGAGGACTCGAGTTCGATTCCCGTATCCGGTCATTTTTCATAATTTTCCTGACCGCTTTTTTCTTGTGATTCTTCTTTTTTTTTCAATAATTGGAAGTCTACAGAGAAAGTTAAAAAGCATCCCAACCGGACAAAGACTAACATAGAGGCCGATAAACATGAATAATCTATGGCTAGGAATAACAATGTATGCCTGTAGTCTATGCAAACAATCCGCAGTGAAAACTTTTTGCCGCCACATTCAGGTCATCAGTTCTGATCTTAAGATATTGATGTTAATTCAAATCTCGCTATCTTTGTCTCTCTACTTAGAACAGGGCAAGACGAGTAAAGCGAAGGCGTCGAACAGAATAGCCCATGTGCATCAGCACGAACTTTCCGAAGGTTCGTACTTAACGTAATCGTATCTATCAACAATGCACTCAATGTGTGAATAATTAACGGTTTCAATGATCATCTTCGTGTTTGACAGCAACGAATGTTTTGATGTTTTGTTTAATCAACGCAAGCTTTCTCTTCATCAAGTTTTACGTGACAAAACTTTTTTTTTTTGGTTAATGGCTTTCCCTTCAATTGTTTATATGCCAAACGTCAAAAAGCAAAAGAGTCGCGGAACGCGTTCATAAACCAAACAAATATTATTATCATCAAGAAATATTTACTTATTTTTATCAGCTTAATTAATGGAATTGAATATTAAATGAATTACTTAAGAAATACTGTTAATTTTGGATTTAAAATTTCGTATAATTATTTTGTTATGGTTTAGAGTGCTCTCTCGACGCGATTACGAATCTTCGCAAACTTCGTGCTCGGGGCTCTAAGAGCGGTTGTCTCGCACCAGATAGAAGACGGATACTTGATGTAATTGCGAGCAAACTGTATAATTGAGCGCGCGCTATGCACGGGCGCCGATAAGGGTCGGCCGTGACATTTGCATAGCGGACCGTTTACGACGAAACCGAACAGTGTCAATGACTGTGCGTTTGACCCAAAATCGAACGAGGAAGGAAACACGGGGACGCGGTTATGCGGCAAGGAGCCAGCCCGAATACGAAGCGCCACCTAGCAATATACTGCTGTTTACGTAGCCAATACTACGCACCAAGTGAGAATTTCCGCCTGCAAGTAACATTATGATTCTGATATATTTAAAACGATCAGCCGACATAAATTCTGACTTGTACCTAGTCGGAGATGCATGCTCGAACTATCAAGCGTAGAGCCAGGTAGATAAGGATTCAAAGATAGGTATCCTCTTCTACTGATTTCCTAATTTAGTAAACCCCGACCGTGGAGAGTCTGAATTGGGTTTTGATACACCTCTGCCTACCCCTCTGGGATTAAAAAGGCATGATATTTTTATTTATGACATGTATATTTATATTGGTAATATTGACATACCAAAAAACAATACTTACGGCAAAAAAAAAAACATTTCATTTGCGGTTCTGAATAATCTAACCAAAATCACCCAAAGGTCAGTTCTAGTAGAGTTTAATTGGTGCAAATGTGACAGTATTATTATGGTGATAATGATCTCTTATATATCTTGCACGATCACTAAACATTTGAAGTAAAACAGACGATAAAGGTGGTTTGAAAGAAGATGTAATGACAAGAATTGAGAAAGAAATGCTCGCATGGTTTGGTCACGTCGAAAGAAAGAATGAAAGGAGAAAGACAAAAAGGATATATGGCGAATGGTGAAATGGGAAGGAATCTTTCATAATCAAATTGAAAGTCTATTAAAAAGGCCATGTCAAGAGTACCTGAAACCGACGGGCATGCATGAAGAGATTCATGAGATTGGATAAAACGAAAGAAGTATGTAAGGATCGCAGCAAGTGGAAAGAAGTGATCTCTGCCTACCCCAGTGGGAGAAAAGCGTGACCTATGTCTGTATGTATGTATAAGACCCGTGTAATAGATGTTTGTTTTTTTTTAATTGCGCTGCGCCTAATATGCGGCTATTTTATCCGTTAAAGTTGTTTTATTTCAAATAATTAATGGTGATGGTTTAATTATGGTGATGGTGACCGATCTAATTGTGTTCAAACTCCACAGGGAAGCCGTTAACCTGTCGACTCCTTTGCCCGTCAACGGATAGTGCTCTAAATAAGGCGACGCCGGGGATTCCGCGTAGGGTACAGTCGGGGACAACGTGCAACCAGAAATTTTGTAAGACACCATTTGAGACAAGTATTCAGAAAGTTTGATAGTTCTGTTTGTTTTATTGCACATACATATATAAATCACGCCTATATCTCCGAAGGCAGAGGCAGAGGTGAACTACAACCCACATTTTGCCAATAATATTAGGTTCCATGTAATAGGTGGCGAGCCTATTGCCAGTTATCGAGCACGAAAGTTGCAGCACATTGCTAGGTAATATAAAAAGAACGCTGCTGCCCATTCCTCATCACTGTTTTAACCCTTAGTCGCCTTGTACCCTTGTACTTGTACACACCCAAGGGAGAGATTTGCGGTGGTGACAATTGTTTTCAACTCTACTGTCATCACACGGCTACATTAAATCACGCCTATATATATATGAAGGGGGAATTCTAGGTTAGGCTAGATGATAGGAGAAGCTCGAAAGCGCATTGGCTTAGGGCGCTTGCGTAAACTAAGCAATTTTTACTAAGGCCGATCGTTGGAAGGGTGACTGAAAATATTTGATCTCGAGTTCCTAAGAGATTCCGACGGCACCTTAAGTCGTTTGACCCATCTGCATGTACACTCGCTAACATCCACCAATCGACATCGTGACGATGACGGCAGAGTAGAATACAATTGTCACCACCCCAAATCTCTCCCGTGGGTGTCGTACAAGACGACTAAGAATAAATCAGTGACGAGGAATGAGCTACTGTGACTTTTAAGCCCGATAAATGGCAATAGACTCGCCACCTATTACATGGGACCTAACATAATTGGCGAAACGCGGGTGCTAGTTCACCTCTGCCTACCCCTTCGGGGATATAGGCGTGATTTATGTATGTGTGTAATAATTTTACTTTAGTACCTAAGAATTACGAGCACGATTATACCATACATTTCAAATGAGACTGGACAGATCAAGATCATTCCGAAATTTCCAGTGCCGATAATGATTTAAAATACAATAGGACCGGAGTCCCGGGGCTGAAAATGTGCCCTTTTGAAATACTTCATCAGAATGTAGCGAATTCCATTCTGAGTGACTCACTGTGTAAAGACAACTAGAACTTTGATTCTTTACTTACGAAATGCTTTTAAAAATAGGAAAATTGTATTGTAATACATCATTAATTATAGAAAATCAATACGATTAGCGTCTTTGAAAAAATAGATTTTAGACATTTTCATTTTCGGATTTTATATAAAAAGACATGAAATTGAACTGTGTTTTTATTTTCCATTCTTAACTAATTATAATCAATATCGTCAGCTAATTAGTTATGGGAAAGTAATCAATTACAAAAATATGTATGTCTGGAAATAAAAAAAATCATAATTGCTTTCATAATAACAGTTGCTGAAATGTATTGATGAGATCCTTAAATGGTTTTAAGCCTACCTTTGTTTAAGCATGTAACCTTTATTAAATATATCTATTATACTATACATAATATAAACTTAAGTGGTCAATAATATTTCCTAACTAAATAATAAAGAGACATCGGAGGACAGTGGATCAGACAGCGGATCGGATTTATTTAATCTGTTTGTTTTTCAACGGTTCTGGGTGTCACCCCTGAATTAGAACCCTAGTACAAACGACACCACATAATGTGGGTTTTGATAACAACACAACCTCAAAGTTTTAACACTAGGTGGTTGCTAATATAACCTAACGTAACATAAAATTCTACAATATTCAGCAAATTTCTTCGCCAATTAATTGCAAAAAAAACATACTTATTTATCTCTGTAATAGTTATTAACATTGAAATAAAAATGATAAATGTGTTAAAATAATAAATAAATAATAATGTAAGATATAAATAATGATATTAAATTCATAATAAGTCGCAAATTAGAGATCATAATAGTCCTCATTTAAAACAAAAAAGTAACAAACACAAATCCAATAAAAAGTTAATTAAAAAGAGCTTTGAACATCCTTATACTTAGCTCAATCATTATTCATATTGTGCTAGCTAGATGATCTTACAACATTATTTTATTCTTTTATTTAAAAAAACTTATACCATAACGAAAGCTTTTAAACTGAATCTTTTTATGTATTAGTGGTCGCCCACGGCTTCGCTCGCGTTAATGTCTGTTTTTATGACATGTTATAACTTAAATAGCCTTCCTCGATAAATGGACTATCATTTCATTTTGAGCCAGTACTTCCTGCGATTAGCGCGTTCAACCAAACAAACAAAATCTTCAGCTTTATAATATTAGCATAGAATATAGACAAGAATGGCTACAATGTAAGTATGCGCCTTACCAGTTTGAGTCGGGCGGCATCGCATCGGTCAGCGGTCAGGTGCTACGTCACCTGTGCCCCTTGTTTTGACAGGTGGCATTGTCGAGGGATTACTGCCAGCGGTGTTATCTGTGGTCAGTTTAGTTAAAAAAAGTTTTGAAACAATACTCTGTGGACGTGTCTAGCGCTAGCGCTAATTAACGTCATGACTGATTCAGTATTTGTGGCAAGACAATTTGCGTCCTGTAAATAAGATAGAAATTAAATTCTTTATGTCACACCTGACCATAAAGTGGACGTTTCCGTCCGCTACGGGTACGGAAAATGACACTTCCTGGTCAGGGGTGACTTACTATGATCTTAACTCGGGCGATAAAAGAGAAAGCCTCAGATCGCTTAATTATCAAATACTATCAATCTGAGGCATGCTTTGTTTCATCGCCCTTGATATATAATCTACTATTGCAGTTTGAATTTGTACACTCAACAACAGCACATTATATTGTAGGTTGTATAATAAAGAAATAAATCAAAAAGTCTTTTATTTCTTGCTAATTAAGGTAGTAAGTATATATAAATAAATAAAACACCCTATGAGTGTGTTATCTGGATTGTAAAATTAAATTAAGCCGAATAGACTGAGGAGAGAGTCAATATTAATACAAAAAAAATATTACGATGATATTATTATGTTCAATGATATTATTAGTGCCGTGTGGTGACGGCAGAGTAGAATACAATTGTCACCACCCCAAATCTCTCCCGTGGGTGTCGTACAAGGCGACTGGGCAGCAGCGTTCCTCTTAAACCATCTAGCTATGTACCTATTGCGACTTTTGTGCCCGATAAATGGCAATAGGCTCGCCACCTATTACATGGGACCTAACATAACTGGCGAAACGTGGGTGCTAGTTCACGTCTGCCTATGTATGTATGTGTATTATGTTCAATAACTAAACTAGGTTAGGTGTGGATGAGAAGATAATGAGTGACAGAAGGGGGTGGAGTAAGAGGAAATACAGCGCCGACCCCAAACAGGATGGGATATGGTCATGATGAGTACAGAGAAAGAAAAACAAATTAATAGTAGATTTTCCATCAAGTGCACAAAACGAATCATGTTTGTCCGAGACTTTTAGCAGCCCTGAATGAAAATGGTTTTGTGGACGAGTTAGAAACTCTGCTTTTTACTTCGATTGCGAGGAAATAAAACAGTAATTTATTATAGCCTTTCTTAAAATTCAAACTAAAATTAGTACAGTTTTGAATATTGAAGGAAAATGTTTTTCCCATTGATATTAGGCTTGGGCTGCAGACCTATACAGCCTAGTATTAAATTATTTTTTAATAATAATTTTCTCATATTAACTAAATAACCTACCGTACTTGAATTTAAATTTTAATATCTATTATGTGATAAAAAATAAATACATTAGGCAAATAAATTTAAGTAAATATTATAAAATAACAAATTCTATCTCTGAATTTCTTACCGTGTTTGGCTGCATGGCTCATTTTCTTTGCCTTAATATAGACACATTTATGAGTAGATACGTTAATGCTCTAGGGCACAAAATTAGATTTTGTGCAGCCTATATGCTGCACAAATAATCACTTTCAGATCATGAGAAGTGAAAAAATATATCATTATTAGTTACTTTACAGCAAGAAAGTTTCACCACTAACTGTGTAAGAGTGAAAGGTGCTACAGATCATATGTACAATTATTATCGGCAAAAGTGAATCCTTTATTGGCAGAAGATGTGAGTTTTGTTGTTTTTTTTTTTCAAACAATCCATCAGATGTACTGCTCAAGGGGCGCGTGCCATTTTTTTCGAACGCGGAAGACGAAGGCAAATACAATTGTCAACCACAAAAGACACACACTTCAGAACTATCGAGCTCAAGAACTATCGAGTTTCCGTAAAGGAAAAAAGTAGCGAAAAAAAGATAGCACATGCCGAAATCTGATTATGGTGCTATAGATGTTTGATCAAAAGGGTTGCCGTTTACCGAACGGCAAAAAAAGCGATCGGTCGCTTTTTCCACCCGCATTTTTTCAAATGAAAAAATGCAAAATTGATTTTGGCAGATGTCCGCGGAAAGGGTTCGATCGGTAGGCATTTTTTAACAGAAAAAAAAACGTCGGTGCGCATCTGTAGACAATGGACCGCGTTATGGGTAGACTGTCAAAATTCGCCATTATAGCATAAAGGGTTATTATTTTACGCTATAACGAGGTGTGTAAAAATATTTTTTCTTCTGCATTTTTCTGTTTCCTCAGGAAATTGAATCCTGTTTTTAGCCTACGAGTGAGAACAGCAGAACACCTTTGCGACATGACAACTTTTTTTTACTGTAATTATTGTGTTTCGCTTAGCATAATGCCATTATGCATATTAATTTCAAGTCACGCCTATGATGTTTCTCCGAATAACTTATCAGGTGTTTGCTCATATATACATACATAAATCACGCCTATATCCCTGAAGGGGTAGGCAGAGGTGAACTAGCGGGGTTTCGCCAATTATGTTAGGTCCCATGTAATAGGTAGCGAGCCTATTGCCATTTATCGGGCACAAAAGTCGCAGTAGTTACATTGCTAGGTGGTATAAGAGGAACGCTGCTGCCCATTCCTCATCACTGATTTATCCTTAGTCGCCTTGTACGACACCCACGGGAGAGATTTAGGGTGGTGACAATTGTATTCTACTCCGCCGTCACCACACGGCACTGAACAATAATATTATTATGAGTTTGATGTTTGATAGTTGACCCGCAACATCAACTCTGACCCTAAAGTTAGATAGAGTTGATGTTGCGTGTACGTTATGTCCTTAGAAAGACATGATGATGGTTGATAGCAAGAGAAAAGAGTTTAAGGAAAGGCATTTGAGAAATGTATTGCTGCATCTCAATATAAAACCCACGACCTACGCTTCCCCGACAAGCGACATCGCAGCGCATCATCATCATCACCAGCCCTTTAACGGCCCCATTGCTGGGACACAGATCATCCCTATGGATGGAAGATTAAAGGGAGAATGGGCCATTACCCACCACGCTGGCCCACTGCAGATTGGTGGGTATTAACGACTGATGACAGATACACCCGGGACCAACGGCTTAACGAGCCTTCTGAAGCACGGAGGAGCTCGAGATAGTAAATTTATGGTCACCCATCCGATGACTGGCCTTAGCGAACATTGCTTAGTTTCAACAATCGCAGGCCGTACGCGCTAATCTGCCGCGCTGTCGACAAGCGACTCGCACGCACAGAATGTCGTACTCGGCGCGAAAACGCCGGGCCATCGACAAAACAGTCGGCAAAAAGCGCGGGCGGAATGCCGCGTTATTTGCGCGGCAAAGACTTTCGTTTTCACTCGGCCGAAAAATTAAAATATAATATCGACCCGACACAATGGCTGACCTCGGCGTCCCGTCCGGAATCCCTTCAAATACTCATCAATAACCCGGCAAAAAGCCTCGCAAAAAGGATGGATACGGACTTTTATTTGAAGGAATCCGTCTACCGGCGCATGAGGCGACCGCGAGTCCGTCAAAGGGCCGCTCCGACAAAAATGTGCATAATTGCCGACGACCGGAGAAAAAACCCTTTAAAAACGCGACCTCTAAATGTTTCGAAAAAGTGCGCGGGTACAGGGTGTTTCGCTGCGTTCAGGATGCGCGCCACCGCCTCTTGCCTCGTAAAGCCGAAATCTTTGCTTTCTTTAAAAAAAATTGAGGTATCTTCGGATGAGTAAAATCGACATGCGTGCATTTCAATGTTTCTTAGCCGACCAAACATCTAATGAGCCTAAACTAATCTGCAATATCAATAATTGTCTCTTTGTAGATTTGTATATTTGAATGAAAGTTTAAACACTACTACTATGGGACTGACATAGCAGTAAGCAAAAGTCCCTAAATAAATATAGATTAAAAAAATAAAACAAAAGGCAGTTCAAATGTTTTTCGTTAAATACACTTTAATTCTTTTATATAATTGAACAGCAACATAATGTAATATATTAAAATTTTCCTATCACAGTGTTTGTTCTCCTCCGGAACTTTGTCCGATTTTTATTAAATATTTTGTGTATATTTAGATAAGTCAGAGAATCGATCGTAGGTTATTTTTAATCCCCTAGGTGATAAGGGCAAAACCACGTTTTGCCGGTGTACTAGTACAATAGCAGAAGTCGCTATTCAAAGATGGCGACACTTGCTCTAAATCAAATATTTTTAACAGAAATCTTTATTATATAATATAGTAGTCATAATATAAATAAAGCTGTCATATTATTTTGTACTGTTTGTGTTGTTTTATCTCTTCGATATAGTTGGTAGTGTTTTCATAGTACCTACTAACTTGAAATCATGTCGTGAAAACTAAATAAAAACAGATTCAGCGTGCAGAAAAACACATTGGTCAACTGTACAAACAAAACCAACATTGTAAAGACAACGTCGCATCGCTGCAAAAACTCCTTCCAAATCCAATATCTCCTGTATAAGCGCATTTCTATATTCGATTGATTTATTCAAACCAAAACGTTTCTGATTGTGCCCTGCCCCTAGCGTCGGCGGACGAATTATTTGTTTTTGAGTAGCAATTATATTTTATTTTATCGGGCACAACATATTTCGTCTCGCAAGAATCACTTAATACCTAATTTTTTCGCGAAACTCATCTCGGATTGATCCGTTTTGGGTAGGACATAACTTGGGATACTGGGTTTGTTTCATATTTCAATTAATTGTCATCTGCAGGTCTATTTTTACGTTTATAAAGGTATTCTTCTTCTCCCTGCCCTGTTCTCAGTTCCATTCACATAGGTCAAACGTCATCAAGTCATCCACTCCGTTTTGATTCATATCATCCATCACACCAGTAAGGTTAATAATTTACATATTTTTTTATTGAGTAGTAACTTTTTGATAGAATCAAATTTTTCAAATTGTTTAGAAAAGATTTGTCGTCCTGCGTACTTATTTTACAATTACCCTAAAGTGACGGTTAAATAGGTTGGTATAAATTACGCCTTGGAAACAATTTCATACAGGCTAATGATATTCAAACTGTGCGTTATTATGCGAAAAATGAGAGATGACTTAAAAGCTCCTTCGGAAAGGTATAATAAGCATTCAAATTTTCGGTTCCCCTAAAACTTTAGATACTTAAACGTACGGACAGACAATCCGAGTTTCGAATCCATAATCAAATGATGGTATAGCTGTATAGCAATATATTTAGGTGATTACTGATTATAATCGGCTTAGTCCCAAATTTATAGAAATGGATCAGAGCTCCAATGGGGAGAATAATTTCAGATACACACGCGATTTCCAGAAAGAGTAGTCAATAAGGGATCCGTGTTATTAGTTACTTAGTACCACTTTAGCGGCCGTCTCAGTGCCATGCGATCAGAATTGTGCCCTGAAGAAATGCTCTGGTCAAACGGTACGACTGAATTTTTGAAACAAAAAAAAATATTTCATCAATTTACAATTTAGGTTCCTCAATAGTCACAGTTCTAACATAACACAAATAATATGTTTTTTTTAATCATCAACTTTTTCAATATAGCAAGGCCCTAGTAATTAATATTTAATAGTACATTATTCGACAAGGGACTAAAACAAGCCATAATGACAAGAGATGTTTAGCCACTACTTTAGGCTATAGTTCGAGTTCCATTAGGGTTTATAATGTTTTCTTATATTTGCACGAGCACTACACATTTGAAATAAAACAACTTTTACGGATAAGACTCGCGTATAATTTGGTGTTTGGCATATTAATTATTTAACCCGACGTTTCGATCACTTTATAGTGGCCGTAGTCACGGAGGGACTCAAGATGACAGGTGTCCTCACAATAAAGTAATAATTAACTACCGTCTTAATATTTGATATTTTAGGTGTTCCGATTTAAACAAACAGAGCTTACAGTATCACTGTTGTTTTTGGCAGTATGAGGACGGTGTTGGGATTTAATTATTCTAATAATTGGGTCCCAAGCAGGTGGTATGTTCCAACCATTATCCCTATTGAAGTTTGGATGTTTCTTGATTTCAATAGCTTCACGTATCATTCTATCGTTTCTCTTTTGCTAGAATTTGCGGTTTGTCAAATCTTAAATAATGGTTGGGTCCGTCTAAGGTATGTTCACATACTGCAGATTTTATTTCGCGCCTATGTTTCACATCAGCTATGTGTTCTTTTACCCGGGTCCCTATACTTCTCTTTGTTTGGCCTATATAAGAGAGGACGTTTACGTGGTTTACGTAGACACCTGACATCTTTAGTCCCCCCGTGACCACGGCCACTGTAAAGTGATCGAAACGTCGGGTTAAATAATTAATATGCCAAACACCAAATTATACGCGAGTCTTATCCGTAAAAGTTGTTTTATTTCAAATTCCATTAGCGTTGTTTAGTCCCGTGTTAAATACTCTACTTTTCACTTTAAATGCATTCTCATAAATATTTTGTATTAAAACACGAAGGTCTACAATCTACATCTACACAATTTTGTATCCGGACTAATAAAAATGCAATTATTAATAATTCCCTACAGTACCACATTGAGCTGCACCATCTCCCGATAAATAAAGAGTTATCTTTAACTTATCTCCGTCGTGTTTCGACGGAGTAATAGGTTTGTAAACACCGTAACTTATTGCATAAAAATGCATTTTAGGCTCCGCTATGAATATTCAGCGAGCAAGCGGACCATCTGCTCTCAAAAAACGAATACGGCTCGCTAAAAATCGCACTACGTACCTACCTACGCAAAAAAAAAATGTCATCTGCATATGACATCTGGTCATTGCAGTGCACGTAGCAGATAAAAAATAGTCGCTAAAAAGCGTTCTCCGTCAATAAGACCAAATAAAACTATGGCGGTTTTTTGTGGTGGCTATACTGGCACTTTTTTTAAGGTTGGCATGTGCGTGTGCCACACTTCCGCTAGTCGTAGACTGCTAAAAGGCGGTTTTTTAAGCACCGAACGCTATTAAGATCTTTTTTCGTCGAAACTTTTTTCTCTTTCGAAGTCTGCTGAGCTCTGCGTAATTGAGAACCTATCCTATGAAATAGGAAATGTTTAAAGAGAACCTATAGATATAAAGATCTGATTCTTCTAAACCAGTGTTTTTCAATCTGTGGGTCGAAAAGGTTTACTCGGGGGGTCGCGGTCAAAAGGAAAAAGCAATTTTCTGTACTACAATACAAAAAGTTTCAGTGAGAATGAAATGCAATAATGAAACAGAGTAAAGAAAAAACCCTGTAAAGGGGTCGCGTATTTAAAAAGTTTGAAAAACACTCTTCTAGCTGTCCGTCGTGTAGAGTAGACATTCCTTTTACGATAATTGTAAATATCTCTCACACTTATCTCAAAGTCATCATCTAGCGCAAAGTAAGTAGCCTAAGCACTTGTGTTATGGATACTAGATGACGGACATATTATTAATATAATTATGTATATAAATGTTGAAAATATACTACATAAACATATACACAACCATGACTCGGGAACAAACATTTGTGGTCATCACAAAGTTTGCCCCTACCAGGATTCGAACCCGGGACCTCTTGGCCAATACCGAGCAATCTGAGCATTCGACTAAGGCGGCCGTCAAAATATAGTTCCTACTAGCCGGTACCTAGCCTAGTCGCTAACGATACAACATTTGTATCGAACTAGTGTCAATTTTTGACCACTACTCTTAAGGGGTAGCCGTGTGGTGACGGCAGAGTAGAATACAATTGTCACCACCCCAAATCTCTCTCGTGTGTGTCGTACAAGGCGACTTAGGGTAAAGACAGTGATCAGTAATGGGCAGCAGCATTCGTCTCATATCACCTAGCAATATGGTGCGATTTATGTGCCCGACATATGGCAATAGGCCACCTATTACATGGGACCTAACTGAATTAGCGAAAAGTGGGTGTTAATTCACCTGAACCCCTTCGGGATATAGGCGTGATTTATCTATGTATATAATTAATGTTTATTAAAATTGGATGACCGACCAATTTTAATAAACATTATTTACATATAAATATCGGAAATATGCTACATAAACATGTAAACAATCGCGACTCGATAAAATTTAATGTATATGTTCTTTACCAATATTTTCCCCAGCAGGATTCGAACTCCTGACCTCTTAGGCGCTCTGACCATTCCAACAAACCAGTCGACAATTAGGCTAACACAATCAATGTTCATATTTTATTAGCTTATGATTCTACTAAACAAGGCCTATAAAAAACAAGAACACGTAAAATTCTATAACTAAATAAAAACTCCTACAACTCACTTTTATATCCTGCCAGTACAATGGGACAGCCGCGAATGTTGCCAGAGAGTAAAATCTGTTTTTTTTTTCAATTCAAATTTCAAATATAAATACGGCACGAGTTGCCAGAGAGCAAAATTAATTTCACTGCATCGCATCGCACCAGTCACACACCCAACTCTGTAAAGAATCAAACAAATGGCTGTTTCCTTAAAAAACGAGAGTAGAGCGCACGAGCTATGCTTTTTTACGTTCACTAACATCGTACGGGAGAAGAAAGGGACACGTTGTGGGCCCAACAATTACTATTGATCACTGGAGAAAAAACCGCGCGTTGGATTATTATGGAATAAACTTCTATACTAATATTATAAAGCTCAAGAGTTGGGTTGATTGGTTGAGTAAACGCGCTAATCTCAGAAACTACTGGTTCAAATTGAAAAATTATTTTTGTGTTAATAAATTTATTGAGGAAGACTATAGGCTATATAACAACCGACATTAACGCGAGCGAAGCCGCGGGCGACCACCAGTATATATGTATATAAAAATTTATTGCTGTCCGTTTATCTCGCTAAAACTCGAGAACAGCTGGGCCGATTTAGCTGATTTTGGTTTTGAAATGATTGTCCTGACCTAAGACAAGGCAGGAATGGTGAGAAAATACGGGAAATTTGCAAGAAAAATAGTAAAAACAACAATTTCATTTTTCCGTATAAACTGCTTTCCTGTCAAACATTTGACGTAACCATGGCTACGGGATAATTTATATGGCATTACAACGTATGCCGGTTCAGCTAGTAACTTATAAATCCAATGGCGTATCCTCAGTATTCCGTCGGCGACACCGACCGCGGAAGTGGCCGCAGCATGCCGCCTCTTCCTGCTTTTTCGCCTTCCTCGCCAATCGTCTAATTTTTTACGCGCTTTTTGCCTTTTACCAATTTTTTTACACTGCCACAATTAAGGTGAGCGTATGGCTCGTGCTCGTGGCATCTGGCACTTTTGCTTTTTAATAAAAAAACTTTCTTTTTTCAAAAAATTTAATGTAAACCCTTTTTTTCTATTAAGGTAGCCAAGTAAGATAATTCGATGGCCAGTTCGGACAAATGGTCCGACGGCCTAGCCAAGCTATCTATCTATTCGAACGCATAGAAAACAAAAGTATGAAACCACGTACTGTGGCCGTACCATGAAGTATTAATGCGATCCAAACACGGGTGACAAAACGGGACGCCGCTCTACTCAGCTTATAGCGTTTTCTCACTTTAACGATGGGAATTGAGTCGCGTTTAGAGTTGGTGGTAAGACCCCTGGGCCCGTAGCCAAGTGGCAATCGTTTCATAACGATAACGTGTCGAAGTTCGTCACGATCGGCCATATCACTTTGGTATCTACAGCGTCATAGCCTGCGCTACCAACATAACTAGGAACTTCCGAAGACGATTTTGGTCACGTGATTTCACGACGACTTACGTCAAATCCCATACATTTTGCTTTATCAAACTTCGTCATCTTTGTCGGTATGTTACTTTGTCTAGGCCCCCTGTTGTCTCTGTAATATAATTTTGTATTCTATGCATTCGATAGATTGGCCACTCTATGGGGGCTGATCGGTGGCTATAGACCAAGAGGTCTCGCATTCAAATCCGGTGGTAGGAGCGAATTTTTGTGTGATGAATTAGTGTCAACATGGTCAGCTATTTATTGTCCCCACAACAAAAGCACAGGTCTTCGCTGTGGATGGAAGAACATAGGCAGAATGGGCCAACCCCACCGCGCAAATTGGTGGGTAACGACTACAGATGCAGCCTCCACCAACTAAAAGCTTAACGTGCATGTCAAAGCATGGAGGAACTCGAGATGATATATTTTTGGTCACTCATTCAACGTCCGGCCTCAGCGAACATAGCTTAGTTCACGCAATCTGAGGCTAAGTGCGTTACTTTACTGCGCTGTCTAGCTCCTCATGAACGTTATCAAGTGCTTTGCTACTTAATTCCGTCTATGTGATACAGGTATGAGTGTACGAAATATTATTATTTATGTTGATTTTATTAGTCAACGCCCTAAGACATAATAAATAAAACAAGATTCTCGTTTGGAATAGGTTAAAATTCTAGATCATCTAGTCATACATAGGTACATACAATACACACAACTTTGATGATTGTTAGTCGAAATTGTTAAATTCTTTCTAGCCCTTATAATAGGATTACCTATTTTGGGCGCAATTGATAATTTGTTAATGTTGTATTATTTTGGACATAAAGTTTTTTTCTTATTTATCACGAATTGTACACTAAAACTGCTATTATTGATTTGTAATAATATCTAATTACCTAAGACAAAGGATCGTTGGTGCAATGGCTTAGACAGATAAGCAATATTCGCTTAGGCTAGTCATTGGATGGGTGACCAACAATATATTATCTCCAGTTGCTTCGGAAGGCACGTTACACCGTTGGTCCCGCCTATATCTGCACTGCAGCTGTTATTACTCACCAATGCGCACTGGACCAGCATGGTGTGTTATGGTCCATTCTCCCAATATTCTTTCATCCATAGGGAAGGCCGGTGCTCTAGCAGTTGAGACATTAAACGGCTAGTGATGAAAAAGAATACAAAGACTCGGTCACATCCTCCGAATACAGAAACGCTACTCAAATTTTGAGCACTGCTTATAAAGTTAAGTGGACAATAAACTGTCATAATTTGTATGGAAAAACGTCAGTTATGACAATACATAAATGTTAAGCAGGACTAACTGCCGCACTCAGAGACGTCAAATAACCTTAGTGAGTACTTAACGTCAAAAAATGACAATTCAAAACTAGTCGCTATTCTTGCCGGGTCTATGGTCTAGATTTGAACGAAAATGTTTGACATTATTTACTCATTAAAGTTAATTGACGTCTCTGAGTGCGGCAGTTAAACTTTAACTAGCGTCTCTGTATTCGGAGGATAGTAGTCAAGCTGAAAACAACTTAAAACATACACGCAAAACGATGCACTAATATTATTTAATTTTCCAGAAGCATTCGCCAATAAAGTAAGACCACTGTTGACGAGTCTTTTAATATAAAAAACGAAAAAAAATTGTAATACCTATTTCCAAAAGTAGCTAATCATTTTTATTTTCTAAAATACATATTTTTAAATGCATTTCGTCGATAAAGAGGCCTAACAAAACTGTTTACATTTTTTATCTCGTTGTAATGGTTAGAGTATAGATATTACAATCGTCCTATAAGCTCGGCGAAACTTTTTGTCCTCCAATATTTTAACAAATGCATTATTTTGGACACAGCAGCGGACGGACTGGCCAAATGGTGTGGAACGGAATTGTTAAAAAGCTGCGATCTCGTGCCCGATAATTAAGGTTTTGAGGAATCATTTCATTGGGCAAAAAAAGATTCGCCTTACCTGAGCTATCAAATGAATTGTGTATACAGGCTGATCCGCGGAGATAGCTGGAGATCAACTTAGCTGCCATTAGTGAAGCTTTGAAGTAGAGTTTCTAAACACACAAAAAAACTACATACTATATACAAACATCTGTGTATATTTTTATTTATTTGTTAATACACAAGACAGATTACACAATTAAAACAAAGATGATTACAGTCTGAATTGCAATGCAGATACCAAATAAATTTTAAGAAATGAGGTATTAAATGTAAATTATATTGTTTTAAGTTTACGTGGTCACTTTCATCTTCAAATTGTGATAAAAAGGGATTTATACCATGTAACCATGGTATGTAAGCATGTATTTGTGCCGAAATATCGGAATTATAACAAAATCTAGAATTAACAAAATCCAGGTACCTACATGCCATGTAGGTACCTGGATTTTGTTATGATTTCGATATTTCGGCACAGTTACATGCGCCATGGTCACGGATGACTGTCATCCATGACCATATTATGACAATTTAAAGATTAAATGGAAATTCATTTAACTACCTACCACATTTCTTCAAGTGAAAACTAATTCCTTTATTTTATTTATTTTTATATTAAAATTTCAAATATATCGCTTAGGTGATACATGTAGAACTTATAACATGATAGTGTATGTAAATCACTTATTGGCACAAATAATTTTCTAGCACCTTTTTTGTTTTTAATCGTAATAATTTTGTAACATATGTATATCTAATATTCAGCACAAACTACGTGTATATCAATAATATGGTGTCAAAAAAATAATAAGTAAATTCGAAGACAATCAAGCATGTAAATATGAAATTGCTCACCTAAAACTGATTTTATTAATTAGAAATATACCATTTCCTATGACTATAGGTTTATAAAACACTCTGTGAACAATACAACGTAGGCACCTACGTCACATACGCATTCTGAATATCTGATATTTTGATCCATAAAAAACGCACCCCGCCATTCCTCTATCGAAAGAAATTTACGAAAAAAAATCTGATTTCGCAGATGTTGGTTTTATAAATTTCTTGCACGTGTTTTTGTTTTTTTCCCTCAGTTGTGCCCTTTTTTGTTAGGTTCCGTGGTCTCATATCGGTTGCGGCCTCTCTAACAACTGTTAATTAGGAATAAATTGTGGTATGAAATTGCAGCTGTCAAATATTGCTAAATTAGTTCGTTCCGTTTAGAGGAAACAAATGAATGCTGCACTGGGCAGGCGGCCATTAATTTTGAATCGATCGTCTTTTGTTTTTTTGTTCTTCTAAAACACTCGTGAACGGAATGTCTTTAGGGGGTTGTTGGTGTCAGACAGGCGTAGGTATTTGGAACGACGTAAAAGTCGGCTGGCTGTATAACCTAAGACAAAACCTGCAAAAGCAGCATGGATTGGGATGTTGTCTCACTCTCTCCGTTCGTAGGTCTCTCGTCCATGGTCCATTCCTTTACTTTTCTGTACATTAATAATTCATCATTAGCATCTTTCCGATGTGATATTGTCTATCGCACGAGAATAGATGCTGATGACTTGCTGACGTCGTCTAACCGATTTGAATGGAAGAGAATATCTGAGACGTTTTAATGTCCTCTACTGTGACATGCCGTAAATTATTAAATTACTTATATTTTGAATTTTTATGCCGTGTGGTGACGGCAGAGTAGAATACAATTGTCACCACCCCAAATCTTTCCCGTGGGTGTGGTACAAGGCGACTAAGGATAAATCAATTATGAGGAATGGGCAGCAGCGTTCCTCTTATACCACCTAGCAAAAGCAATGTACTGCGACTTTTGTGCCCGATAAATGGCAATAGGCTCGCCACCTATTACATGGGACCTAACATAATTGGCGAAACGTGGGTGCTAGTTCACCTCTGCCTACCCCTTCGGGGATATAGGCGTGATTTATGTATGTGTGTATGTATGAATTTTAATTTTCCCATTGTCAGGCCTTGTACCTACCTATTCCTCGGAGGATCTCTGCAAATTAAATTAAATTATTATTAAAAACTATTTGCAAGCCGTGTTCTGACGATAAAGCGGCATACAATTGTCACCAAATCTACATTTCAAATAATGTGATAGAATAGAAAATCAATTGAAGAAATGTGATTGTTTTGTATAAACTGACGTAGGTGAACCAAAATGACGGTCGTCTGCGCAGGTTTATCTGAAGAAAAAAAAAATTTGAAATCAGGAGCTCTATTACTTTCCCAAAGAAACCATTTCAATATACTCCTAGTTCAATTTTCACATCAATAGCTGGACTACAATATTATATTAAGAAAAAAACTTTAAATGCGTTATTCTCAAAAGTTGTACAACGGCAGATAATGCGTTTTTCATAAGCGCGGTAGTATTAGGTACTGAACAAATAACTACATATACCTTTTTACACCTATCTTTAAAAAGATAGTTAAAGATAGGTGTAATATTTTACCTTTTCGATTCGCTGATAAGTGATATTAGCGCCATCTATTGTCGCATAGCCGCATTACTAGCTGCGTGATTGGATCTATTGGCCAAGAACTTGTCATTAATAAAGCTTACTATAAAGCGCACTAGATGGCGTGGTACCCAGTGCCTACAATACCTACATTATAGATTCCTAAACACGCTTAAGTTTGTGATAAGTTTGTTATAATGATTTGAATATTTCGAATACATTTTGATTGCAATTAAAAATTTTAGATTTAAAAAATTGCCTCATAAAATAAATTTAATTAATCCACCATTATTATTTTTATTCAACCATATTTCATCGGCTTAAAATTATTATTCCATATTATACATTAATCTTAAGAAATAATTTACATTATCGTTACCGACAATGTTTAAAAGCAAAGATTCCATTTCATTACTCTGAACTGAACATATTAGATGTTAGTCAATGTCTCATCCTACTTATTCTTTATGGCATCTGAGAGCGACAAATAAGGAACAGTATGTTCCGTTTCTCGCTCATCCATGACCCTATTGGGATACTTACTTATGTTGGGATATTTGAAATATAATAAAACATGTTCTTCTATATCAGCAATCTTTTTTTATTGCGTTGCGTCGTCTCCACAGAGTAGTTAGTCACAGGAAAATACTACTACTTCACCACACAGAGTAATGTAACTAGGTACTACTACTGTTATATTCTCCATTGCATTACATTCATTCACGTTTACAAACACACCTCATACATGCATTCACACCCGCATGCACACACGCATACAAACACAAATACCCACTTAAAAAGGTTTTTCTTCTCCGTTTTTACTAATTGGGCTTCTTTTCTGTTCTCACAACTAAAATTCTTATGAGTTTTGCCAATTCACAGAGTGCATGGACACCTAGTGCCCAAAATACAGGCTTCAGTCACCAATCCTCCACAATGGTTTTTTTTTATGTCCAATGACGAAATGTAAAGAAATGTAACTTTACATTATTGTGGAAGAAAACTACATAGGGGATATTGGCCCAAATCAAGCATACTGTCTAAATCAGGTATTGTCGTGTCTAAAAAAAACTATTTCCCAACATGCAAAGTGAGAGGTAGGATCTTTAGTTCCTTCCTGCCACCTGAAAGGAGCAGATAAGGCTGGCGAGATTATATCAATTTTCAAAACGATTTTGTACACGAAAGTGACCGTTTTCGGTAGTTTACCCGCTGATTTTCCTTACACAGCTGAATAGAAATAAGAAGCGTACACACTATTCTCAGTTTCCTGGTGTTTGCAGTTGAAGTCTATGGTGGTGGCACAAACCGCGTGGTTCCCATCATACCTTTCAGCGTTGTAGTCTATTTCGTAAAACTTCACTTCGTTCAGGACATCTCTGAGGCATGCACATTGCCACGGGTTCTCGTCGAAATGGAACTTATCTAATACGACTCCGTGGTTCCTCAACTCTAGAAAGAAGTTGTTTTGGAGGAACGTAAGCCGGTTATGGGAAACGATCAGGTTCTTGAGGCCCGTTTGGCCGAACGCACTCACAGGCAAATTCTCCAACAAGTTCCTAGACAAATCCACGTCTCTCAGTATGGGCAAACTTCTAAACAACGACTCTGGCAAATGCTTCAATCTGTTGTCGCTTAACATAATGCTCTTGATCTGCTTTAACGGACTGAAAACACCGTTCACTATAACATCTATCATGTTTCCAATTAGATTCAACACTTCAAGTTGTTCCAAATTCTTGAATACTTTAGCATCGGTAAGACCGGTCAGTCTGTTAGAAGACAGGAACAACATTTTCATAGTCTTCAAGTTGCGCTGAATCGCAAAATTTGGAACCTCCGGCAGAGAACACCGGTCTAAGTTCAGGAAATTAATCGCCGTGAATGCTTCCAACAAATTATCTTTGGACCCCGACATGTCCGTTCTGGAAAAGTCCATGAAACCTATCAGCGGGCTAAAACTGAAAATGGCCGGGATCAAGTGTCTCCCCAGGTAGTCATTGCTGGATATGTCCAAGTGCTTTAACTTCTTCAAGGGGTACAAAGTTCCTACATGTATATTTGTCAGTCTATTACCTTTTAGGTCCAACAGTTCGAGGTTATATTTCGAATCAAGCAAACCTAGCGGGAGGTCCGTTATTTCGTTGTAAGACAAATTCATGAACTTTAGTCCGTTGAAACCGTCTAACACGCCGAGTTTAAAGGTTTTAATTTTGTTTCTGGAAAGATCGAGGTATTCAAGGGCCGGAAGCAAATGGAAAGCCTCATAGTCCACCTCAGTGATCCGGCAATCCCGAAGAGTGATGCCAGTTACTTTATCGTTTTCGGACACTAGGCCTCTTCTTAAAACAAAGTCTGTGTTTCCCGGTGCGCAGTGGATGTCCCTTTGCTGGTTCCCGACGAAATTGCAGCTGGGCGTGGCGTCAGTTGAGAACAGGAACGCCACCAGAACACATGCCGCTCGCAGCATTCTGTCAGCTTAGTCTGAAATCACAGAAGTGCCCGTATGAATTACACATTAGGTCTGTGCGATGTTTTCCTATAGTGTAGGTCCGTCACAGTCAGTCTGGCGTATACAAACGAGGTCCGCGCGGGCATGTCCGTGTAGTGAATTCCCCGCTACTGTATTATCGACCATGAACTATTTGCGATAAATTAATATGGCTACTAATAACATTGTGAAACTGAATATTAATTTATCACTCACAGAAAAGAAAACAACTTGTAATGTTAGTTTTAAAGATGGTAGGTAGGTACTATCAAAAGGTCATTGGTTGGTTTTCTAAATAGATAATAATGGCTGCTGTAATTCGAGTCGGCGATATCAGTCTATTAGGACATATTTAAAAGGCGAGCCTATTTCTATCTAACGCGCAGTCAATTGTTGCGTAAGAGTAAGTAATTACCCATTCCTCGTTGTTTTCTAAGCTTCAATCGGTGACAATAGTATTCTGCTCTGAGTGCTCTGCCGTCACCACAAGACATTATAAATTAACTGTCTTAAAAGAAGTAAAAAAAAATAAAAACAAAAAAACGAGATGTTGTTATGAAAATTAATAGAGTGTAAAGGCTTGTCTAAAATATTGTGTACAAGTGACCCTTCTATATTGATTAATTGTAATCAAAATATTTGCTATAAATAATAATGTAGCTGAATAGTTTTATTATTCTACAGGAAATTTCAGATTAATTGATCCAGATATGATTGGCAATTGAGTTAAGATTCGCGTTCCTTTGTAAAACTAACATTGACCCGTTACTGAATTAACAAGTGTTTTACAAATTAAACGTATTGCTTCGGTAGGTTTGTTTACCAAAAACAACAAGAAATCGCTTGCAATAACAGATAATTATACTCAATTAAAACTTACCTCAAGGGTTAACCGCAGTCCTCTTGTTTCTATTAAATTTACTGTCACTAGATTTTGCACTGAATTTCAAAAACACAGATTTATGCGTTAACTGTTCAATATAGACGCTCCTCGATCGCTTCTCAAATAGCAATAAAGATTGAAGTTTTGACAAAACGTCTGTGCTAACCGGTTCTACGTTGTGTTGTGATCTCGGTGCCGGTTTCCGATTGTATGTCATGTTCAGCAGTTATCCTCGTCACGTAAAAATTTCTGAGAGACTTCTTTAGAGTAATGAAATAATACTTACATTTATTACCAATAGCGGTAAAACAAAGAATGTCTCAGTAGATCGCAAGTATTTGACGACAATTAATCCATCAGCGGGCCTAGCACGGGGACGTGGACAAGTCTCTCTCGACTACTTGACAGTGTTTGGTCTCTGGATTTAGTGGGAGTTAGAGCGAGAGGAAAAGATTTTCTCTCCCCCGAAGGAGATGTGTCCCTGTCCCGTGTTACGGGGGCTGAGGCTTTCTTTTTTACCGCCCCCTAGGTAAGTAAGTACAAAGTTTTAAGTCGGACTCTGACCAGGAAGTGGGATTTTCCGTTCGCGTAGCGATCGAAAAATTTCACTTTCTGGTCAGGTGTAACATAACATAATTATATGTTTTATTTATAGGTATATAAATCGTGCAATTTTAGTTGTTTTTGGCAGTCGAGGGGCTGGAAGTTCGTACTTACCAACTCATCGGTACGAAACAAATTTACTATGCGGCCAACATAGAAATCGCGAAATGTCTAGAGATAGTCGAGTACCTTCCAAAACTCTATAGTTATTGGTCAAACTATTATATAAGAAACACTGCAATATTTATAATAGATTCATCATCATCATCACCAGCCCTTTAATGTCCCCACTGCTGGGGCACGGGCCTTCCCTATGGATGGAAGAATATAGGGAGTGTGCAGGATAGCACACCTTTGCTAATATTTATGTTTTTATACTTTTTTATTACTGGCTGTCTACCTTGACACATGTCACTTTATCCGCAGATATTATATCCTCACACTGAACTACTGCTTTTTCCTTTCTCTCCTTTTTCCTAGATTCCTCCAATTCACAGTCCTATCCCTTACAGGGAGATTGGGCCTAACCCACCACGCTGGCCCAGTGCGGGTTGGTAGGGTATTAACGACTGCAGATGCAGCCGGGACCAACGGCTTAACGCGCCTTCCGAACCACGGAAGAGCTCGTGATAATAAATTTTTGGCCACCCATCCAATGACCGGCCTTAGCGAAATTGCTTAGTTTACGCAATCGCAGGCAAGGCGCGCTGTGCCACTGCGCTAGTGAGCTCCTCTTATTCTCTCTGCCATAATAGATTCAGTTTGTGGTAACTAGACAACTAGACTGACATTTTTTATATTGTTGAGTAGGTACCTACCTACCGATTCAGTAGCATTTAGATTTAAAAAACAGTTAACTATTAAAAAGAAAGATTTATTTTTACAGTCCATATTATCATTTTAAAATTGTAATTTCTTGATAGTAGGTAAGAAATTTATCGCAAAATTATCGATTGTCATTCTAAGTTGAGAGCAGGTAAAAAAATACATTTTCATCTTTAACTTATTTTTTTATTACGATGTTATATGCAATTAGACAGAAAAAGAAGACACCAATATATTTTATTTTTTCTGAATTCCGTCGTTATCATACAAAAAATCATGATTAACATTCCGGTCATTCTAAACAGACGTAAGCGCCAAATGACGTCACTCCCACGAAAAAATGGCGAAATAACAATCCAGCTTTTCCGGGGTCAAAAATAAAAACATATTATTAGAAATGTTTGAAATTAATTTTCAACTAAATAAATTAGTTAAAATTAAAGTCTCATAAGGATTCCAAAATTGATACTTTATTAATGTTATTTTCCACGATAACAGTTAATAACAATGATTTGATTCATGACTGACAGACATGATATTGATCGACTCCGCGACTGTGACGTCATGTAATGTTTTTTACATTTTTTTTTCTCTTTAATTAAGTAATAAAAAAATCTAAAAAATATTTTCGGAGTCAGTATTGGAAAATAAAGAAACGGTATTTTTATTTTGAGGGATTGTCATTTTTGAAATGTTGTCAATTGAGTAGGTACCTAAACTACCTAACAATTAATTTTTCCGGTAAAATAGTTGCAAGAACTAAGATTTCCATCGGAACATTTTTTATTGGAAATCTTGTATCGGTTTTAACTAACTTTAAAGTATAATAAGCAATTAAGGGTAATTTTTCAATAAGAAAACGAAATCATATCAAATCATCTATTCACATTTACCATGATAGTTACACAGAATTAAACTTATCAGTCTGATTAGTAACTATATACCAATTTAGTGTAAAATATCTGCGATGATAGAAAAATAGGTCGTCGGCAGGACCTTTTGAATCATCACATAATACGATCATATAGTTTATTAATATATGAACTTGTGAAGAAAATTTTACATACATACATACATAAATCACGCCTATATCCCCGAAGGGGTAGGCAGAGGTGAACGAAACGTGGGTGCTAACGTTTCGCCAATTATGTTAGGTCCCATGTAATAGGTGACGAGCCTATTGCCATTTATCGGGCACAAAAGTCGCAGTACATTGCTATTGCTAGGTGGTATAAGAGGAACGCTGCTGCCCATTCCTCATCATTGATTTATCCTTAGTCGCCTTGTACGACACCCACGGGAGAGATTTGGGGTGGTGACAATTGTATTCTACTCTGCCGTCACCACACGGCCAGAAAATTTTGGTAAAAAATATATACGTAAAACATCATTTTATTCATTCAAAAGAATGAAGACATTATTTTTTTACTAAAATACAGGAACTGAAAATTTGATAGTTGTGATAACTTTTAAACATTAAAATAAGTCATATTTTTACAGATATATTATAAAACTATTAACTAAATATTATGAACAATGCAACTGATTATAATTTTATTACACTCGTACAAAATAAATTAAGTTCTAACTTTACTAAAAACACTTAGAAAAATACTCATGAAATTAAGTTATTGTACAAATCAGAGTAGTACTGATTATTTTCTAGATGCCTTTTGCAATCGAATTCTTTTGTGGTCACACACACTGGGATGTTCCCTTTGTACTTTTCACTATTATAAACGATATTGTGCATCTTGACTTCATTGATGGCGTCCCTGAGACACGCACATTGCCAGGGATTTTGATTAAAGTAAAATTTCCGCATTTTCCCCCCAGATTGGTTAAGTTCCATGCAAAAGTTTTCTGGGAGATAAGTAAACTTGTTGTTAGACAGATTCAAATTCTTAATAGGTGCTCCCTTAAAAGCGTTCAAGGGTATTATTTCCAGAGCGTTGTAAGACAAATCCACATTAGTCAACTTTGTCAGACTCTGAAATAGTGACACGGGTATCTCTTTCAGTTTATTGTGGCTAAGCATTAGGATTTTGAGGTTGGACAGTGGCACGAAAGCCCCATCTATTATGTAACTAATAGAGTTCCCAACCAAGTTCAGGGTTTCCAAGCTTTCTAACATCTCAAATGTATTTTGATTTTCGATCCTCGATATTTTGTTCATGGACAGTTTCAGGTGTTTCAATGTTCTCATGTTCTTTTTTAATGCAAATTCTGGCATTGCCGACAAGGAGCAGCTATCCAAATTCAAATGGTCTAAAGCTGTGAATGCATGCAACATCATATCATCGGTCCCTTCCATGTTATTCCACGAGAAATCCATATACTCTATGAGAGGGTTCTGGTCGAACAGGTAAGGGCTCAGATTTTTCCCTACTATCTGATTGCCTGATATGTCAAGATACTTTAGTTTAGTCATTGGATCCAAAACTCCAAGTTCCAGATTTATTAACCTGTTCTCTTTTAGATCTAAGTATTCCACATCAGGTTTTTGGTCGAAGAGGCCGAGCGGAAACCGTGTGAGCTGGTTGTGGGAAAGATTGAGAACCCTGAGTTGCTGAAATCCATCTAGGACACCAAGCTGCAGAACTGTTATTTTATTGCCTGTTAAGTCCAAAACTTCTAAGTTGGGTTTCTGATCGAACAGGCCAAGTTCGAAGTTGGTTAGCTTATTATAGGAGAGGTTCAGCAGCTTTAATTGCTGGAAACCATCCAGCACCCCCAATGCGAGCACTTTGATTTTGTTATGAGACAGGTCCAAAGTTTCTAGTGCCGGCAATTGTTCAAATGCTTCAAGTTCTACTCCTGCTACATTGCACGCTCGAAGACTTATACTTGTGACTTTTCCAAAATCTGAAACTAGACCTCGTTGGAGTATAAAATCTGAGGTGCTTGGTGTGCAGATCAGATCTTGTGATTTTTCCCCGACCAATTCACATGTAGGCAGGGCATCAGTTGCTATGAGGCCAGCTGCGAAAAGAAGGCAGACGGTGAGCAGCATGGTTGTTACTGCGTCTATCTGGAAAGAGACAACACAAAAATTACTTTCATAAATACAAAACAATAACAATAGTTACAAGGAAGGGCTCGCTTATTAATTAATAAAACTGAGTTATTACACGCTTTTTCCGCTTCGTGTATTTTTTAGTGTCCCCACTTCTAGGGCACAGGCCTTCCCTACGGATGAAAAAATATTTGCAGATTGGTGGGTCCAATCCTTAATTGGAATCTTGTCATTCCAATCACTCTCTTCGTTCATCGGTCTCTCGACATGGTCCGTTGCTCTTTTTTATACATTCATTAATCACTAGCCACTTTCCAGTGTGATGGTTCATAATTCATAATAATATGAATAAAAAGACAGTGGATGGCTTGATGACGTCAGACCGATATGAATGGAAGAGGAAACATACTGCGCCGAGCCCAGATAGACTGAAAACACAGGGCATGGGAAGAAGTTAGTGAGAAGAAGAAGTTATTGGATGTATAAAAAACTTTGATTGGTTAAAGTTTTTTCACTGTTATCAACGAGCCGTCCTCATACGTCATGTTTATAAATACGTAAATATTATCTGTGTTCGTGGAGTTTGTTTTTGTTGTATTTGATGAAAACCTTGGCAACACTTTTAATAAAATAATGCTAAGCACATGTCTAGACAAAAAAGTTTAAGAAATTATTAATTACTGAAACAAAACAAGGATTTACATATCCAAAGAACAAAAGGAACGCATCAAAAGTAAGCAAAAATAATTAAAACACCAAACCTTCCCAAGCCATTTCGCATTTTATGTCATAATCTATTGGAGAGCTTTGATCGTTTTTGTTGGATCTACAATAATTTCTTAATAAATTTTCGGCAGTTAAAAACTTTTTATAGACGCATGGTGTACTTAGTACTTAGTTTTGTCTTCTTCTCTTAAAAATTTTCAAGCTGTTACAAACTTTGTGCCAGGCAATATTCAATGTTTTGTTATTCAACAGAGATTCGTTTAATTATCTTAGCTACAAGTTGGCTTGAGTGTAGTGAATAATATTGAGAACAACGCCACACTATCTGCTTTAAATATAAAGTATATATAAAAATATAGTAACAAAAATAACTCACCGATTGATAAATCGCGATTTCTCAGAGCGCAGCGCACTTAATACCTAAAACATTTTGTTATTCACTTACTCGTAGATACGACTCGTTTGAGCGACACTTTAAGCAAAACTAAGTGAATGGTTTTTCCTCAACTTGAATCTGGGATTTGCGATTGAATAATACGCAAAAGAACTTACGTACATGAAAATAGGGATAACGGATCCACGTAGGCTTATGTTGTCTTCGAACGTAACAAGCATTGACCCTGGACCGGTTTTAATACTGATTAACCATTACGGCTTAATACAAAACATACTAAGTACAAGGTGATCCACGATTCATTGCCGTTGAGCTTGGCGGTGTGCAAAAATTGCGTCATAATAAGCCCGCAATGGATTACCAAAACTGACTGTAATCCAGTTTAATTCGGACCTTGGTTACAAGCTTGTAAAGCGAATCCCATAATGCGCAGGGATATTTTGATTGTGGTCACTTTGGCTATCGTATTTATATTATAATAAAGAGAGGAGCTCGATAACGCAGTTGCTTAGGGCGCTCGGCCTGCGGTTGCGTAAACCAAGCAATGTACGCTAAGGCCGGTCATTGAATAGGCGACCAAAAATATATAATCTTGAGTTCTTCCGTGCTTCGGAAGGCTTTTTGAAGGCATGTTAAGAAATTGTTCCCGGCTGCATCTGCAGTCGCTATTTTATTAATTTATTTAATTTCAAGGGAAACTCACCCATTCACATTCTTACCCATTATTACCCACCAATCCGCACTGGGCCATCGTGGTGGGTTACGGCCCATTCTCCCTATATTAGGAAGGCCTGTGCCTTTTCTTTTTAATCGGTGTTTAATTCATAACCGAAAAATAAAATAACCCATGTCAGCTATGTTTCCGCATTTCAAAGCCCTACGTCACAAATCTCTTACACATTGAAATAATATCTAATTAACTTTTGAATCATCAAACTTAACACTTAAACTGCGCGGTTCATAATATTAATACGATAAATAATGCCATTAACTTTGAATACATTTTTATATTTACCTTAAATGGCGTAAGTACCATTTACGCAGTTAGACCCTGTACCCTGTTCAGAAGTACGCGCGAGTGAGACGCGTTTCGCTATACATTGTTCGCTATTTAGCAGCATTAGTAAAATAGAATAGCACACTAGCGGCGTTGTACACGAAAAAGCAAGAAAAATTCGCGCGTAAATCGCCTCATTTGGCTAAGCGCCACTAAGGGTTGGTTTTTAAACTGATATTTAACAATAAGTAACAATATCAGACTGATATTTAATAATTAGTAACAATATCATCAGACTGATAGGTATTTAACAATTAGTAACAATTTTTAGCAATTGGTTAAGTTAACTATCCATCAAAAAACCGGTCCTAAAGGTAAAGATAGCGATGTGTAACGAGCAGCATAATGTTTCTTAAACCACCTAGCAATATACTACGATTTATGTGCCCAATAGATGACAGGCTCGCCACCTACTACATGGGACCTAACTTAATTGGCGAAAATGGGTGTTTATTCCAGGTACCCCTTCGGGGATATAGGCGTGATTTATGTAAGTCACGACTTCTTCTCCCTGCCTTAAAGATTGAGAACCTTAAGCTGACGGAAACCGTCTAGGACACCGAGTTGCAAATATGTTATTTTATTCCATGCCAGGTCTAGAACTTCCAAATAAGGTTTTTGGTCGAAAAGACCTAACTCCAACTCGGTTAGCTGATTCAAAGAAAGGTTCAGTAGCATCAGTTGTTGAAATCCATCCAGCACACCCGATTCGAGAAACCTAATTTTGTTTTGTGATAGGTCCAAATTTTCCAGCGATGGCAGACCATGGAAGGATCCGTTTTCTACTGCAGTTATCCTGCATCCTCTCAACGAAATGCCGGTGACCTCTGGGTAGTCCGACACGAGTCCTTTTCGCAGTACATAGTCCGATATGCCTGGCTGGCACTCCATGTTGGTTAAATTTTCCGCATAGAAGGCACATTTGGGAGCTGCTTCAGATACTATCAGCCCACAGCGATAAGGACACCAATAGCCTAGATCATAGCAACGCAGCGATCTTTTATACCTTTGAATATATTATTTTGGTACATTTATATACATTAATTATTATAATCCTTTATTTCATTTAAAATACATACTAAATCTTATTTCTAAACTATTAGAACCGTTTTCCCCCTAAGGGAAAAAAACGGATATTTTGTGGGTATTACACGTCCCATTGCTGAACGAAGTAGCTCCTATGTGCGCGCGGCCCGTACCGCGCAGCGGGGCCCGGCTCGCTCCCTTCGGCCCGTAGCCAAGTGGCAATCGCTTCATAACGAAACGTGTCGGAGTCACGATCGGCAATATTACTTTGGTATCTACAGCGTCTTAGCTTGCGCTACCAACATAACTAGGAACTTACGAAGACGATTTTGGTCACGTGATTTCACGACGACTTACATCAAATCCCATACATTTTGCTTTATCGAACTTCGTTATCTTTGTCGGTGTGTTACTTTTTCTAGTCCCCCAGTACTGTCTCATTAGAAAGCCTTGCCTAGATCTAAAATATCCGTTTTCGGGGGACAAACGGTTTTATTTTAGGTCTGAACCAAACACAAGCCGCAGGTGTTTGGTTTCTGCCGGCCATAGGAGCGTACTGTGAAATATAAAAGTAAGGGCCGAGTTCCGCTACCCAGTTTGCATTAATCAAAACCAAGTTTTATTAAACTCAGTTTCTATGAGAGACGGTGAAATCGGCCCTAATTTACCTGAATGGTTAAAGTTACAGATTAATTAATGTATTGGAATTAATACAACTTATATGAAATGCTTAAACATGTATTTTTATTTTTTATAATTATTTTTTATTAAAAATAGACTATTAATCTAGATATCGTACTAATATTATAGAATATCCTATAACAAAAACAATCATTGTTTCCAGTCTCGTGATAATATAAAGTGCTCTAGTTTATTAAGAACAAGGTAATCAATAATTTTGAAATAATGTTTGAAAAGAGTAAATTAGTTGCAACAATATTCAGTACATCAATGTTGAATATCAACTGGGTGTAAAAAATTCAGCAGACGGTAACTTTTGAATCTGTCTTTGAGCCCACTCGAAGCTAGAAAATGAGTTTCTGTTCACATTACATGATCTAATGTTTATAAAAAGAGTGGACCGTGTGGTGACGGCAGAGTAGAATACAATTGTCACCACCCCAAATCTCTCCCGTGGGTGTCGTACAAGGCGACTAAGGATAAATCAGTGATGAGGGATGGGCAGCAGCGTTCCTCTTATACCACCTAGCAATGTACTGCGACACTTTTGTGCCCGATATATGGCAATAGGCTCGCCACCTATTACATGGGACCTAACATAATTGGCGAAATGTGGGTGCTAGTTCACCTCTGCCTACCCCTTCGGGGATATAGGCGTGATTTATGTATGTATGTATGTATAAAAAGAGTAAAATCGTCAACGAAGCGACCAGGCTGTTCTTAAGAGAAAAAGCAAAGCTATGCCAATTCTTTCAGGAGTAGAATTGTGTATATTTGAAACAAATTATCGCTTTGTGGTGTCGATTATATTATTCGAAAGTCAATCTATATAAGGCAAATGGGAACAAATTGACGTGTAATACCTCTAACTGCCGCACTCAGAGACGTCAAATAACGTTAATGAGTACTTAACGACAAAAAATGACAATTCAAAACTAGTCGCTATTCTTGCCGGGTCTACATTTGAATGAAATTTTTTGACATTAAGTACTCATTAAAGTTAATTGACGTCTCTGAGTGCGGCAGTAAGTAAGATATACAAGTGTAATCTCATAGGGTCAATCCGCAGGGTCAGACCTAAAATATTATTATTATTATCACCAGCCCTTTTAATGTCCCCACTGCTGGGGCACGGGCCTTCCCTATGGATGCAAGAATATAGGGAGATTGGGCCATAATCCACCACGCTGGCCCAGTGCGGGTTGGTGGGTATTAACGACTGCAGATGCAGCCGGGACCACCGGCTTAACGTGCCTTCCGAAGCACGGAGAATTCGAGATAGTAAATTTTGGTCACTCATTCAATGACCGGCCTTAACAAACATTGCTTAATTTACGCAATTGCGGACCAAGCGCGCTATGCCACTGCGCTAGCGAGCTCTTCCATTTATAGACATACTATTATAGAATTTATGTTAGACGGCTGGCTTGGTCGAATGCTCAGATCGCTGGGTATTGGCCAAGTGGTCCCAGGCTCGAATCCTGATTCGGTAACAAATTTTGTGATGAACACAAATATTTGTTACCGAATCATGGTTGTATTTAATGTTTAAGTAGTATATTGTCAACATTTATATACCTATTATGATATTAAAAATATGTCCGTCGTCTAGTAGGTATCCATAACACAAGTGCTTAAGCTAATTACTTTGGACTACTAGATAATAGTGAGTATAAAAATATGCATTTATTTATTTATTGTGCTAACATGTAATTTACTGAGATAGATGTGCGGCGTGACAAGATTGGATAGTGTGGTGTGTGGATAGAATAGTAATGAGTAGGAACCGAGAGGAGAGTATCTTCGTCATCCCGCAGACACACCCCTGGCCTCAGGTCCTAGAGGAGCCTTAACAGGCATCAGCTGCTAACTGCGCGCTGTGTGGCGTTGAGTTTCCCACTCGCGTAGCCGCACGGCAGCCTAGCGGAGCACGTTGGTTTTTAGTGGGTATGCCCAGAACTCTGCTGGGAGAGTCCTACATAACCCCGGTCGGGCCCCACCCAGGTCGGGGTATGACTAAATTATTTTCCAACGAAAAAAAAGTAAGGAGTAGGTTTAAAAGGGGAAGTTTGAAAGTAGCACCATTGACAGAGAAGGTAAGAGGAATTCGTTTGACTTGGTATGGACATGTTATGGGATGAAACATTTGACTAAAAAAGTGTGAACATGAATTTTGAGGGATGAAGAGGATGGGTGGATTGTATGAGAAATTACATAAATGTGAATAGAGTGAGTAAATGATAATACTGATGACAAGTATGTTATCCAATGACTTTTATTCTATTTTATTCTATTCTAGTTATAAAAAACGGTACTCAACTGTGTAATACATGAGTTGCCTAGTCCTGGTTAGTAGGGGTAGGGGACGATGGACCAAATAAAAGATTTATGTAAAAGACGATGTGAAAGACACGGTAATAGATGATTTTATGAGGGCAGACTGACATGAACAATGAATGTGTATGGAAGAATAAAATTTACCATGGCGTGCGCAAACCACCTAGAAGGGATAATGATTGATGATTATTTATTTATTTTTTAACAACACAAACAGACAGATATCAATACACATACTGCAGAAAATATATTAAGAGTTTAGCTTAAGTACTTCTTCTCCCTGTCCCTATTCCCAGACTATCTGGAGTCGGCGCAGCCTACCCCTTCGGGGATATAGGCGTGATTTATGTATGTATGTATGTATGTACATCACGGAAACTATTTCGTATAAGCCGACTAAGGATAAATCAGTGATGAGGAATGGGCAGCATCGTTCCTCTTATGCCACTTAGCAATGTACTGCGACTTTCGTGCCCGATAAATGGCAATAGGCTCGCCACCTATTACATGGGACCTAACATAATTGGCGAAACGTGGGTGCTAGTTTACCTCTGCCTACCCATTCGGGGATACAGGCGTGATTTATGTATTAATGTATGTATCATTTTATGGCGGACAGATAATACTCCCTCTGAGCCTAACATCATTACCCAATCAACACAATACCTAATTATTATGGTATCAAGCCGAACAATTATTGTGAATAATTATGGGGTAGTGGGTTAGTGCCCAATGGCCGGGTGATTTGGAATTTTTGTGGAAGTGTTAAAAGACGTAATGCTGCCTACTTTGACTTTAAGGAATAAGTTGTCATGACAGTAAATTGTCAGTTAAAGCGTGCAAGTAGTTAATTTTATAGTATAATATTTCACTGGAATAACTCAGAGTAAATAGGACTCCTTCTATCCGTCCTATTTACTCCGAGTGGAATAAAGAATAAACAACATTTTGATAGCATAATATTTATTTTCTATACATCAATAAAATTATTATTTAGCTTCATTTTGTTAAGTAGTCTTTTATTATTAGTTTTATATTTAGTTATTAGCGAATCCTGTTACAATGGAAATTATTATCAGCAACACAGACTGACTCGTTCCCATTGTATTTTGCACTGTTATATTCTACGTCATTTGCTTTTATCTCGGCCAAGAGTTCCCTGAAGCAAGCACATTGCCAGGGGTTTTGACTAAAAAAGAACTTTTTCAATTTGCCACCAGAACTGATCAATTGCATATAGAAACTCTCCGGTAAAAATGTTAATCTATTACCCGACAGATTCAAATTTTTCATAGGCGTATTTCGAAACATGCTTACTTCTATGTGCTCAATAATATTGTAAGACAGATCAATGCTTATCAGCTTTGGCATGTTTTGGAATAATTTCTCCGGTACTTCTTTAAGGTTGTTGTGTCTCAACACAATAGTTTTTAGTTTTCTCAACGGCGTAAATATATTTTCCGATATACTCTCAATAGAATTGCCATCGAAATTCAGTAATTCCAATTCATCCAAGTTAACAAATATTGTAGGATCGTTCAAATGACTTATCAGGTTAGTCGTCAGTATCAGTTGCTTCAAAGATCTAAGATTCACTTTGGCCGCAAAAGAAGGAAATTCATTTAAAAAGCAACGATTCATATGTAAAATTTTCAATCCTTGCAATTCTTCTAACATATCCTCTGAGGCACCAGACATATCATTTCTAGATAAATCTAGATATTCAATTTGTTTAAAGTTTTCAAACGCGCGAGAGCTTAAATTAGTTCCCACTAGGACATTGTTGGACAAATCTAAACTTTTCAATTTTAATGGTCTCTGCAAAACATCAGGTAGTATTTGGTTCAGTTTATTTCCTTTCAGATAAATAGCTTCAATACTGTTGAGTCTCTCAAACAATCCATTTGGTAGTTCGACAATTTTGTTGTTTGTTAAATTGATCAACTTCACTTGAGGTATGTCATCGAAAACGCAAGGCATTACATTGCGTAGCTTATTCTCAGATAAATCTAAGTTTTGTAAGGCTGGTAGGCCTCGAAACGCGCCACAGTCAACTTTTTTTATTCTGCATGATTTCAGACTGACCGAAGTAACGTCTCCATATATAGAAAGCAGCCCTCCGCCTATTTCTAAATCTGCGTCAGATGAAGAACACACCAGCCGCTTTTTCGTTGCTCCATACAACTCACAAGATAGAATCGCGTTTACACTTTGAAGGACACTTACTGTTATTATAATTTTTAGAAAACACTTCCTCATTTTGAATATCTGCAATATTTCCAATAATTATGAAACATGTAATTGCAAGCGTCCAATGTTTTCAAAAATCATCATCGTCAACAGTTATTTTAATGTTCCCACAGCTGGGGTACAGCTTTCCTTATGGATGAAAGAATATAAGGAGAATGGGCCATAACTCACCACGCTGGCCTAGTTCATATTAGTGGGTATTAACGACTGCAGATGCAGCTGGGACCAATAGCTTAACGTGCCTTGCGATTCACTGCGCTTTAGAGCTTCTCAAATATATTATACGAACAAATAACTTATGCCACTTAAATAACTTTATCAATAATATACACTATAAGTTACTTACACAGACAGACTGACAGCTTGACAACATTGCAACAGTAAAACATATAATGCAATGAGCTCCAGTTAGTAATATTGATACTGAAAGCTATATATAATAAAGATGTCAATGTATTACTTAGTGAAAACAACTTTATGCTTGAACCGCTAGAATTTTAAAGTTAAACGACGAGAATAACCTACCTCTATATAAATACAAAGCATGTCATATCACTGGGTAATGTGTTTTATACTTTTCTACAAAAGCACTGAAACTATAATTTCCAAATAGAAATAACATTTGAAACATACATGACACGGATGAAAAGAAGAATTACTAAAAATAATTGTCATGCATTCATTTGAAAATGCTGATTGTAATAATTTCAGCCGAGTGGTGACGGCAGAGTAGAACACAATTGTCACCACCCCAAATCTCAATACAATGTAACTACTATATTGGTGACAAAATAACAAATAAAAAGGAGTCGCAGCCAGGGATCGATAATCGATTTATTTGGTGACAGATCTACTATTCTGAGGACAAAGCTATTATTAATGTTGCGAAATAAAACTAATTCCTTGCGATAGCACTACTATATTCGAGATGAAAATATAATATTTAGAAAATTTACATAAACTTAAAAGTATTAATCAACAACTAAAACCGTAACTTAGCAACCGCTCTATATTTTCCGTGACATCCTCCGGGGAAGGAGAAACCGGAAGGTTCACCAACTAAAAACAATCAACGAAACGGCTGGGTAGGTTTACTTTTCTACCAGATCTTGTAACCGTAGTAATAGGCCTTTCAATATCGTCATGTCGGTCATAAGCTATCTCTAGGGGGTAAAGTCGTTGCAAAGGTCGTAGTCTTTCACCAGACGCTGTCCGAACCTTTGCAGTCCTAACGTACCCGTCACTTCCTTCATAAACCTCAGTGACAATAGCCAAAGGCCACTGAATCCGTTTCGCGTTTTCTATCTCTAGCAGAACTACATCACCTACTTTGACTTCGTGTGTTTGGTGTTGTTTGCCTTTGTGAATGAGGTTACTAACGTATTCGCTTCTAAAACGCTTACGAAGATCTTCGCGAATCTTTTGACAATAAGAGCTCCTGACATTTAATGATTTACTATCTATGATATCTAAGTCAGGAACACTGTGCTCTACTAAAGGTTGAATAAACATTGCCGGTGTAAGTGGTTTTAATTCATCTTGACTATTTCCAATATATGTCAAAGGTCTATTGTTAATGGTGGCTTCACAGTCGCACAAGACTGTCTGTATCTCCATCAAAGTTAGTGACGCTCTACCCAGTACTCTTTTTAGGGTGTTCTTCATGACACCGACCATTCTTTCGTAGAATCCTCCCCACCAGGGAGCACCGGGAGGTATAAAGATCCACTTAATACGGGCTACTGATGAAAAGCAAAGTAATTGATTCCAATCTACTGATTTTAAGCAATTATTAAAACCAGTGAAATTAGTTCCGTTATCGCTATATATCTGTTTAACCCTTCCTCTTCGGGCAATGAATCTACGCAGAGCCAATATAAAATCATCCGTCGATAATGATTCTGTTATTTCAAAATGGACTGCCCGATAAGTCGCGCACGTAAATAGAACTATCCAGCACTTAGTCCCGGTTCTTAAAATCAGTGGTCCAGCTAAATCTACACCGCTTACTTCGAAAGCTGAACTGGCTTGTACTCTACCTTGTGGTAAACTTGCTCTGTGTGTCTGAGGTGCCGTTATTTTATATCTTTTACAAATAATACAGTCTCGTACAACCTTTTTTACAAGTTTTCGTATACCAATAATCCACAAGGTTTCTCTAATGTTAGCCATCATCGTTTGAGTTCCAGCGTGCTGTAATATTCTGTGGCGCTCCTGTACCATTCTTTGTACTATTGTGTTATTTCCAGGCAGTACAATCGGAGATTTAAAATCAAAGGTCTCATCTGTTAAGCCTAATTTTGTCTCCAATCGTATCAAGCCATCTTCATCTTTAAATGTTTGCAGCTTATCTATCTTGTCTAAATTTTTTGTTTGGATCATTCTAAAAAGCACTTTCTCCGCATATTCAATTTCAATGCAGGTAAGTTCGCTACTTTCTCTATTAGATCTATATTTACACCTTAATATCCAACTTATCATTCTTATTATTTTAGAATAGCTAGAAAAATATGTAATTGTATCTAAAAATGTTGTTTCTTCCACTAACATTATATTTACAGGTTTTCGTCTAAGTTCTTCGTCTACCAGAGATCTGTCGACGGTAAGTTCTGCGGAAGTCGGCCATTTATCAGAAGGGGTAAGTAACCAAGACGGACCAAGCCACCATTGACTCTCTAACAACCCTTTTATGCTTGTGCCTCTTGAAGGCATGTCCGCAGGGTTCATGCAACCAGGCACGTGTCTCCAGGTATTTTTATCCGTAGATTGTTTTATTTCTCGTACCCTATTAGCCACGAACACGCTCCATTCACCGTCCCCTTGTATCCACGATAGAACCACACTCGAATCTGTCCAATATTGAACTTCACAATTGGGTAAAGCGAGTGCTTTGATAACTGTTGCAGTCATTCTTGTAGCTAATGTTGCAGCGATGAGTTCTAACCGAGGAATTGTAATATTTTTTAGTGGTGTAACCCTTGCCTTTGCTAAAACTAATCTTACGCTGACTCTTTCTTGACATTCCGATCGTAAAAATATGCACATAGAATAGGCGTGGAGACTAGCGTCTGAAAAGACATGCAAACAATTTTTACAATCTGATATATTATCTGTAGTTAACCGTCTAGGAATTTGAATCTCTGCTATTAGATTAATATCCTGCATCCAATCTAAGTACTTTTTCTTTAGTTCTGCTGGTAGCTCTTCATCCCACTTCGTATTCTGAGACCATGCTTGTTGTATTATCATTTTGGGTACTATTGTAGCTGGGCAACATATGCCAATCGGATCAAATATTTTTTGGGTAACTGACAGCAAACTTCTCTTTGTAATACTCACATTTCCAGGATTGGATATTGAAGTGACATTGCAACTTAGAGTATCCGAATCTGTATTCCAAACTATACCTAAAACAGATATAATTTTCACTTGTGCATCAACCTTTGCTGGAGCTGTCACCCAACAACGTAAATTAAATTTACCGAGCATCATTACTTCCTTTGCTTCTTTAATGAAGGTCTGCATAGAACTTACATTATCAACACTTGTGACACAGTTGTCAACATAAAATGATTTTTTTAGTTTCATAGCAGTGTTTTTTAAGTGCTCAGGACAGCGCTCTAAGTGATGATTTATGGTAGCGGCAAGGTGAAAAGGACTTGATTTCACACCAAATACTACTCTCCGGTGACGGTAAGTAATCATTACCTTCTTATGCACATTTATATCTGACCACCATAAAAACTTTTGATAATTCCTGTCGTCAGAATTAAGTGAAATCTGTAAAAAGGCTTTTTCTACATCCGCAGTCACTCCAATTGCCTCCTTTCTGAAATCGATAAGCAAATCTGGTATCAATTCTATTAGGTTGGAACCCTTGTGTAGACATGCGTTCAATGATATTCCATTTACATCTTTCGCTGAAGCGTCGAAAACGGGCCGTATCTTGGTAGTTGTGCTCGATTCTTTGATGACAGCGTGATGGGGTAAAAATACACCACCAACTATATCATCTTGATCTGGCGCTAATTCAATAATGTTTAATTTCAGCCACTCCTGAAATGCTGCGTCATATTCGGACAACCTGCCTAAACTTTCTAAACGAGCTGTAGTGGATAATAAACGCTTTTTGGCATTATGGTAGTTTGATTGTGGACGTGGCATATTGTCATGCCATGGCAACCGAACCTCATACCTATTCTCATTATTAATTGATATAGTTTTATTAAAGTTATCTAAGATTTCTTTTTCGCGGTCAGACTTAGATAATTGTTCAGCTGGGTCTCTTATTCCTAAATATTCTAAGCTCCACAAGTCAGAAACATCTATTTTAGTTAAACAGTGCAAAGTTGTAGTCATGTTGACTATTGAACTAAAGATGCCTGTTAATGGCCCTTGAACAGTCCAGCCTAGTTTTGTATTTACAGCAGTAAGATTATTATCTAAATGTAAAATTTCACCACTAAGAAGAAAACCAGAAAAGTCTGCACCAATCAATATACTTATCTCGTCAGGGCAGTCACTAACGTCAGTCAGAATAATAGATTTTTGTCGCAGTTGCTCAATTACGGTTGATGTAACCTTAGGAAGTACGCCACACAGTTCATTTTGCTCTAAAACAGAAATTACACAATTAAAATTATTTACAGTACTTTTAAGATACAAATTATACTTAAAACACTCCTCCGTTTTAGTTTGAACACCACCAAACAAACAGTGACTCATAATTTCTTTCCCCACCGGTTTTACATTCAACTTTCTTATGGCGTCTTTGCGTACATATGATCTTTGGGAACCGCTATCTATTAATGCTCTTATACACATTTCCTTCTTTCCGTTCACAATTTTTACGGCGAGAGTTTGAAGGACTGTGGTTGACTTGAGTTGACATAACATGCTATTTGACTTTTCAGTCTTACTGGCGTCCTCGCTTTTCAGATTGTCGCTGCCTCTATTATACAGATCCGTGCACATTATTGTAACATGGCGTTTCTTACAATATAGACATTTTGGGTAACTCTTACACCTCTTGCTGTTATGATTCGATCTCAGACATATGGTACAAGCTTTTTTATTTTCTAGGAACTCTTGTCTCTCTAATAATGTAAATTTTATCGCCTTATGGCATTCTGAGCTGGCGTGGTTCTCTTTATCGCACCATATGCAAGATATTGTTTTGAAATTCTTTGTATTATTACCTTCCGTTTTTGACTTAGAAATGAAACAAGCAGTGGGTTGGTTTGATGCTGTTGAAGTACCAAAATTTATGAAACCTTCACGTGCCATCTGTACTCTTTCCTCAGACTCTACCTCTTGTCTTAGAAACTGAATCAATTTACTAAGATCGTCACCTTTCGTTTGATTACCTGCGCGTATGCGATTCCAGGTACGCAAAATGTCCTCCGGTAAGGCTGATTCAATCATAGGGAATAATACTGACGCATACTTATCTTTAACAACTCCAAGCGTCTCCAGCGCTTGTAAGTGTGTCTGGAGACTGTCGTAGAGCGAAGGCAAGTCACTAGTTTGTCCCTTTTGTCTCATAAGCACCAGGTTGAGTAAGCCTCGAACGTAGGTTTCAATTAAAACATCGTCACGAGCAAAGCGTGCTTTTAGTGCTTCTATAGCCTTTTGGTAGTTTTCACCAGAAGGTGGATATGTCTCTACTAATTGTCTAGCAGCTGAATCAACTACGGTGGCTTGCAGCAAAAATTGGAACTTTTCGATGTCTTCTAGGTCAGTGTCCTCATGGATCCTTTTAAACTGACCCCAGAAGAGCAGCCAATTTTTTACATTTCCGTCAAATTTTACCAGATCTAATTTTGGCATATTAATACGTTTTTTAGCCATACCTTGATGATCCTCATGTGCTGACCTGATTGTTGATTGCAATGAAGAATTGCTGCTTATCTTACAGATTGATGGTTTCGCCAGTTTCCTGTACCTGTTTTGCAGGTTTAGCCATCGCTGCCTGTACTCCATTGCTTTATCTTGGTCAGTCTCGAATTCAGCTTCTTCGAAATCATCACTATCGCACCAAATATCTCTTACGGCCGCTTCCATGGTAAACAGATTGTCGGCCGTTTCGGAGACCATAAGAAAGGCGATTTCTATTTCATCCGTTTCATTAGAGTGAATCGCCGCTTCAAATTTATTGGCTGCGATTGTGAACTCGCGTCGCTGTTGTGTGCGTTTTCGCTTCATGGAATCCATATTTTAGAATTATTTCGGATTTGAATATTTATTTATGTCACGGTCGCCACTAATGTTGCGAAATAAAACTAATTCCTTGCGATAGCACTACTATATTCGAGATGAAAATATATATATATATGTCAAGAATTAATGTAATAAAACTATTATTATAAGAACGAAGTTAATATTCATGTAATGCTTTAATATTTTATTGGTAACCCATCTCTTATTTTGGACATATATTAACATTAATTTGATAATTCATACCTGGTAACACTTTTTGTTTATGTGATAACAAAAATATAGTTCCCAATATATAATAAGTATAAGTAAAAATATACAATTTTATAATATAGTTTGTAAGGAATACTTAATGATTTAGAAACATTGAATAGACTTCTAAAATATATCTATTTCGACGTCATTAATTATCTAATGATCAAACATCTTTATACGTGACCGTAATTACGAGATCAGGTAGTAATTACCTTTTTCTTAATTATACATTACATTTACTTATACCTTTTACCTAATTTACTTTCAAGGGGTCTTTATTTTTGTAAAAAAAAACCAAATCAATAAAAGAAACATTTACATTTACAATAAATGAAACAAGTCAAGTGATGAAAATTTGATACATCCTAACTAGACTTATCGTTAAAACAATAGAATCCGTAAAAATCTGTCAAATATTACATTCAAATAAATGTAAAAACCCATACGTTACCAGGCACTTGCATTATCGAATGTTGTCAGAATTGTTCCAGGGATAATTTTGTGTATTTTCCCTAATAAAGTCATTAGACGGCGTTAATTTTGCTGATTAAGATGGGGTTTATTGGATTGCATCCTATCGTTTATTACTCATATCTTTTGAGAAAACTACAGAAATAAACATCACGAACACACATGTTATCAATGGGTGCATTACCTTACCTACATTATGACGAGTAAACAATATTATAATGGGATTCGGAGGCGGTCAAGCGGCTTGGCGTCAAACACGTTGGTTTTCTGTGTGTTTCTGTACTGTTGCTTGATCAAAAAAATTAAACAGACATAAAAAACTTAAGCATCAAACAAGCTACAATCTGCATACTTGACGTCAAGCTCCTTGAACGTCATTATACTGTAACTTGTAAGTTATTATTTAATAAATGTTAGGAGGTTAGAGGTTCCCTCCCCCCTACTTCCGCTCCCGCGGGTACATGGCATAAGCCGAGGCCCGCTCGCAGGCTCCTAGCCGGGCCTTGCCCCACAGTAAATCACCCGGTATATGGTTAGACCGCGCCGAGGGCCTCGCCGCCAGACCGGGGTCGAGCACAGGGGGGCGAAGGGGAGCCCCGCCGTTTATAACGGCGGCCCAGACCACCGGGGGACTGATGTCCCTTGAGTTCATGCCTGTCTGGGGGCCTACTATGATTCTCCGAACGAAACTTGTCAATCGAACGAGAATAAAACGAAACTTTGGAACTGACCCTACTCTAATACATGTTCGGGTGCTCAAACCATTGAGTTATAAAGTAAACTAGTAATAGTAGTTCAATGGCTCAAACGAATAATTTAAGTACAAATTAGAGTACTGTAATGCTACGATTATACGCGTGACCTTAATCAATGTAAACCGTATTGTATCAATATTTGTTGGCGGTTGTCAACCAACTAAAATATTTCTATATTTTCAAGTAGGTTTACAAACTTTTTGTTGGTTTCAAGCGTTGGTTCCAACGAAGTTTCGGTCCGATAATGAATTATAGTAGGAAACGCGCTAAATATCGGCAGTAGTTTCCATTTTCGTTGAATTATAGTAGGCCCCCTGTTCCCAGTCTATCTGTGGTCGGCGCAGTATGTTCCTTCCATCGATATCGATCAGACGTCATCAAGCCATGCATTGCCTTTTAATTCATATCCATCACACCGGAAAGGTGCTAGGTATGAGTGACAGTATAGAAAAAAGATGGAAAGGACCATGTCGATAGACCAATGAACAGAGAAAGTAATTGGGATGGCAACACTCAAATCCATAAAGCTCAAGGTAAGAGTGTTTGACACGTTTCGTGGTGTCAGTGAGATTTTTTTCGATAATTTTTAAATTGGTTCAGATTGGATTTTGTGCAGTGAAAGTGGTGTTATTTTGATGCACAAGCATCCGTGTTGATGTGCAATTATGCAGAATCATTAAAAACAAGTCATATGATGTGTTTGATGTTGTGGTGAAGATCACTATAAAAAGTAGTTTTATCCATTTCATCAGCCACCATCATGAACTCTGTTACCATTCAATTCGCGCCAAGCACTCCCTAGATGCGTTAAAATGTGTGACACCCATATTTTAACGTAAAATTCATTTCATTCATACATTTCACCCACTCATTATTTCATACGACTACAGATAAAATATACACTAAAGACTTGGCTGTATGGGCTAGACCCTTTGCCTTCCCTAAAATATAGGGAGAATTAAAAAAACGCTCATGGTTTTCCAAAGGTTATCCAAAGGCCTACGATTTATAGACGGTCCCTGCCTGACACCAACCCTCTTTGGGTATCGTAAATTTGCCAAATACATTCATACATAAATCACGCCTATATCCCCGAAGGGCAAGGCAGAGGTGAATTAGCTTAGCTTACGTTTCGCCAATTATTAACAGAATTGGCCCCATGTAATAGGCATGTAATGGGCAGGCATGTAATTATACATGGGGCATGTAATATGCCCCATGTACATATAATTGGTCCCATGTAATGGGTGGCGAGCCTATTGCCATTTATCGGACACAAAAGTCGCAGTATATTGATAGGTGGAATAAGAGGAACACTGCTGCCCATTCCTCATCATTGTTTTATCCTTAGTCGCCTTGTACGACACCCACGGGAGAGATTTGGTGTGATGACAATAATCTCCCGTGAATACAATTATTGTATTTTACTCTGCCATCACCACCCGGCTTTCCAAATCAAATCAGTAAAATGCTTTAACTGCCGCACTCAGAGACGTCAATTAACTTTAATGAGTATTTAATGTCAAAATTTTTCATTCAAATCTAGACCATAGACCCGGCAAGAAGCGACTAGTTTTGAATTGTCATTTTTTGACGTTTAGTACTCATTACCGTTATTTGACGTCTCTGAGTGCGGCAGTTAGTGCCTTATTTCTGTTTAGGGTTTCCCTATGGATAGAAAAAAAGAAATACACCCTCGAGTGTACGACACTGCTGTATAGTGGGTGAAACGATTGAAGTGGTCACACTTCACAAGCAATTTTACTCCACCTCTTTTTGCATCCCGTGGGTATCGTCAGAGGTGACTAAGAGCGGTTACGCAGTACATCCTATCCGAATCCGTAAAAAAATATTGGTCTAGAAAACTTGGAGAGAGATCGGATGTAGTGCGTAAGTTATCATAGAAATAGCTCTACGGCTACTGCTAAAACGAATAGTCCGTTTTAGCAGTAGCCGTAGAGCTATTTTCACGGATTCGGATCGGACATAGTGCGTAAGCGCCGTTAGGGTGCTTTTGATTATTTGGCAAACAAACAATTCAATAATACACTAATACAATAAATAGTACAGAAATCAGCAAAGTTTCTTCTGGTAATAGCTAAGTTTCATGTGGAACGTATTAATACGTAATATTATGATTATTTATTACTAGCTGTGCCCGCGAACTTCGTTTCGCCATCAAAAAGCTTTCATACAAACTTTCATCCCCTATTTGAAATTGAAATTTAAAGAAAAAATACCCTATTTTTAACCCTGGGTTATCAACTATATTTGTGCCAAAATTCATTAAAATCGGTTCAGCGGTTTAGATTTTTCATACAAACTTTCATCCCCTTTATAAACCCTTTAGGGGTTGATTTTTGAAAAACATAGTATTCTATGTTCCACCCTGGGTCTTCAATTGTATTCCAAATTTCATCCAGTGGTTTAGCCGTGATTGAGGGACAGACAGACAGACAGACAGACAGACAGACAGACTTTCGCATTTAGAATATAGTATGGATTAACATAGCGTTTATACAAAATAGTTCCCACATAGTTCCCGTTCTTGCGGGATTTTCGGAATGGTCGAGTTTCCGCAGAATTTTTAGGATAAAACCTATGTTTTTTTTTCGAGTTCCAAACTATTTATATCTGTACAATTTTTTAAGTAAATTAAATTATTATAGAACTTCTGCATATACTACATTTTTTGTTTTATTGTCTTGTGGCAGAAGAATATATTGATTTTCGCCACAACCTGATCTTGATAAGGCGACGTATAACTGGCCGTGCGAAAAACAGTCTTGGCGTAAATCGATCCCCACGTGTTTGAATGTCTGCCCCTGTGATTTATTTATTGTGACTGCGAAGGATAATTTAATCGGAAATTGTATTCTTTTAAAATTGAAAGGTAAGTCGTTGGGTATCATTGGGATGCGGGGTATGAGGACTGTTTGACCAACTGCTGGACCAGTCAAAACTATTGCAACGATGACGTTATTGCGCAGAAATTTTACTTGAAGTCGGGTCCCGTTGCATAAATTTGGTGGTTTGAGATTTCTTAGTAAAATGATTGGGGCACCTATTTTTAAATTAAGAGAATGTGGGGGAAGGCCGCTTGGGTTCAAGGAATTGAGGAACTCCTGTGGGTAATTAACTACATCTTCTTGATCCATCACGGTATCAATGGATGTGTAGGTTACAATATCTCCTGGGAGTTTACTTAAAATTATATCATTTATTTCGTCAACGTTACTATTTCTTGCCGCCAATATTGCTCTTTGACACATCCATTGGTGGTCCTTGTTTTCTATTTGGCTGATGTCAGGGTATACCTTAGTTATTAATTCCTCGATGTTACCCACTTTTACTCCTAAATCGCAATCAATTTCAATTTTATTATTAGAATGAGGTATTTTCCCGTCTCCTACAGAAAGTAATTTTGACGGGAAAGTTATACTACCTCCCCCCAAATGTGCTCTCATATTTGTAGATAATTTTAAAATATTTACAAATTTCCTTAATGGAGAACTTTTAAGGCAAGCCTTCACAATGTCTGCTCTGGTTCCCCTTACTATTACCGGTAAGGTTTGGCGAAAGTCCCCAGCAAACATAACCGTAATCCCACCCATGATTTTATCACAGTTTCTAATATCTCGGAGAGTTCTGTCTAGAGCTTCTACGTGAGCTCTATGTATCATGGTACATTCGTCCCAGATTATTAGACTGACGTCTTGTAAAACTTTTCCCAAAGGTCCATTTTTGCGTATAGAGCACACGCTATCTTTCTCTAAAGACACAGTTAGGGGCAGTTTAAAAGTGGAATGAGCTGTGCGTCCACCTGCTAATAAAGTTGCAGCAATACCTGACGACGCTACTGCTAAGGCTAGCTTTCCTAGAGACCTTACTTTTGCCAATATAAGATTAGTAATAAACGTCTTGCCGGTCCCACCGGGAGCATCCAAAAAGATTTCATTGCTGCGCAAAACTCGCAGCCGCTTTGCAGTAGCAGTCTGCCGAGAAAGCTGAGTTCTTTTTCTCGGCATTATAGTGATGAAGAAAGAACGTAGAAAATGAAAACTTAACTAAAGCGTAACTCGTAAAAAAAAAGAAACGTAAGATTAATAATTAGGAACCTAATTGTTTTTATTTTTAACGATTATGTCAAAAGAAAATCCGTAAAATGAAAATAAGTTAACAAACTTTATACTTAAACTTAACCCTAATCTAATGAGAATAAATAGGTAGACCACACCTATTTACAGGTTTTACCTAAAGCGAAAAAAAAATAGAAACTAAATACGTTAAACTAAACCCTAATCTAATAAGAATAATTAAGTAGGCGATACCTATTTAGGTACCTACAGGTATTATGTACCACAAAAAAATATTAGAAACTGAATACTATTTTTAAAACAAACGATACTATACTTTTAAAAAACACATACTTATTAATTAATAATCTACATGAAAACAAAAAAGTGTTATTATTGTGTCACTAAATACTATCCTAAAACAAATAAAGTACCTACTATATAGAAAACAACCTCAAAATGAAACTGTGTTTAAAAAGTAATATTACGATGATAATTATATCGCATAAACAAATTAGCGCTGTATTCAACCGTTCAGTAGGGAGCCGACCGCGCGAGTGAGCCGCGCGGCATGGTATCTCGTAGAGCTGCACCCCCCTCCCGGCTTGCCCGCAAGCACCGCCTCTCTCCCGCCGCGCCGGCCAGCGCAGTGAGCGCAGAGAGCGAGTTGGTTTTGTTTCGGAGTTATTTATCATTGTAATCTTTAAAGTTTTTTGTTGAAATTAAGCTATGTCAAAGACAATTTTATTCACAATGAAGTACTCTTAACCAACAACATATTTATATTTATATTTGAATAAAGATTAATATTATTATGTTGATACAACTTAAACAAATTATTTCGACCAAACGGTCATTGTGACTAAACCTTAAAAGATAGACATATGCCGTCGCGGACTTTTTTTTAGATCATGTATAGAGGAATAATTCTTTCATACATATTTTTTGTGTATCTTGAACCGTTTTCGCAGCGCACGCAAAGAAAGCCTTCAAAAATGAATAATTTTCCCCGTTTTTTACACATTTACCGCTCTGTCTTTGCTCCTATTGGTCATAGCGTAATGTTATTTAGCCTATAGCCTTCCTCGATAAATGGACTATCCAACAAAAAAAGAATTATTCAAATCGCACCAGTAGTTTCGGAGATTAGCGCGTTCAAACAAACAAACAAACAAACTCTTCAGCTTTATTATATTAGTATAGATTTCTCTTTTAAGGGCATCTGTCAGGAAAAAAATATAAATATTCAGGTGTACTAATATTATTTGACAGTTACATATTGTTTTGGCTCTTGTAATGTCAGGTTACCACCTAAAGATTTCTCCAATATACACATTTTCAACCTTAATTGTAAAGGTCGGGACAACAGATTGGGATTTTATTTTATTTTATTGTAGTGTCCTGACGTGCTGTTAACTGTACCAATTCCTTTAAACACCTGTCACCCTCATTAGTTGTGAATGAAATACTTAACATTCTTAATCACTCCCACATACACCCACAATGTGTACCGTTTGTCATAGTTTAACTGATACAACCTTGACTTATCGAGTAGCACCTACTAATTTACATAACCTTACATCTTAACTAACATTATTTGGAAATCAATAAAACGTCAGAGCAATATCAACAATTTAATTCTATCTGTGTATACAAGAAGAAATTTGGATCAATTATTCCTATGGTTAATCGTTGCTATTATCATCTTTTTGGGGTTTGTTATCGTGCATCGACTCACTTTTATTCTCAGTAATTGCGTCATCAGTATTACTAATGGATGCGGTATTCTCATTATCGTCTTGAGTATTGTATGTGTTAAAATCTACAGAACTATTTTTGGCTGAGCTAACATCGTTTTGTTGTATATCGTCTGTAACATTCCTAGTGATGTCTATTTCACTTTTCAGCCTCTGTACAGCTTGGACTACTTCGTTTTGAAAGTTCATGTTTAACTTGTACAGGTGTTCCGAGTGCTCTTTCTCCCTCCTCAGCTCATTTCTCAAGTGAGTATCTTTGAATTTCTCAAACTCAGACATAACTCTTGTCTTTGATTCGTACGTGTGCTGCACCATGGAGACCAGCTTGAAGAGTTTCTCTATAACTTTTTCCTTTACCTCGTGTGAGATATTTGGGTCTGATTCTAAATCTGACTTTGCATCCAGGGCGAGGTCGTTAGCTGACGATGGAAATCCGAGAAGTGGTTTAGATCCATTGGAAGAGTTACTTCTTGGTGGAGACCCGGTATCTACGGGTGGAGACTTTTCTTTAACAGATTTAGTTGTGAACGCACCGTGCGTCACTACTTCTGTGAACACCCCAGAACTGGGCTTGTTGGAATGATATTCTGCTGTCTTCTTACTCGCCTTCTGCAGCAGCTCACTTTGCTTCTCTTTCTGTTTGTCGTTCTGTGTTTTGTGTAGTACTTCTTCGTGTACTCTCGTGCTGTCCGGAGAAGGTTCCTTGCTTTTGGTATGGAATGGGCTGCCTGTCCTCTTGCTAAAACTCGTCACAGTTAACCGAGACATCACGTTTTATGGCTATCGTGAATTTATGAGGTCCTAACCATCAAAAATAGGTCACTGAACTAATTTCGCTTGTTAACATGAAGTCGGTCTGCCACACTGTGCGGAGTCGATGACGGGACTGAACGGCTAGTGTCAATATTGCACGACAGCGGCCTTTGCCGGCCAAGTGTGGGTTTCGCGCCATAGTTTTGGTAGCGCCGGAGCTTCCTAGGCGTGGCAATGAATTAATTATTGCGCAGAAGCGGCGTAATGTGGGCACGAATGCAGTTTGCATTGAATTATGCTCAAGTTGACAACTGGTGAATAATTTTAACAGCTAACTGTGAATGTGCGTGATGTGATGTCACTTGGTTCGAAATAGTTCAAATAATTGTTGCGACCACTAAAGTTTGAGAATAATAATTATGTCCACACAATATGCTTATGAAATTATGAACAATCAACTGATTGTGTTAAAAATTTACAAGTAAAAAAAAAACATAACTGTGTAGAACAATAATAATTATAATAAAAGATCCTATTAATTTTTCGTTATAATATCTACTAAAAATATTATGTTTATGTTATATCAATTAATACTATTGTTTTTTTGTGTTTTATGTTAATGTGTTTGTTTATTTGTATTTTTATTTTAGATATTTATTATTTTTATATTATTGTAATTTTTTATGTTATTCACACCTGGTTATCCCCGAAGTGATAGGCAGAGTGGGAGTTTATCCCACATTTCGTCTATTATGATAGGTCCCATGAAGGTGGCGAGCCTATTGCCATCTACCGGGAACGTAAATCGTACTCTTTTGTTAGGTGATATAAGAGGAACGTTGCTGCACATTACTCATCTGTTTAACCCTTTAGTAGCCCGCCTTGTAGGACACCCACGGGAGAGATTGGGGGGGGGGGGGGGGGGGTGACAAAGATTCGCCGTGAATTGATGGCAATAGGCTCGCCATCTGTAACATGAGACTAAACATAATTGATGAAACTTGCGTGCATACCTCAGGATGGTACTACTGAGGAGCTCGATAGCTCAGTGGCTTAACGCGCGGCCTACAATTGCGTAAACTAAACAAAGTTTTCTTAGGCCGGTCATTGGATGGGTGGCCAAAAATGTAGTATTTGAAGCTCGTTCGTGCTTCAGAAGCAACGTTAAGCCGGTGGTCCCGGCCGCATCTGCAGTCGGTAATACCCACCAACCCGCACTGGGCCAGGGTGGTGGGTTAAGTAAGGCCCATTTTCCATATATTCTTCCAACCATAGTGCCCCAACAGTGAGAACGTTAAAAGGCTGGTGATGTTAATAATGGGGATAAATAGGATTTACTGGCGCACTCAGAGACGTCAAATAACGTTAATGAGTACTTAACGTCGAAAAATGACAATTCAAAACTAGTCGCTATTTTTGCCGGGTCTATGGTCTAGATTTGAATGAAAAGTTTTGACATTAAATACTCATTAAAGTTAATTGACGTCTCTGAGTGCGGCAGTAAGAGGATTGTGAAATGCCGATACGCGGTGCGAGTTTTATGTATTTTTATGACATTTTATGTATATAGCTTGTTATAGTTAAACGCTGCATCTATTTATAATGTTATCCCTATTTAGCAAATAAAGATATTTGAATTTTTTACCTACATTTCTTTATTAAATACTTGTCTTTTGTCTCGAGCGATAACGATTTCACACCCCTAAAATTTTACAAAATGAGAAAATTTTGATTCTTTATAGACTCAGTTTAGTTACTTAAAAAAATTACTTATGTATAATGCTCGAGGAAGCTTTTATGTCAAAAATAGAGATATTTCTATGATTACAACTTTTATCGCAATAATTCTTAAAAATAAAAACGTACGAACCTAGTATCATATATATTTACAACATAAATCCAAAAATTATAAAAATTGGACAGTGTTTACGGGGTGAAAATACATATATACATAAATCACGCCTATATCTCCGAAGGGGTAGGCAGAGGTGAATCAACCCACGCTTCGCCAATCAGGAATAAATATCAGTCTGATATTAAACCATTAGTAACAATTTTTAACAATTGGTTGAGTTAACTATGCATCAAACGACATCGCCTTGTACGACACCCGCGGGTTCTGACTGACTCGACCATTGATTCCCAAAGTGGTCTAGATGAACCCCCAGGGGTCCACGGGAGTCTCGACGGGGGTCTACCGTGGGGGGGGGGGGGGCTAGAAAAAAAATGGGGGTCCATGAAATTGAAGTTTATCTGGTTTCGTGTAGTGTCGGCAGATAATATTTTAAGGGCCTGTTTCACAATCGACAAGTAAGTTCGAAGAAGCTTACTTTGCTCTTCAATTGACATATATTTCATATTACAACTGTCAAATGATCTGCGAAGTAAGTCAATTATGAAACAGGCCCTAAGAATCACAACGACTGTTACTTGTAATAACTAGGATATCAACTCACAGCACAATCAATTAATTAACCAATGAATTGTCACTTTTTTTCGTAAACTGTTTATTTGTGGTTGGGGCAAATTTCCATAGTTAGATATAATATTCACATTTATGGTCGAGTTTTGGGAATAGCTGCAGGGGGTCTGAATTGCCGCGATGCAGATCCCAGACTTTCCCCGCTTAAAAGGCTAGGAGGAACACCGGAGTGGTTTAGTGGGTATTGCTGACGCTTCGTGCGCTGAGTCGAGTCCCACACACGCCAGTCGCTTAGCTACTGGTATGGTGCGTGAAAGAATTCCACTCCGACAAAAAAAAAGAAGGTCCAACGGAACCAGAAAAATGTTGTAAGTGGTCTATGATAACAAAAAGTTTGGGAACCTCTGACTAGACTATTGTATTCTATTACCTGACGGCTCAAGGGGTGAAAATGTTTTCGCTTTTTGTACTAAAATTTACAGCTTTACAATCCTCTCAATGCATGTAGGTATGTAATATCTAAAAAAAAGTTCACCACCCAAACGAAATTGTTGGAATTTCCTCGATATCACTTTCACCCGAGTCGGGCGCCCCACAAATGGTGATCGTGTTAGTATTCACGGTGGCCTGCCAACGCAGGATCAATAATGAAAGGATATCGCCCGTTAACTAAGCAGCCAGTTATTTGTGTCACATTAGAGCTCGAACCTTGGTACCTAATATAATTCAACGAAAATGGAAACTACGGCCGATATTTCGCGCGTTTCCTACTATAATTCTTTATCGGACCGAAACTTAGTTCGAACCAACGCTTGAAACTAACTAAAAAGTTTGTACTTGAAAGTATAGAAACGTTTTAGTTGGTTGACAACCGCCAACAAATATTGGTACAACACGGTTATTTTACATTGATTAAGGTAACGCGTATAATCTTAGCATTACAGTACTCTTAAAATTATTCGTTTGAGCATCTGAACATGTATTAGAGTAGGGTCAGTTTCGTATTATTCTCGTTCGATTGACACGTTTCGTTCGGAGAATTATAAGTAGATCTTCTGAACAGTGATATTAATAGCGTGCCAACGGAGCTTGCAACAATGTTGTTGTTAATGAAGAATACAGCAATTCTGAATAAAAACGCCTCCGGTGGTCTAATGATTCGCCCACCGGAATTAAGATCTAGAGATACCGGGTTCGATCCCCAGGGGGGTACAAATTTGTACTCGGTTTGGTTGGTGATAGGACTTCTTTCAAGTCCGCCTGGCTAGCTACCACCATCTTATTGAAATCTGTCGCCATAGTAATAATGTTAACAGCATTATTGTGTTCCGACAATTGTGATAAGATAGTGGTTGAGGATTCCGGGTGAAACTCGATTCCATCTTGAGCCCATATCGTTACCATCAGGGAGCCTACCGCCTAACTCGATTGCTGATAATAGCTATATAGCAATGCACTGCTTACGGCTATAGCAGCCGTCCTGAATTTTTAGACAGTACGTAAATTGTGTCAAATTCATACAAAATCATTCGGTGACAAATGATGTTCAAAGCTATCGCTAATAGTTTAGGTACATTTGGTGTAAAATGACAGCATGATGTCATAAACTATATATATAGCTTTTGCTTTAGCAATCGAGTTAGGCGGTAGGCCCCCAGGTGAGATGAAGGGCAAGAGCTTCCCTATCTATCTAACATAAAAAATGTGAAAAATTTTACCACCATATCTCTAGTCGTAGGTGCTAGTTCACCTCTGCCTACCCCTTCGGGGTATAGGAGTGATTTATGTATGTATGTATGTATGTATATCTCTAGTCGTCTTCTCTTCTCCTTCGTTAACCGTCTATCAGCAGGCCTAAATCTCTCCCCACTACTTGACAGTGTTTTGTCTCTGGATTTAGTGTGAGTTAGAGCGAGGGGAAAATATTCTCTTTTCTCCGAGGAGATTTAGTCCACGGTCCGTGTTACGGGGGCTGGGGTCGGCGCAGTATGTTTCCTCTTCCATTCATATTGGTCAGACATCATGAAGCCATCCACTCCCTTTTGATTCATATCATCTATCACACCGGAAAGGTGCTAGTGAAGAATGTATAGAAAAGATACGGAATGGATGGTCCATTCCAGTCGAGAGATCGATGAACGGAGAGAGCAATGATAGGAATGACAACATTCCACTCCATACTGTTCAAGGTTTTGACTTAGGTTTTATAGCCAGCCGCCGGCCTGACAGTCCTGACACCCAGTTATTGTCTAGTCACTTCACTTATATTCACTAGTTTATGCCGTGTGGTGACGGCAGAGTATAATACAATTGTCACCACCTCCATGTCTCCCTCGGGTGTTGTACAGGCGACTAAGGTTAAAGACAGCGATGAGTAATGGGCAGCAGCGTTTCTCTTATACCACCTGCAATACTACGATATAGACTACGATTTACGTGCCCGATAGATGGCAATAGGCTCGTCAGCTATTACATGGGACCGGACCTAATTGGGAGAAATAACCTTTGCCTACCTTTTACGGGGGGGATATGGGCGTGATTTATATAATGGACTATGTTATACATTAATTTATAACAACTTTTTAGTACTTAACAGTTTTTCTTCGTACCTATCGTTAAAAATTGTTGCATAAGAAAAACTGCTGTAGGTATCTACAGTTATTGCAGTAATCATTCTAGATTCATCCACATCCATACTAAGTATACCTCTAGTTACGTCCCATTTTATCACTCCTCATAACATGCCCGTACCTCGCTAACCTGTTGCTCTTCTCCACAGAACAGAGAAACCTCTTTTACTGTTCTGTGCTCTTCTCTTATTCCTTTTGGGTCGCCTATCCTTATCTCAAGTGATGCCCCATACACATTCCTAATAGCACAAGGGAGACCCCAAGGGTTATCTTATAGGGAAAGCTTAGAACTAAAACGAATAGCGACATTTAAAATATAGCTTATTACACAGTGACATATATTTTTTTGTATTTTATATTTAAGACACATCATATTGTTTACATTTTATGTCTCGCTTTAATAGCTGGAGTATAGATAATAACGAAAGTCTGCCCGAAAATTTTATCCCGCTTTTTGCAGTTGATGAAATGTACATTTAATTTTGTCCCTTTCTTTCAGGGACTTTTTCCTAATTCTTTGAAGTCGTTTTAAATTTTAATATTGTAAAGATATATTTTCCTAATTCGTTAAAGTTTGATTGATAAGCGTATAAATAAATTACACGATTCCAAAAATTTGAAACCAGATTAACGCATTTAAATGATCGTAATTGTTTTATCACTGTCATTATCTTCTGAGGAGAAGTTCAATGATAGCAATTTAACATTGATTATGTATGCGAGATGCGCACGCGACATGTATCCCGCTGCCATATCAAACACCACGAAATCTCCTGTCCTTGTCGCACTTAAAGCGATACACATACATTAGAAAAGAACGAAAGAACTGGATCATGCCCCCTAGATTCAGGGTACGGTGTCACAAACAACAGAAAAGGTGCTCGACGTACAACTCAATTCGATAAAGTAAACGCAGCGGCCCCCGACGGCAGGACATAAGACGTTACTCCACTCAGCGCCAAAGAAGGATTCGAATCAAATAGCTTTCCCTTACACTTAGATTGTCCAGATACAGAAAGGCTGTAAGTGCACAATTTGCTCGTACGACGAAAGACAATGCGTGCCGGAACTACACCGTACGTGCTGAATTTGAAATGGCTGTATAAAAACAGGCGGCTCCTTCTACAAACCATCACAAACTTACCAGGCTTCGTCCAGTGAACACCAGGAGTACAGAAAAACAAGATGGTGTCCCTTAAAGTGGTGTGTTTGGTGGCTCTCGCCCTCTTCGGAAGTGCGCTGGCTCAGCCTTCGAAGCAAGGCTTCTGGCAGGGCACACCTATGGACGGCATGGTCGAGGAGATGAGGTCTGGCTGCGCCGAGGGCTCCGACCCAGCCGCCTGCATCAAGTACAAAGTCATGTCTCTCCTGGACTCCATCTTCAAGAAGGACACCTTCCAGGCAAGATACGCGCACCAATTACTTTTTGATTGATTGATTGATGGACTATTTCGTAGTGATAGCTCCAGCGCATTGCCTTACAGCAACCTAAGCAATGCTCGCTATGGCCGGCTATTGGATGGGTGATCACAATATATTAGTCGAGTTCCTCGCACTTTCAGTCGTTGATCTCGGCTTTAGTATCAATTTTGGTATTTAAAGCGTCAGGGTCAGCGCTTCGTTGCAGATCGGGGCGTGGGTGGATTGTGGAGACCTATCGTTATACATACCCCTGGCTTCCCTTGGACACGCGGGTGTCCGATATCTAGCGACTTGACGATCCATAAGTGTATTGTAATCATATCAGATAATTATGAATAAATAAATGTTGACTTTGAAGTGATCCAAATTCTATATTCAACAGATCTCCGAAGCTGTGGAGGTGACCAAGAACGACGCCGCCAACGAAGTCAGCGGCCGCTCCTCCGGGGACTTCTTCGACAACGTAGAGAGCTTCATCCAATCCCACGACGTCACCTTCCAGATGCCCATAGCCGACACCAAGGTCACCGTCAGCCCTAGGAACTTGGATAATGACGAGCTGACCCTGAACATCAAGTTTAATAAGGAAGGCGCTCGCTCAGTGGGCGAGGCTCGCAAGGCTAAGTTGAAGAAGATCATCGTGCCTATCCTGGTCTTCGTGCTCCTCAAGGCCATGACCCTCATCCCTCTAGCCCTCGGCGTGCTCGGCTTGAAGGCCTGGAACGCGCTGCAGCTGTCCTTCTTCTCTTTCGTCGTCTCCGTCGCCCTGGCCATCTTCCAACTCTGCAAGAAGGTTAGTTGAGCAAACTTTTTCATGTCTGTGTCCTGTTTTTGAATCTGCTTTTTTGAAAGCACCATTATTGCACACTCCTTGTCCACGCACTTGGCACGCAACTCTTCGATCTGTAGCCCTTTCGGACATTCAAAGGCACTGTTTAACTTTATTTTCTGGTGTGTTAACCCTTTGCAACCCTACTACCCTGAGCCTAACCTTGTAGTTTACCCAGATCGCAGCCGACAACTCCCACCCCCAGATCGCCGCGCATGGTCCTTGGGATGCCGCTTATGCAGCCACTCGCAGACGTCGCGACGCTGAACCGCAGGAGCAAGCACAGGAGCTCGCCTACAACTCTTACTACTGACCTCCTCACCGACGAATCGACTCGGGATCAAGGCTGTAAAAGCAGCGGCGACCCCGAAAACAGACCAAAAATAACTAGGTTTCCTCCGAAACTGGGACAGTGTAAATACTATGTAATAGCAACTTATTTATTGTAATAAACTTCGCGAGAGAGAGTGTGACTGTGATGTGTGACTGTTATTTATTTGTGTTGAATAAATTCATTGAACTATCACTTTGTGTTCACTTTTATTTACCACCAAGTGTATATAAATTATATTCTACGACTTCTAAAAAGGAGTATCTAACAATATAGTTTAAAGTAAATGTCTATATTTAAATATATGCCTATATTAAATTAATACTTTTAACATTCGTTTACGAAAGTCAGAAATACAAAAACAAATTATAAAGAATGACCTGTCATTATGTCATTAGTGATTTTGACATGAGAATAATAAACAATGTTACATTAAACACAGATAACACTTGATAAAAATTATGTAAAATTCAAATAAAAACAAAGTCTGAATGACATTAAAACACCAGCGACCTAACTCTGCAAGCCGATTTCAATCGTCTTAGTCTACCAGTCACTCTCACTCATTAGGTATGATAGCAACGTTTGAGAGAGATGGAAACACAAAACTGATTCCAATTAATTTAAAGAGTAGCCTCTCAGAACTCTATGCTATTTAGATTTCCAGGGAAAATGTTACGATCGAATATAGATTTTCTTCTTTATAAGCATGTACTGTGTTTTCTTCTCCCTGCCCTGTTCCCAGTATATCTGGGGTCGGCCCAGTACTCTATACAATATAAGAACAACAACATTACATCTAATAACACACAAACACATCTAAATACACTTCAAAATGAGGCGCACCAGGTCTGTCGTTTGGCCAAAATACTAATTAATTGAGTAAATTTCACCTTACACTTTGTCTATTCTAATTTACATTGGCTATACTAAATATATCACCTGCTGTTTAAATTTCGTGTCAGGACTCCAACTAACTTTCTACGCGCTATAAACGTTTAAGCGCTTTCAAAAGGATCATTTGAATACTTTCCACGCGATACCATTGATTCAAAACGGATATATAATCTACTTGGTATTCCTCCTATCGTAGACTGCTATCGGAGCTTCTGTAAGAACCTTAAAGTAGATCATAATGAACACATTATAATAATTAAGGGAGATTGCTCTGTGTGTATCTACTGATAATCCAGTTGATCCGTAATAATGTTATACATAAGTTGAGTTTTTATTTTGACTTTATCTTTGTAAATCTTATTTATTTGTTTAAAATCGTAATTACTTTGTCAATTATTTAAAGAAGTCGTTATTTGGGCGATTTTTGGCCTAAATGATTTTTTATTAAACACTAAAAGACTAAAGGGGGTTCCCCCGTATATACCCGAACAGTGGTGAGCACACTCACAAACAGGGTTGATGAAAACGCTATACCAAAACCTTGAGCAGTATGGATTGTGATATTGTCACCCCAATCACTCTCTGGATTCATCAGTTTCTGGACATGATCCTTTCCATCACTTTTCATTACTTTCGTTCATCTTTTCAATATGATCGATCAGTATGATTGCATGCATATATTACGTCTGACCGATATGATGGTGAACATTATACTATGCCGACCCCCAATGACATGGCAACAGGATAGGGAAATGATGACAAAATATATTATAAGTAAATTACCGTAAGGGGTATATTGCTGTGCTATTGAGTGTAAATTAATTTTGAATGTTGATATTTTGCTGGCAGCCTTATTTACAGTTCCCTAGACTAGGTACATAGATAATAAGCTAGGTACCAATCCCTGTTGTCACCTTTGGTATATTAAAATAATTTCATACACAAGAGTACAGGCAGGCTTTAAGCAGCATAGTCGCTCTAAGTCACTATCCCCTTCTTCTCAAGTTAGGTATAAAATAAACACAGAATAGTCTTATATAATCTTAAATGGCAATAATGATCGAAGTATTTACATCTTTATTAACGTAATGACATTAGCTTTCATTAAGTTGTGTAAGTTTTCTATGGCCACTATATTCTATGGTGGACAATACAAAACAAAAGTAATAAGCTTATAAAATTGAGCTTATTTTTTGATTAAGCAATAACATAAAATATTTGGAGCTTTAGTCTAGGAATAAGTGCTAAAAATAAATTATTAAAAAAATCGATCTATTACATACATAAATTATGCCTCTTCTCTTGGCTTTCAATCCACGCAAATAGAATCATTAATATAGTTATTATTAAAGAGCATGTTTTAGAAGAATAAGTTGCAGAAAATTAGAATAACTTTTTGAATTTATTTATTATTTAATTACTATGAAAGAACTACATTAAACATCAACCTACAACATAACATAAGAGTCAAAAGAAAACCTACCTAAATAATATCGGCACGCCCTAATTCCTGTGAAAATAGTACATTGAACTATAAGTGCAGCCCGTTTTAATAAGTAGGTACAATGTAATGATTTCACACAATAACATAACAAGGGGCCTAGTATCGAGCCCTAATTGAAATTCCGCTAAGCGCTCAGGATGTCGCCGATAAACGCATGCCATTGCTTCCTCACCGGCTGACCCACAAGACACACATTAGCACGGATTCGAACCTGCACCTGCGATAGTATGATGCTCTATAAAGCATGAAAGTGCGATATGATTGAATGCCACACTATGTATGGTATTGAGATTAACAGTCCTATTCATTATATATTAATAAAACAAAATAGTTTCTTTTTAATTTGGTACAGTATTTTTTTTGTAGACTTTGATTACTTTCCATGTTTTTGTTATTTATGTTAATTGCGTAATCTAAAGATAAAATTAATCAAGGAATATTCAAATTACACATGAAATTAAATTAAAATTATAAAAGTAAATTAGCGACAATAACATACAGTAATAACATAACATTTAACATACAGCAATCGTATTAAGTAAAGAAAAATCGATCGAAAAATTATATCCTTTCATAAAATGTAACACTAAGGGCCTGTTTTATAATCGACAAGTAAGTTCTGAGTAGCTTACCTATGTCTATGTCAATTGAACTGCCAAGTTAGCTACTCAGAACTTACTTGTCGATTGTGAAACAGGCCCTAAGCATATTTTTTAGTGATTGTCCATTATATTACCCTTGTTGTGACTAATATGGGTATACAGAATAAAATTAATGTCAACATCCACCTTATCTGTGGGTGACACATTCCAGGTGCTATTAAAAGGGGTGTTTTAAATATAATTCACAAGAGATAATAGCGTTCAAATAATACATAACATACCTACATACGTCACGCATTTCTCCCATAGGGATAGGCAAAGACCACTTCTTTCCACTTGCTACGATCCTTACCTACTTCTCATGCATGACCGTCTGTTTCGAGTACTCATGACCTGGCCCTTTTTAAAAAAAAAACTACTGTAATTAACTTACTCTATGCATGATATACACTTTCACTGGCGAATTACAAGATTTAAAATGCACAACTGCCAGCCTCTTCGGCGAAAATAAAGGGCTCATATTTATTTTTGTAATAAGACAAGGAATCTATACTCAGCAATTTATATCTATACTAATATTATAAAGCTGAACAGTGTGTTTGTTTGGTTGGTTGAACGCGCTAATCTCAGGAAGTACTGAATCAAATTGAAAAATTATGTTTTGTGTTGGATATTCCATTTATCGAGGAAGGCTATCTATAGGTTAGTTACCAAAATTAACGCGAGCGAAACCGCGGGGGACCACTAGTTCAGTTATAACAGGCCAATTGGTAATACAATTTTTGAAGCCGTTCACAAATCGAACAACGAAAGAAATAATAGATATTTCTAAAAATATTAATAATTATTTATTTTCATTCAAAAACCTGTTTATGGTGTAAATATTCTTCATCATCATCATCATCACCAACCCTTTAATGTCCCCACTGCTGGGGCTCTGGCCTTCTTTATATCCATAAAAGAAGGCCAGAGAATATGAGTAAATATTAATTCAATAGGTATAATTTCCAAAGAAATGTTAATAAATTCCATAATTAAGATTTATAATTTATTTTTTGTAATTTTAGAGTGTACTTATTGTAATGAAAACTCGATACTTACGATTGGAAACTTCGAAAAGTTCACACTTTACCCCAATTTACCCCATATTTATGGATTAACTAAGCCGCAATTTCAATCTAATAAAATGTATAAATAAAATGTTATTTATGTCACACCTGACCATAAAGTGGGATTTTCCGTACCCGCTGCGGGTACGGAAAATCCAACTTTATGCTCAGGGGATGACATAGAACTATAATACTACCTCGGGCGATAAAAAGAAGGCATATTTATCGCGATCAACTACTTGCGATCTAAGAAATTCTTTGTTTTATCGCTCTTTGTATATAATGTACTATTAAATAATGTCTCAGTTCGCAGGGCGGTAACCGTTTTTGATTCGGATCTTACACTGCTTAGTAACGTCAGTCACGCAGTAGAATGTAGCAGACTAGATAGATGGCCCCATCCATAACGTTACCTAACAGATCGACAGAGAATCGCAAACATATGGTAATTATTACGTTTCAGAACGCATAAAACACTCGACAGACCAAATTCATGATGTTAAGACGGACGGACCAAATCATTGTATTTTCTGGTTATGACACCAGAGTAACGATTATGCGAAATATATATACATGGTGTGATTGATGACATAAATCAAAAGGATGGCTTGATGACGTCAGATATAGCAGGAAGAAAAAGAAGAAGACCGTTATAACACCAAACCAGCAGATAAGGTCATTCTGCTGAGTTTGGTGTCATAACCACAAAACATGCTAGTGTAAAATATATTTAATTAAGAGAAAACAGACAGAACCGACCATTTCGAGAGAACGATGAACGGAGAGAGTGATTAGGATGACACAATTCCAATCCAAATCCAAAAATCTAAAAATCCAAGCTCAAGGTTTTGGCTTTGGTTTTATGTATTTATTTTATTTAATTACACGGGTATTTTGTTGTTGGTAGTTTACCCTCGACCATTCGGGTGCCACAAGGTGCTTATATATATGGTCTTATATATCTGGTCTTATATATTTTATATATATGGTCTTATATATCTGGTCTTATACATATATTATATATATGGTCAAGGTCTACACTGGGCAATCTTCCTTAGTCGACTTTTACGGCACTTCTGGGATGAATCGGGACTGGCACATTGTAAGTTATATTTTTTCTGGCTCCCAGGCGACCATGGAAGACTGGGGTTATAACGGTCATAATCAAGCTCAGAACGACATAGACCTGACTTATTTCCATCAGATATAAACAAGATTAACTGCCGCACTCAGAGACGTCAATTAACGTTAATGAGTACTTAATTCACAAAAAATACAATTCAAAACTACAAATAATTTGTGGTTAGAATACGTTCGAAAAATTATAGTCTTGATGCGGAAATCGAACCCGCGTCCAAAACTATATGATTTATATGATTTTTTTGACATCAACTACTCGTTAACGTTAATTGACGTCTCTGAGTGCGGCAGTGGCTTCTGAAATTAAACTATGCAACGTATTCAACTCGCGACTATTTACGATGTTTACATTTTGTGTGATTTACCACGACGACGTTTCCATCGCTTCCACTGTGACAAACAAAATAGACGTGAGTTAAATTCGTAAAGTTGATTTATTTAAAATGCGTGGTACACGTGCAAACATAAGAGAACATTAAGGTTTACCTGATTTTAATTAACACAAACACACCGAAATCAACGGGCATGCACGAAGACATTACTAATGAGATTGGATGAGGCGATAGAAGTTAAGGCCCTACGGAAAAAATAAGGGTTTTTCAAATTCATTTATCTCGTAATCCTGCTTATATATATAAGCAGGTATTTGATACTCAGAATTGTGTAAATTGGGCATATATGAAAAAGGGCGTGGAACAGTCCGTTACGCGATTTAAAAACATTTCCTCGATAAAAAAAAATTCAAAGTAACCTCTGATTATTCAAATGTTTCAATATTACAGTTAAACGGCTATACATTGAAAGGTAAGACTTGTATCAATGTAAAGTGTATATAATTTCCTAGGAATTGCTCGGCGATAATTTGAATAAAAATTGTTAAAATAGTCACAGTTAATTGAACTTTGATTTGGCGCTTACGTCAAATTTATTGAGCTGGGTACGCTGCGCGCTGTCTCGTCTTCGAGACCGTGCGCCACAATATCTCAATCAACTTCGTGCTAAAGCGCCGCCACTTCGATACAAATATTTTTTTTCCGTAGGGCCTTAAGAGCCCTATTATAAATCTCACAGAACACTACTCCTAGCGCTTTAGACGGGCGATTCAGACGGCCGATGCATTCGTAGTAATTTTGCAGCTATAGTTATCGTGTTTATTGAGATAGGACAGTAAATTCTTGCTTTAAAATTATACAATTTTCATTAAGTACACAATTATTTTAGTATAAATGCTCAAAAATATTATTGTAGAAAGGAGATAATTCACAGTTAACTTAAATCTATTTTCGAAGTTTTTTTTTTGTTGTTGAGAATTAAATTTTATTGCTATATTAAATCAATGATGTTAAAAATTCCGAGGCCGCTACGAACTATTCGACTATACTACAGATAAAATTCTATTTTTTATTTCATTTGCGTAGATCAGTAGTTCACTCCAGGGAGCTCAAAAAAGGGCATTCGGGCATTTTATAAAATTCTTTCTCTACAATTTTGGGTTTAATTAAAAAGTTAAGCAAAATTTACGAAAACCGAGGCCGCTACGAAATATGCCAATATCTATTCCACACTATTCACTAAGTCAAAATTGTCAATGTAATATATTTTTGTTTCTGAAATCAAGAACGACAAATTGGCCATTTTTCGCAAAAATCACTGTCAAAATGTAATAGGGCTCTTAAGGATCGTAGGCAATGGAAAGAGTGATCTCTACCCCTGTGGAGAAAAAACTGCATAGAAATCGTCAGTATTTTTAGAATGATCGACGATACAACTTATAGTAAAGTCTATAAAGTATCCTTAGATAAAATTGATGAGTGTATCTATGTCACGAAATTTAAAAAAAAATTGTGACTTAGATACACATCGTTTCTGCCAGAATACCCTCGATAATAAGATGTTGATAGTGCCTAAGGCCCTAATTAACTAGTCGAAAACACTCAACTCGCGTCATAGACCCAACGCCCCTAAACTACTGAACGGAAGTGAAACAGCCATTTCACAATCCGGACATGGACTGCAAATGGCGGTCGCGACGTGCATTCGCGATGACCACCCTTGTTGCATAATGGAGATTGAAGTGACATACGATCTTTTAATGACGGTGGTCATTTCACTTTTAGGCATGATCCGATACGTTTAACTTATCGTATCTGTGGGTTCACTGAACCAAATTGTTTATATAAATATATCTAAACCGAACATTGTTTATTATTATTTCTTAATATTTGAAAATTTTAAATTATTTAAATAAATACATTTACAACGTGAAGTGGCAAAGGTTAGAAGAATTTCGGCAAGTTAATTAGTGTCTTGGGTGGCCGAGCGGTCAGGCACCTGCCCGGATAGCAGCGGACGCGGGTTCGATTTCCGCCTCAAGATCATAATTTTTCGAAATTCTTTTTCTAACCACCAAAATCTTTGTATATAAATAAATACAAAGAATATTGTGGTTAGAAAAATTCGAAAAATTATAGTATATAGCGTCCACTGCAATCCGGGCAGGTGCCTAAACCACTCGGCCAACCAAGACGTTACGTTACTAACATTTATATAATGTTCAAATTAAAATCAAAATATTGAATATATATAAATGTTAGTAAATTATACCTAAAGAGGGTTGTTGTCAGACAGGCAGCCGGCTGTAGAACCTATGCCAAAACCTTGAGCAATCATCCCAATCATTACTCTCTTCGTTCATTGATCTTCCGACATGGCCCTTCCTTTTGTCTACATAGCACCTTTTCGGTGTGATGGAAGATATGAATCAAAATGGAGTGAATGGCTTGCTTTATAACGTCTGACCTATGTGAATGGAAAAGGAAACATACTGTGCCGACCCCAGATAAACTGGGGACAAGAAGAAGAAGATTAAATGTTATTACTAAGAAAAAGTGCCGTGTGGCAGAGTAGAATACAATTGTCACCGCCCCAAATCTCTCCCGTGGGTGTCGTACAAAGCGACTAAGGATAAATCAGTGATGAGGAATGGGCAGCACTCTTCTTCTTATAGCACGTAGCAATTTACTGCGACTTTTGTGCCCGATAAATGGCAATAGGCTCACCAACTATTACATGGGACCTAACATAATAAGCGAAATTTAGGGCCAGTTTACCTCTGCCTACTCCTTCGGGGATATAGGAGTGATTTATGTGTGTGTAAGTTGGAAAAATATCAACAATTCAAGTCCATGTAGCAGGACATATTAATTCAAAAGCAATTAGACCCAAGCAACAGATTACGCGGTATACGCAAAAATTCCTGCTTTGGATCATGTGCAAAACAAATGAATGTAGTCTAGAAACTCAACAACAATAAAACTGTTAATTCCAAAGAATCACTTCAATCACGTCATGATGTCACGTCATTCCAAAAATTCCAAAAAATGGTTACATTTCAAGAAATGGTAATTACCTGCTGCCCACATCATGTTATGATCAGGGGGCCTACCGCCTAACTCGATTGCTAAAGCAAAAGCTATAGTTTATGACGTCATGCTGTCAATTCGCACCAAATGTACCTAAACTATTAGCGATAGCTTTGAACGAATGATCACCGAATGATTGAGTATGAATTTGGCACAAAATCCGTGCCGCCTTAAAATTCAGAATGGCTGATATAGCCGTAAACAGTGCATTGCAATATAGCTATCATCAGTAATCGAGTTAGGCGGTAGACCCCCTGGCCAGATTAATGAATAAGCAACATTTGACGATATGAACAGCTAAACGCATTGCTATTTTATGATATGACCCAAAATTATATCGTAAAATCGTAACATTTAAGTACTACCGTTAGAGGCGCTCATATTGATATGTAAGTATATGTAATATAATCCTACAGATAAATGACAAAGCACTACATTATTAATACCAAGTCTTTAAGCTAAGATCAAACCGGGATTTTACTGAACAACAATAAATAAATGACAAACACAGATAGATTCACATGCATATTAAATTACATAAATCAAAAAACTAAAACTAATACTTCGTATTTATTGTAATGATTTTTTTTCATAAAGGTACATATTAATTTGTACAGGCATTTTTGCTTTTAAGCAAAAATGACTAGTTCGGTAACTGCTCATAAACTTTTATCAAAATATTTTTTTCTTATTACTTAATGATCATTTTAGTTCTACTTTCCATTTTTTTACTTGCATATTTTTATCTCGCGGGCTGTTTGGTTAGCGGGTGTACATATATACAGAAATCACGAATATTTACCCTGAAAGAGTAGGCAGAAGTGTAAGGACACAAACCTGAAAGTTCCTCTAACAGAATTTCAACTGTAACACTTGTAGCTTAAAGCACAAAACCGGTTTAGTGTGACCTACAAACATTCTTCACTCTTACAAACATTACGTCAAACACAAATCACACGTAAAGAAGTAAAATTTACGTTCAAAATAAGACTCCTGCTGAATACTGATCGGGCCTGAAACAATGGGGTATGTATTACGAAAGGCTTGATCGAATTGCTACGCAGGCTATCTGGCCGAGCAAGTGTAACATTTGCGTGAATAACAATGGTATCTGCTTGATTCACCGGTGTCAGGCTTGTTACACGCGTTGGGTTATTTAACATATATTGTCGGGTAGCTGGCCTATACAAATAGATTTCACGTCGACTTTCAAAGCTATTTTCGTCTATTTTCGATTTTTAAGATATGCTGCCTAAGGTTCTGTGTCAAAAATAAAATGATTAACTGCCGCACTCAGAGACGTCAAATAACGTTAATGAGTACTTAACGTCAAAAAATGACATATTCTTGCCGGGTCTATGGTCTTGATTTGAATGAAAATTTTTTACATTAAATACTCATTAAAGTTAATTGACGTCTCTGAGTGCGACAGTAAGAAAAGCTTCATCGTCACCAACCCTTTAATGGCCCCACTGGTAGAGAACTTGCTTTCCCTAAGGATGGAATAGGGACAAATCATTTCTCCCTATTCCATCTTTAGGGAAAGCCATTTCTCAGAAATAGATACACATATAATGCACGCCACTGACTCGGGTCGGATTGTTGCATATTACCGACAGCAGATGCAGGGACAAGCTTAACGTGCCTGTTAAAGCACGGAGGATCTCCAGATAACATATTTTTGGTTACATCCAATGACTAGCCTTAGCGTACATTGCTTAGTTTACGCAATCGCAGAGTGCGCTATGCCACTGCTCTAGCGAGCTCCTCAGTGGTTTAGGTCACCTACCCCTATCTCTTTTTAAAAGGCTGACTGCACAAAAACTCACTTAACCACAAATCTGTAGCAGCACTGATTAAGCCGAGACAGCGGTTGATCTATTGTATCCAGAATCACGACATTTACGAGGGGTCAGTGCACTTTAAGCCCGTCACAGACGGAGCTATAATATATCGAGATATATATTATATTACAGCAAACTACCACAGACCGGAGCTATACTATAATATATATTTAGCCCTCACTTGGTCTGCGGTCGTAATATGCCAAAATATACCGAAATATATTTGTCGACAAATTTTGGTGATGCCATAGAAATATATATTATAGCTGCGTGTGCGGTCACTCGAAAATTTATATTGAAAATATGTTGTAATATGTCTTGCTATGATTCATATTAATGTATATTATAGCTACGTTTGTGACGGGCTTTAATACTATCTAGCATATCTAGTTACATCATCAAATCTTCCGACATGGCGCGCCAAATACAGAAACATCACTTTTCTCCAGAGCTTACCACAGTGTCATATTAACTCCAGCCATTATAGCGAAAGACAAATCGTAAATTATTTTTATTTGTTTCTTTAACAAAATTAGAAAGATGAATGAAATAATGAAAGGAGAATGACAAAAAAGATTTATGTGGCGGAAGTGAATGGAGAAATGGGAAAGGGAAGGCGGAATTTTCTTAATCAAATTTAGAGTCTAAAAAGGGCCAGGTCAAGAGTACGCAAAACCATCGGTTTTTGGCATGCAAGAAGACAGCAATGAGATTTGATGAAGCAGTATGTACGCAAGTGGAAAGAAGTGATCTCTGCCTACCCCTGTGGGAGAAAGGATGGATGTAGAAAGATGTATTTTAAAATACCAGCAATTTAAAAAATCTAAATGATTAGCATAGCTCTATAACATGGTGACCTTAAAACGAAAAGAGTCAGCTGCTACGAAGTTGATTTAGGACCTTATTAACAGTTAATGTTTAGTTCTTCTTCATTCAAAATAATATCAACTTGAACCCCTAAAAGTGGGGTGTAAAAGGAACTTACATTTAAAATTTTGGTGGCCGGCTTGGTCGAATGCTCAGATCGCTGAGTATTGGTCAAGAGGTCCCAGGTTCGAATTCTGGTAGGGGTAAATTTTGAGATGAACACAAATATTTGTTCCCGAGTCATGGTTGTGTATGTGTATATGTTTATATAGTATATTTTGAACATTAAATATACATCATTATTATGATATTAAAAATATTTTCCGTCTTCTAGTATCCATAACACAAGTGCCTAGCTTAGGCTAGATGATAGGTTTGAGTGTAAAAATATTTATTATTTATTTATTATTATTCATGTCAAAATAATATTTGAGTTATGATTTCAATAATGAACCTAAAATGACACAGTTCATCAAAATGAAAATAAAGGTCACTGACCTATTACACAATGACCAAATTAAACTTAAAAAAAAAACAGAAATATAAGTAGAGATATAACAATGTCTAAAACAATACAATAATTTTTAATGGTAAATGTTACAGAAATCTTGAGGATTTATCTAGCTAGATGATCATTAGTAGTGGCAGTGCTACGATTTTCGTAACGCAATGTAAACTCGTAAAAACAGCAATACAACAAACATGAAATAATAACTCTATATCATAAATCATAAAAAAAACTGAACTCACTCTCACCACGAGGACTTTCTTAAATGAAAATAAATACTTAGCCAAGTATGAAAGCGCTTGGTATTCCGTACAGGCGCGCGCGCCGCGTGCCTCGCCGCCCGAAGGACCACGTATAAAAACCAAGCCCATTGAAAAATTAAATCATTGTTGTTCCATTAAGCGGCCGGGCCGAACGTCTAATTAGTTAATCTAATGTCAAAGTGACAATTATTAAAATGAAGTGGTTCATAGTCGTCGCTTCTCTTGCGCTGGCGCACGGGTACGCCGTCAAAGACAATGAGATCGAGCGGGTTAGAACAAGTGACGATCTTTTAGACAGTGTGATCAGTGATTGTTTCGAAGCAGAGTCCCCGATGTCGTGTCTCAAAGTGAAAGTTCTCTCGTTCCTGGACACCAAGTTAGGAGTGACTTCGGAGTCGGCGAGAGCCTTGGACGAGAAGCACATCGACAAAGTGATCTTCGAGCGAGTCGGCAGGATCTTGCATAGCAACGAGTTCCGGTTTAGGATGCCCGAGTTCCTCTTCCAGGGCGCTGAAGTGTCCTACAGGGCAGACAGAGGGTTGGACGTGGATTTCCCGGAGAGCAGCACCGAAAATGGCGAAGGTGTGCCTTTTTTCAGAAATATAAGACAGAATTCCAATTCTATTTCGAGCTCCTATAAAATACAATTGACACATCACATATTTAAATAAACCCTTTAGGAAACCTAGAGCACCATTATATAGGCTCACAAAAAAAAAACAAATATAGAAATCATCATCGTCTTCTTGTCCTGTTCCCAGTCTAACTGGGGTAACCATAGGACGTAACCATTTACATTTCTTTAGAATTATAGGGAAATGTTTCTCTCACTCTTGTTAATTACCTAATTTAATTTCAGCTCGTGGCATCCTGAAGAAGAAACTGCTGCTGCCAGTTCTTCTGCTGCTGAAGCTGAAGATGAAGGCCCTCATGCCGATCCTAGTCTCCATCATCGGCGTCAAGGCCATCAAAGCTCTGATCCTCAGCAAATTGGCTATCACGCTGGTGCTTGGTTTCCTCATCTACAACTTGCTGATGAAGAAAGCAGGTATAATAAACAGAATAATTGTATCCTGCCTCATCTACGCCCTGCCCTTATCCGATCCTATTTGGGGTCGGCGCAGTATGTTCTCTATTTCATCCTCTTCTGTCACTCGTCATCTCCTCATTCACATCCATCACCTTCATATCACTTAATTTTATCCTGCCTAAAATCCATTTTGAAGAAGCCTAACCCAATAAAAACTTTATTCCCATTAAGAAGTTAAGACACAGGATAATTAGACCATATTTATACAAATTGTGTTCTACGACTAGATCAAAGGTGTGACCCAAAAACAGAAACGCCAACCAGATTTCACCTCACCGATGACCCAGCGAAAGTAAACAATTGTAATGAAGCAATGAATATTCAAATTCCAGGTATGCCAATGATGATGGCACCCACCGAAGCACCAGCGCCGCCAGCGCCCCAGTACGGTCCCCCGGCGACCCAGTACGGACCCGCCGCGTCCACTCCCGCCGCCCCTGCCGACTCCTACAACCCACAATGGGAACCCTCAAGCTCTGGACCCTACGCTCGAATCTGGGACCCATCGCAACTTGCCTACAGCTCCTACTACCCTGGTGACGCCAACGCCTCAGCTGGGTCCAACCAATCACCTAGCTACTCCAGCGTGTCTTCCATCTCTTCATCCGCTTCCTCATCATCATCACCCACCTACTGAACGAGTCACCTCACAATGTCCTTGTAAATAGAAGCACGAACGATACGGCTAGAGCTTAGTTAGACTGCTGTTACGATATTATTTATTTTATTTATTGAACACGAATAAACTGATGTTGTTTTTTTAATTGCGATTGCTTTATTGCGTTTGGGAATATATCCATTTAATCGAAACTATTCTTCCTATTAGTATAAGGAGAATAGTTTAAGAATGATTCCTAAACTATGTGGGGTTTGTGTAGTCATACTCCACTCCACGGCACACCTCAGTCGCGCCTTTAGAGGCATTCTCAGGCCTATCACGCTGACCCAACATTGCTTGATTTTACCAAACGCAGGCCGAGCGCGCTCATTACATACATAAATCACGCCTATATCCCCGAAGGGGTAGGCAGAGGTGAATTAACACCCACATTTCGCCAATTATGTTATACACGCAATGTAATTCAAATATACATACATAAATCACGCCTATATCCCCGAAGGGGTAGGCAGAGGTGAATGAAACACACACTTTTTGCCAGTTAACTTAAGTCCCATAGGCGGCGGCCCCATTGCTATCGGGCACATAAATCGCAGTATATTGCTAGGTGATTTATGAGGAATGCTGCTGCCCATTACTCCTCGCTGTCTTTACAATTAGTTTCCTTGGACGACACCTACGGTACAGATGGGGGTGGTGACAATTGTATTCTGCTGTGCCGTCACCACACCACAGAATAACATATTGCACAGTATACCCACATACATATTTCTAGTAACCTATGTATCATTCATCCCTCTTCATCATGCACATAAATAGAACTACACTATGATCTGTGGTTTGCCGCCTTTGTATAAAACATCACGTCGCCGCTTCTTACTTACTTAAGTAACTTTAAGTCACAAGTTGTATCTCTTCATTAACGTTAATTACATTGAGGATCTAAGTTAAACTTGGTTTCTCTTTGTATTTGATTAGATAAAGGAAATGCGGGCGATGTAGACATAATGTACAAGGCGACTAACTGCCTCACTCAGAGACGTCAATTAACATTAATTAGTACTTAATGTCAAAAACTTTCATTTTAATCTAGACCCGGCTAGAATAGCGACTAGTTATGAATTGCCATTTTCTGACAATAATTACCTACTCATTAATTAATTGACGTCTTTGAGTGCGGCAGTAAAATATAACATTGTACTCCGAATAGTTTCCCTGAATTTACTAATGACCTTCGATTAGTTATGATCGAAGCCAAATACAGATATTTTAAGCAACAATTTTGGAAATGTAATCTTTAACTCTAACGTACGAAACTCTGGATCAAAGATTATTCAAGATAATTATTGGTCAAAAGGTGCCGTGTGGTGACGGCAGAGTAGAATACAATTGTCACCACCCTAAATCTCATCCGTGGGTGTCGTACAAGGCGACTAAGGATAAATCAATGATGAGGAATGGGCAGCAGCGTTCCTCTTATACCACCTAGCAATAGCAATGTACTGGGACTTTTGTACCCGATAAATGGCAATAGGCTCGCCACCTATTACATGGGACCTGGCATGGATGGGAATTGGCAAAACGTGGGTGCTAGTTCACCTCTGCCTACCCCTTCGGGGATATAGGCGTGATTTATGTATGTATGTAAAAGGTGTCGCAAAAATTAAAAGAAGATTTCTTTTCATGTTTTATTTAATAAATAAATCGATTACATATCGGAAGATTAAAGATAGAGAGAAGAGCCCCTTTTCACCAACGACTCTTAACTTTAAGGGTCCAGTAGTTCAAATTATATCTTCATTGTTTTTTAAGGAACGTCAATATATTTTTCATAATAAAAAGACAACAGTCTTACCTTTTAAAAATAGGTCTGAGTTCATTTTATTTTGAACTAAAAAGTGTCCGGGTGTCATTAAAAAGTGCCCAATTTAAATCAGATTTGTTGGTGAAAACGGGCATAAGTCAATGTTATACATTATGCAGGTTAGGTACATTTATTATTATGTGGAAAAGTGGAAAAATATGTAATCAACTAATGCCGTCATAAGATCTTTCATTATTGTCATGAATGCACAAGGCTTGTTTAGGTTTCTAACGTCTATTAAAATGGGAAGGATTTTAAATATTAAGTATTTAACCGGAACTCTTATACATAATATCTAAGCTTTACTTAAATCATAACTTGGTGCATAGTTAACACGGAGGTATAAAACGGATAAATCTCTTTAGGTATACATTATTAGTAAGTAGATAATAATATAATTATGTATATTTAAACTTCATAATTGTATGTAAACTGTTATTCAAACATAACACAACAGTGTTAGGTAGATTAAATAACGTAAAAATTATTGCAATAGGTACTAAGCCAGATACCAGAGACGAATACTTTTAGCATTCCATGGTGTGCGGATGCCGGGCACGAAATTAAAGGGTATCCTAGGCTTAAGGAGGGAAAATGGTCGAAGCGGCATACCGTCTAACTAAAGCGTGTACTAAATAAAATGTAAATATAACTGAGGTGACAGCCGGGATCTTACATTTCCACTTGCCTCATCAAGAAAACTGACGACGAGGCTGACGGGAACGAATCCAATTTTATAACACTATACCGCATTCACTTGGGCTTGAGACAAAATGTAAACAATCTTGATGTCTTTTAATCTAAGAAATGCTCTTAAAAATAAGAAACGTGTTTTCTAAAATACATCATCAGTTTATAGACAAATAAAACTGTTAGCTGCTTTGAAATATTGGTGTTTCTTACACATTTATATTTTTGTATTTTATAATAAAAGATACATCAGGATTGTTTACATTTTGTCTCAAGCCCAAATGAATGGGATATGGGTATTTTTTCTCGAGACTGGTCCTTTTAAGCAGTACCTACAACCATTTCAGGCTCCTGTTCACTATTGCCTAAAGTCCGAAACATTGGCATACCACAGAGTGGATTGTAGATTTGAATAACTTCATAATTACTAATGTTTGTAGGTAGTTTATTCCTCTAGGGAGGTACCGTCAACACGTCAGGCTACCACAAAGTGACAAATTTTCTCAACCTACTTTGTACTCATTAAAACATTTTAAGGATGACAATCGATTGAAGATTGGAGTTTTGGGTAGTCTTGAAGTGCCTTTAAACATACAAGTTTCCACTACTTCAAAAAAAAAAAACATTTTTCTTTCATTGTATAAGTAATAGATGATAAATAATATACATATATTTACTTAATACTTAAAATAAGTATTATGGTCGTGCGTAAATATCTGTCACGTTGTAAAATATTTACAAGGATCTACATCTAAAAGTTTGAGAAATCTATGACTATAAGGCTAAGTGCTCTTTATACATTAGCGTATTATTTTAATTAAAAGTTAGTTCGGAAGTATACAGTAAGACTTAAATTTGTACTTAGATACTTTGATACGTAGTTCTAATATTTATTCTGTGCTAGTGTAAGAAAAGGAAAAATCTAAGAAATCGTTAAGTAGTGAAATAGATTGATAGTGATACTTTTTATTTAAGCAGGTAGAAGTTTAATTTGAAAGAGTTATAAGATAGGCAAGATACCTTTGACCGGGTTTTCACGCTTTTCATAAACTGAATGTAATTTTGTTCTATTAAAATATAAAGTGTTTTAGTTATTTAAGTAAACATTTCTAAACTCCGCGTCAATGTAGAAAGTGATGAAAAAGTAATTTAAAACTGTTTTTTTATTATATATTATATTATATGTGGTCCGATAAACAAATATAGCTCAAGTGTGTAAATAATAATAAAAAATAAGATAGAAACGTTAAGATTGAAAAAACAATTGGTGAACCTGTTGTACATACATAACTGAAACCAGTGACAAACGTTAGTACTAATCATCTATGACAACTTTTACTATGGGGCCAAATAAATCTATCGTGGTAAAATAAATATACAGGCTAACAAATGTTTGAAAAAACTATATGACTTCTAACTAACATTTTTTAAGACTGTATATTTTTTTTAGACTGTATATTTGGCCGTGTGGTGACGGCAGAGTAGAATACAATTGTCACCACCCCAAACCTCTCCCGTGGGTGTCGTAGAAGGCGACTAACGATAAATCAGTGATGAGGAATGGGCAGCAGCATTCCTCTTATACCTACCAACTAGCAAAGTACTGCGACTTTTGTGCCCGATAAATGGCAATAGGCTCGCCACCTATTACATGGGACCTAGCCTAATTGGCGAAGCGTGGGTGCTAGTTCACCTCTGCCTACCCCTTCGGGGATATTGGCGTGAATTATGTATGTATGTATGTATGTATATTTTTTTTCCTAAGATAGATTTATTTGGCCCAATAGTAAAAGTTGTTACGGATGATTAGTACTAACGTTTGGCATAGATTTTAATTATGTAGGTACATTGGGTTTCATATTTTTGGGCCAACAGTTGCATTGTCCTTTCACATCTTGTCGATATTATATCTTAGCGATTGTAATCGATTAGAAACATTGACAATCTCAGCCTAATTATGACAAAGTTCAGAATTGGTTGGAGTTTGACAGTTCGCGATAAGCCACAATGTTATTTTATCATAATATATCACACACTGGGGTTAGGCTAGAAGTTAATAGTGCCGAAACCGTATCTTAATGAGCATTTAGATACGTTTCGAATATTGATTAATACAGCCCTAGCAGTTGCTAGTGATGTATTATAACTCAGTATAAAACCACTTCAAAAGATCTCAGATTCAAAAGTAATTTAATAATTTCCGAATCAAAGAAACAACTTCTATGACTTAACTCTATGAAAGGGAATAGCTTGACTAAATTCAGGTACCCTATACCAAAGCTCAAGCGGTTTTGAAAAAGTACACAATAACCGATAATATAGTCGTTAACATGTTCGAATGGCAGGTTAAAGCTATATTTCACAGCCTTCAGGAGTGCATTTGATATATTTGTAACTACATATGAGATGAAGAAAAGAAAAGATGCGACTAGCAATAAATGGTTCTTCGAGCCGGATCGGTTGTTAGCTTGGACTCTAATTGGTAGGAATAGTAGAATATTTTAACTTGCTTATTTAACTTACTAAGGTCCGGTTGCTCGTACGTTACGGTAAAGTAAAAATAAAAATTTTACTTTTGTCAATTTAGACATTGGTAAAAAAAGTGACGTCGGTTATCTTCGCGGTTTTAAATTAAGGCCCGAGTTCACCAACACGTAAGCAGTACATTTCACAGCATGGAAGAAATGTCATAAATAGACGGTTAACTTTTAATCGCTCGTTTTACGGGTTGGTGAGCTCTGGCTTAAAGAGATTTTACCTCTCGTTAAGGTTACTATTGTTTCAGCAACGCTTTTTAAGTTACCCCGCCGGTTAATTTTATTTTTACCATAACTTGACCCTTCAGTTGACGTAACCGACTTTCGAGCAACCGGGACTAACACATGTACGTGCGCACACATTTAAAAACGTCTAGTATAACACTAAGCTAACTGGGTAAGGCACCGGGTCATTTAGGTACATTTGGGCAAATAAATTCTATCGGTGTTTTGACCACGTGATTCGTCCTAGATTGGACATCTTTATTGATTTGTATTCCGATTATATTATAAACTACTAAATTTATATGTGCATTAGCGTTTTCCAGGAGTTCACAACCTTTTATTAAAAATAAATATCAATGGACTTCTTGGGCACTATAGGCAATGAAAGTTTCTTATCTAACGTTCATTATAACACTAATAACTGAAATATAATGACACTATTGTAAAAGGCCAAAAAGGTTTACCGCCTCTGATAAATTACAAACCATTAAAGCAAAAAAAGATTATCAATAGGTACCAAAATAATCATACAATTACTTTTTATAAGCGTACGTCGTTGTTTCTAAGATTTCAGCGTAAGCACGTTGACATTCATTAAAGAGTACCAACTGAAAACGCCGATAGACGTTTTATTTATTCCGGTGCATAGGACGCCTACTAGCGTTTGCTACTACTATTTCAGTGACAGATTATGGCATCTACACCTAAGCCCCTCCGCACACGGGGCTACTCAAAAGTAACTGATTACTAAGGTTATACTCCGACAAGTTCATGCGCGACCCTCCTGCAGTATGAGGGGCGGTGGCGAGGACGGGGCGCTCTGGATGTTGGCGGGGGTGGGTGATGCGGGGAGGAAGGAAACCTCGCTCCTCTCGGCCTCCGCTAGCATCTACTGTGCCCCGTCCCGGCACCGTCTCGTACCGCTGGAGGGTCGCGCACGAAGTTGTCGGCCTATAACTACAGGGTGAAATCGAAATTAATCGACAAATTTTTATGGGTCTAGTGCTAGTGCTATTAAACATTATTTTAGTGTGGTTGAAAACAAATCAAAGTCGACAAAAAAGTATCAATATTTTCCTATTCTTTTACTCGAAAATGGTAAATATATAGATTAAAAACATAAAACAAAAAGAAATTAAATATAAAATTTATTTAAGATAAATATTAAATTAAATTCTTTATATTAAATAAAATTAAAAAAATCGTTCGTAATTCCCGGGCTGCTAAGCGGACGGGTGCGTGCGGCTAGGTAGTAGATCGCTGTAAGTACAATCACACGCAAATTGCGTCGACTGCAACTAATAAATCTAATAATTGCGTTCTTGTATTTTATTACTTAATGTTTCATTAAAATTTTAAGTGTAATAAAGGATCATTATAGCGGTTAAAATGTCCTGTAAAATTTTGTCGACCGATTTCAAATTCAAGAAACTCGTTAGTAATTTGAGTTTGTAATCAGTTCCTTTTGAGAAGCCCCGTGTGCAAAGGGGCTAAAGATATCGAAATCCTTTCTCCGACGATTCACGTGTCAACAATAAGTCTACCGAACCTACTACCCTGAACAAAGTTATATAATTACCACGCATCTTGCGCAGTAGTATTTTAAAACCATAAAGAGACAATAATAATTCACCTCTGCCTACCCCTTCGGGGATATAGGCGTGATTTATGTGTGTATGTAAGATACAATACTGTTTTACTAACACTATTTTGTGGTATAAATAAGCGTTAATATACAGCTTGGCAAAAAAGAGTTTGATGCGGTGACAGATAGAACTAATGGCAGAAACATATTATTAAAACACGACGCGACCCGATGTAACGCGACGCGTGTTGAGTCGAATCAAATGTATTGTTTTCTATGATCAACTAGAATCACACTAAACATCCGACGCGACGCCGGATGTTCGGTGTCTACCTACACGTCGAGTCGCGCCGCGTTTCATTAATGTAATTGTTATTTGTAATAGCAACGCTGATTTTGCTGCCAAACTCTGGTAGTTCAATTGTCAACATTTTCAGTAACTTTGTGATTTATTTTTATTAGCTTCAATTCAATAGTTATCTGACTACAAATGAACAAAACAATAAAAAGTGGCGCCCTAGTTTTATTCAAACTCTTTTTTGTCAAGCGGTACTAATATACTTTCTTTAAAACTGTATGTAAGTGCAAAGATTTTGTTGGTTAGAAAAAGAATTTCGAAAAATTTTAATATAATTTTTCGAAATTCTTTTTCTAACCACCAAAATCTTTGTACTATTTTTTCTAACATTTATATAATGTTAAAATTAAAATCGAATAGTGTATGTAAGTGGTAAAATAAGATGTAAATATTTAAGCGCTTTCTTGCGTCTAGAAATTAATTTTTCAATTACCTATAAAGTAGTCTAGAATACTTTTATTTTTGATTTCTTTATATTCTAAAATGCTATCCAAATTTACATACTAAAAAAAAATTTAAAATAAAGCATGCACAGGAACAGTCATAGACACGGCACGTTACTAAAATATTTGGCCTTCATGGCAGTCACATAATAGACGAAATTTCTTTGAAGTAATTCATTATTGTGGGTTGATGTGGTGCCTGTACTTAAAATCAAAGGTAAAAAAAATAAAAGAACGAAACTAAAATAAAGTGTTTACTATCAAATAAATAGTCTAACAACGTTATTACAAGTAACACAAGGCTGTTTGTTCCAACTGTTGTTGAGAGGAATAGTTTATTTGGTTTGAGGAATTGAACACAACACTACTATGACGTCACAGTGTACTTCACACCTGTCCCTATACGGCGCGTTTTGTTTACGAAGCGTAACGACACGCAACATAATCTTATCTTGAAAATAATAAGTCTATGCACGAAACGCATCGCTTATTCGTGACACAAAATATACAAACACATAACGAAACTTATATTTTAAGCCACCATCACAACAGTAACAGTCAGACAATATTGGCGCCAAAAAGCATGGAACCGAAATAACAAATATGTATATAGTGTGTTCACGAATTTTTGCCTTTCAAACATGGGACACTCATAAATATTACACTTAGGGCCTGTTTCACAATCGAAAAGTAAGTTCGAAGTAGCTTACTTCACAGATCATTTGACAGTTGTAATATGAAATATATGTCAATTGAACTTCAAAGTAAGCTACTTCGAACTTACTAGTCGATTGTGAAACAGGCCCTTAATATAACTACTTAAACAAATTTTAAACATAAACTAGATCTTATGCGTCGTGTTAGTATTTTCAGTCTGTCAAACACATAACACAGTAAGTATATTATTTGATTTTTATTTGAACATTACATAAATAATAGAAAAAAATATAAGAAGAGAAATGTAAATTATAATAATTATCTTTTTATTTGATACCAACAGTTTGTTATTAAAAATAAACCTGCAATATCATAGGTATACCACGGTTGGTAAAGGCGCACCTTAGGACCATTATACCGTATTTATCCTACAAGTTTATTAAAATTCTTGAAACAGCCCCTAAGTTTTAATTTGAAATTTTAAACAAGTATTATTAGAAATAGAATGTTAAAAAAAATTGTAATACCATTTGAAATTGCTGCATTATTTATATTTATATTTGGTTCATCGTTCGAGCACATAATTTATATTTCGTTCCGAACACAGCGTAATTATGTCAGTAAAAGTAGAAAATAAAAATAAAGAAAGCACTAGGCAAGTGGTAAGATTAGAACTGAATATACCTTATTGGCAATATTATAATTTACTATTTACAATATAATAATATTTAAAATGGTACAGAGATAATCAAATGACCAATTTTATTTGTAGATATGTACATACTAAAAGTGAGACGAATATTAAATTAATTTCTTCTTTTGTCTTTTTCATATAAATCAAACATAATCAGCCTTTTGAATTAAGTTTTATAATCTAACATCAAGCTATTTCATTCCATTAAGTAAAAAATGTGCAAAGAGTAGGCAGTAAATTATAATATTACATTACATATAATTACTGCTGTAGGATTTAGTTTATACAATATATATTTCGGTTTATTTACATAACAATTACATATTGGTATCAGTAACAATGTGCGTACTTTTAAATACTATTAATTCTGGATATGTAAATGGGTAAATTTCACAGGGGCATTTCCTACGCGATAATTAGTAACATTAATAGTTTCAAATGCAAAAAATAACCAAACATAATTTGTATATATTTTAAATTTGTACTAGCCAATATATATTCTATACAACTTACAAACTTTAACAGTATGTATAACTTTACAATAGAAGCCAGTATCCACTGATTTATTTATTACAAAACCATATTATAAAACGTGAGTCAAAGTTACCTCAATTTCTCCTGAATATAATGTAACATTAATCGAAACCATTTAATATCAAATAGTATAGGTAGGTATACTCTTATTTAAAACCAGACATATTTTGTTGAACATATCATAAATTTGAATCAAGTTTTATAACAAGGATACCAATGTTTAATTAATAAAACCCTCTCATTCTAGATAAATGCAAAATAGCCACTACATAGTTACATATTATATTGTGCAACATAATACAAGCTATATAATATGTAATCGTATGTCAACATACTAGTATTATTTAAATTATTAGGAATAACTATGAGGTACAAACTTGTTAGGAAGAATAAATTTATAAGCTAAGCAATAACTTTCGATAAAATTTTAATAATATCAGCCACTGTATAATGGTATTCGACGTGAGGCGAGTTTCCACTTAAGACCTTTCGTAACTCTCATAACACACAACTTTTTCTTTAACGTGATATCATAATTGACAACATTTCAAAAATGACAACCTCCCAAAATAAAAATACCGTTTCTTTATTTTCCAATCCTGACTTCGAAAATTATTTTATTAATTTTTTTTATTACTAAAAAACATGCGATGACGTCACGGTCGTGGATGTGTATGAATTAAAACGTTTGCCTTCCTAGATGGAAGAATAAAAAGTTATCATAGACATGATACCAGACGTCAGTCATAAATCAAATCCAATGTCATTAATTGTCATCGTCGAAATGAACAATATTAGAGTATCAATAAATTAAAATCCTTCATAAAATTTAATTTAAAACGTAATTTATTTTGAAATTAATTTCAAACATTTCAGATAAAATGTTTTTATTTTCGACACCGGAAACACCAGTTCGTTAATTTTGACAAGTGATCTTTTTATTTTTCGTGTCTAGAGTGATTTCGCCATTCGTCTACGACAGTTACGTCATTTGGCGCTTACGTCTGTTTAGAATGACCGGTATTTCATTCATGATTTTTTGTATGAAAACGACAGAATTCAAAAGAAATAAAAAATATGTATGTCTCCATTTTCGATTTAATTTCATATAACATCATAATAAAGGTATGTTGAAAAAATTAAATGTTGTCAATTATCCGTGATACCCGGCACGTAGTTGCTTACCTAAGCGCAACGCAGAAAAATGTTTTCAGGTATTAATTGAGGTTCTGTACTCATAGCAACGTACTATTCAACTACGGATACTGCCGGATACGCGCTTCTGCGCGTTCTAAATTAAGTTTAGACACTTTTCCTTCAATTATACCTGCGCAGACGACCGTCATTTTGGTTCAACTTACGTGCCGAAGCGGTACCTTTCTTGATTTTGTACTTTTAAAAGCTTTGGGAGGCAGAGAAACCCAAACCTTATTAGCTTAATAATATGATCGCCTAATCGATTTGTCACCATTAACTGTTTCATAATCGTCAATTAATATACAAATAATTCTAATATATAATATCTTTAGTTGTAGCCCAATATCATGTTTTATCATTTATATTATTTCATATTAGTAATACAGGTGGCAAGACTTTCACTAATAAAATATCATGCATTTCGTAACTTACTACTAACGCCTACACATTTAACTCGGGTCAGCATTAAATATATAATTTAAAATTGAATATAAATCTTATAAAAGTAAAGTCACGGACTGCAATGTAATGGATGTAAGTAGAACACAATCTACAGAACTACTGCACTATGAAAATAAAAAAGTCTTTATATAACTTTAGTCACAGAACAGGAAAAGCAAATAAAATAATAACTTTGATGCCATGTCAGAGTTCTGAAAGGAAGGTGCCTCCTGTTAGTTTTCCAAACTTATCTACAAAATACCGATCATAATTATATTAAAAAAAACACTGACAAAAAAACTGTCAAATGCAAAGGCAAAGGGATGCAGTTTGGAGGTCAAGTCATAAAAAGTAAATGTATCGAGTTCTTCAAAATTGTGTTGTCAGTGTGTGTATGGCCGCTGCCGACTGTCAATACTATACTTTAGCAACAGCCGACAGTCAAACAACAATAACATTGATCGGGGCAATCCGCCAATCGCACACAGACAACTTTGAAACAATATTTACTGCGTCTAAACTTATTAACACTGTCTTTCAACTAGTTCACTGTTTTCAATGTTCTGGAGTGTTCTAAGCTCTTAGGGGAGTCTATTGAGTGATTCACTGTCAAAGTCTCGCGATGAAGTTCCACAGAGCGTGGAGTTTCGACAGCGAGTGCTAGAGACCACCCATGGAGTAGTCGAGGGTGACGATGAGCGGGCAGAGACGGGTGAAGAGGAGTCCCACCATGATGCCCGTCACTAGCGTCGCCGCGCCTATCATGCCCGCCGTCGATGCGTGCTCAGGGGCCACCGTACTGAAAAAGACAAATATCCGATTTAGTATGCCATACAAAGAAACCTATACCCCATACACTTGGGCTTGAGACAAAATGTAAACTTAACGTATTTTAGACATAAAAAGATGTCCGTCGTGGGCAGACCCCCTAGAATGCGGAGGACGCGGCGTTGGTTCGATTCCCACATCAGGATAAAAAAATATCTGACCTCATTTTATTTGTACATGTTACACATACTTACCACACTTTTGTGGTTAGAAAAAGTTTAAAAAATTAATAGAATAGTCTTGAAGCGAGAATCGTCTTGGTTGGCCGAGCGGTTTAAGCACCTGCCCGGATTGCAGTGAACGCGGATTCGATTCCCGCATCAAGACAATAATTCTTCTAACTTTTTCTAACCATAATATTCTTTCTACTAATTTTTCTAACATTCATAAAATGTTCTAACTAAAATCAAAATAGTAATACTTATTACACTAAGGACCTGTTTAACAATCGACAAGTAAGTTCCGAGTAGCTTACTTTGCAGTTCAATAGACATATTTAGCTAGCTACTCGGAACTTACATGTCGATTGTGAAACAGGCCCGTAAAGGTGTGTATTTACAGGCGAATGGTCGTCTTTGAATTAAAAAAAGTAATCTCCAACACTCACCCGCTAACATACATCATTCCCAATGAGCTGCCATGCCCAGAACTCCAGCCCAACAACACTGCGCCCGCCCAATAGCCCCAGTCGTTGTTGATCCAGATGGGCAGAGTGCGAGTGAGTGGCTTGTAGTTGCACATCAGGAAGAACGGGATGAAGAGTAGCCGGATGGTCGTGAACACAGACAGATACCTGCGGGAGGGCTGAAAAAGTAGAAAACAGTTATTTAACTATTGATTTTGTATAAAGACATTTGAAATATAGTGTGGTGTCGGCAGAGTAGAATACAATTGTCACCATCCCAAATCTCTCCCGTGGGTGTCGTACAAGGCGACTAAGGATAAATTAGTGATGAGGAATGGGCAGCAGCGTTCCTCTTATACTACCGTCCTGACAATGTACTGCGACTTTTGTGCCCGATAAATGGCAATAGGCTCGCCACCTATTACATGGGACTTAACATAATTGGCGAAACGCGGGTGGAATTCACCTCTGCCTACCCCTTCGGGGATATGGGCGTGATTTATGTATGTATGTATGTATGTACATTTGAAATATTATAATAATGTCGAAAATCAAGTATAAAAATCAAAATTTTATTTGTAAAATCAGGTTTTAGTTAATAGATATTAATTTTAGATATTTAATAAATAGGCACTAGTAAACCTTCATTGATTATTAGTTAGTGAAGATATCCAACTTTTATTATTAATATTTTTCTAATTTAACAATAATTATAAATATTAAATAAGCCTAAGATTTTTAATAAACGTTTAAATATAATAATAAACTCTGATAAAAATAAATGACAAATTTGTATTCACGCCATCTATGGATAAGTCGATGAAACTCGAATGGTTTTTAAAACGTGCATATCTCCAATAGATGGCGCTTTAGAGATACCCAAAATCGATCACCAAATTGATTATAATTTATTTTTATTAACGACAGATTAAAAATGACTGCATTTGAATTTGCAAGTAAATAAAATTTACATTTTATTTAAAAAGGTGTCGCGAATCTTAGGTGCACACAAACTTATTGATAAAGCATGCGTGTGTTTTAGTAAGCTTTTATATACCCACTGAAAATAAATGTGGTAAACATCAACGGAAAATGAGTGATACCACTGCGTTGGAAGTGGGAGAAAATTTTAGGGCTCACAAAATACCATGACCTTTGGGGATCGAACCACGATCTGATCTGATCAGAGACCATACGTCATTCCACTCGACCACGTTAGCGGCTAGTTACGTTACGAAAATAAAGTACTTACGACATAGAGCTAGTAGTACACAAAACTAAAAAATTCGCAACGCAGAAAATTATAACGTAAATTGCTACGATGGTGCGGCAAGGCGGCGAAACAAAGAAGAATTTATATGTTGAAAGAAATTGTATGTATTTATATGTTATATTTCATATTATGTAAGTTTAGATATATTATAATTAGTTTATAATTATCTACTAATATATATTGTAGTCATAAAAGTGGATTATTAATAGTTTTCTACTATTATTTGCCAACTTCCCTCGGAGTTACTGTTCTTGCAAATCCTGTCCATCCTAAGGTTGCCTGGCAGAATCCGCATTTTGCGATAAGGCCGCCCCATTGTACCATATAATCACATTGTTTTTTTCTGTTTAGTGTATTTAATTTGTTGGTGTACAATAAAGTGTAATATAAAAAAAAAAATAATAATAAAGAATAAAATTAAAGAAATACACGAAATCAATTCGCAAGGCATGGGGAGCTCGTAGATTTTTACGCGACTTTTTGCGATTTTTTGCGACGTCGCATCGCAGTTTTGTGTACAAATCGTTATTCGGATATTTTTGTTCGTACATACGTACAAAACGAATGGTTCCTAATAAAATCCCACTGAGAAAAACAATGGTTATAAATTGTTATTGACAGATCCTCCGTTCCAAAGTTAATTAAATGTCATCATCATCATCATCATCATCCGGGTTATCTGCCTAATGGCGAGCTTCGGACATCGAGCTCTCAGGCCAGCTTGGTAGCACGCAAGTAAGAATTGAACATTAAATTAAGTCGAAAATCTATAATACTTACGAATTGCCACATGTTAGCTGTAACATTCCCAAGCATGGCAGTCAAGTTGAATGTGAGGAAGCAAGTGATCAAAACGAACTTGGAGCCGAGGAAGCCTGGTTGCATAGGCTCAATGTCTGAAAAGTAGAAAATACTTTTTGTTAGTTTTTTTTATATTTTATTCTTCTAATACTAACTTACATGTAGTATGGTGAGAGGCGCGTAGGCAGTAACTATCTATCGCCGCTTGGTGATGGCAGAGCAGAATACAATTGTTATCACCGTGGGGGTGGTAACCCATGGGTGTCGTACAAGGCGTCTAAGGGTAAATATAGCGATGAGTAATGGGCAACAGCATTCCTCTTATACCACCTAGCAATATACTGCGATTTTATGTGCCCGATAGATGGCAATAGGCTCGCCACCCATTACATGGAACCTAACTCACATTTAAAATCGTGTTTGTGAGACGAAGACAAAACGCGAAATAGCTATAGGTATCGTGTTTCTTCTTCTCCCTGCCCTGTTCCCAGTTTATCTGGTATATATAGGTACCACGTTTACTACCTGTTTATTAATATGACGGTATGTGTTAAGAAGATCTGTTAAAAAACTCATAACATACCCGAATGTACAGAAGGAAAGACGGCCAGAGAAACGAAGAACACGATGAATATGTTATAAAGTTGGACCCAGGCCTGCTTGAAGATCGTCCCGTAGGGTATCTTGGTTTTGGCCGGACTAGCGTTCTGGTTGGTGGCCGCCAGCGCAGGGTTCACACGGAGAGTTCGCTGCTGCAGTGTATCGTGGTAGCGGTAGAATCTCTGGAAGGAGAAAAACAAATAATTGAGAACATTCAATATTTTTCACATACTTTTATTATGAAATTTTTTTTTCAAATGCCGTTTTCATCAATTAAAATAATGATTAGAATTCCGGCTGTTCTAAACATACGTAAGCTCCAAACGACGATATAACTAAGGTTGAACACTCTCCCTACTTCGTTTACTTTACTGCTTCCAAAAAATAATACTGGTCAAAACTGATAATCTGGCAGTTCCGTTGTAAAAAATAAATACAGATTATACCTAATTTGAATACATGAAACTAACCCTGTATCCAATACTCAATAGAATGACATGGAAATGAAGATTTTACGACAGCTAGCCGAGATGTGTGGAAGAACAAAACTAACAGCACCGACCCCAGATAACCTGAGGCGTTACTCTGGAAGTTTATTTCGTTCGATCGAGTCGCTGCGTCTTTGTCGCTCTTATTTTAACACGCAGTGGCGTGAGAAAGACGGTTAGATGTGAGTCCGTTCGTTCGGGGTTTTAGAGTAGGCCCCCTGGGTACTAGCCAACAGGCAAACGATACAACATTTGACAAGACGATGGTCGCCATCTTGTTTTCTCTATAGTAACATAATGTAAACAATCTTGATGTGTCTATTAATACAAAATACATTTATATTATTTTTTCACTTCTCATGCTCTGAAAGTGCTTATTTGTGCAGGCTATAGGCTGCACAAAATCGAATTTTGTGCTCTAGAGCATTAACGTATCTAATCATTAAAATATCTATATTAAGGCAAAAAAATGAGCTATGCAGCCAAACTCAATAAGAAATTCAGACATAGAATATGTTGTTTTTTAATATTTACTTAAATTTATTTGCCTAATGTGTTTTTTAAGACATAAAAGATATTAAAATTTTAATTCAAGTAGGTATGGTAAGTATTAAATTAATTTAAGAAAATTATTACTTCAAAATTAATTTAATACTTGGCTGTATAGGTCTGCAGCCCAAGCCTAATATCAATGGGAAAAACAATTTCCTTTAGTATTTAAAACTGTACTAATTTTAGTTTGAATTTTAAGAAATATTAAGATAAATTACTGTTTTATTTCCTCGCAATCGAAGTGAAAAGCAGAGTTTCTAACTCGTCCACAAAACCATTTTTATCCTCGACATTACTATCTCTCTCATTCTAAAAGTCTCGGACAAAAATGATTCGTTTTGTGCACTTGATGGAAAATCTACTATTAAACGCATTTCGTCGATAAACAAACATATCAAAATTGTTAACGTTTCATCTCTCGTTATAATGGCTGGAGTATAAATGGGCTGGGAACAGAGCAGGCGAATGATGACGATAGATAGGTATACTCACATTGAGCGGCAGAGCGAAGTACGTATCGAAGCATATCAGCAGCACGAATATCCCGGTGATGAAGTAGTAAATGGCCGACGTGCGTCTGCTGTCGAACAGCTCCGAGGTCCAGGACATGAACACGACGAGCGTGCCGCATATGTTGGAGCCTAGGACCACGGCGCCGGTGTATTTGGGAGGCAGGCGGGCCGCCACTCCGTACACAGAGTTCTGGAATATCGCGTTAAACGCTGCAACAAGATAATGATCGAACGTCAAGAACCATCTAACTGAATACCTGCATATAGTTCATAAGTTAAGTTGAGCCAACTTGTACCCAAATGACGGTGAATTGTTAATTGATAACATTTAATTTTTTCAACATACTTTTATTTTAATAATAATAGGAAATTAGACTCGCGAAATTACTTTTGCCACGTTCTGACGCGAAAAATCAAAAGATTAATGTCAATGTCACCCGCGGCAGAGATGGGGTGGTGACAATTATATTCATTCTACGATACCGTCACCACGCGGAGTTTAAAATAAATTCCGGCTTAAACTATTCAATGCCAATTAATTCCGTTCACGTCCTTCAATGGACTAAATGACTACGAAATTGGAGATATACTCGAGACGGGACTCGCTCCTCCGTTTTGTCAATTGGCGGGCGGAGATGAATGAGTTTTTATTGAGCTTAGTACATGAGAGCGCACCAATTAACCAGTTCAATGGTTTATTGAATCTTTTGTGGCCACGTGATACTCGCTGCGGGCCCCTAATGGGATTCCTAAACGACAATTGGTTTTTAGGACAATCTAAATGATTGTTGTTCAAACAAATTTTGTAGCACGGGTAATTGATTTCTACAATTATCAATCAAAACAATTTTTCGCAGAAAAATGAGAATTAGGATGGTGCATGGACCTAGAATGAGAGGAAGACCGAAGAAGCGATGGATGGATTGTGTGAAAGATGATATGAGAAAGAGGGGAGTTCATGCTGAGCTCACGCCTAATAGGGGAGAGTGGAAGAAGACATGTTGAGCCGACCCTACTTAGAGTAGGACATGGGCAGGAAGAAGAAAGTAGAATTGAATTTATTATAAACTACTAATAGACTGAAACCAAATCAAAACAAAAAACCCAAACAGAGGCGCTACTCTGGAAGTTTATTTCGTTCGATCGAGTCGTTGCGTCTTTGTCGCTCTTATTTTAACACGCAGTGGCGTGAGAAAGACGGATAGATGTTCGTTCGTTCGTTCGGAGTTCCAGAGTAGGCCCCCAGGTGTCAGGCAGGCGGTAAAAACTAAGCCAAAACATTGAGCAGTATGGTTTAGAATGTTGTTATCCCAATCATACTCTCCGTTCATCGGTCTTGAATTAATAATATTTTGGGTATAAATGTATATTTGCATTCACAACCCCCGCGGATACCATATCTATTATATTATACTACTCTAACTGCCGCACTCTGAGAATTTTGTTTTGAAGTGACACTCATTACCGAAAGGCGAGATTCCACCAGTGTGCTAAATTGTGCGACACAGCGAAAGACCATAAAAATACACTGTGCCGCACAGTTTAGCTCACTGGTGGAATCCCGCCTTAACGTTAATAAAATTGACGTCTCTGAGTGCGCTAGCTAATCTCCAAGTTACGAGTACCAACGTCAGAATCAGATGAAGTACTTTAATGACGATACCGCAACAAGAAATGCATTCTCAGTTATGTAGGTGCACGCAGAATGTCGATCCAGGCTATTTCTGTTGAGCATGCAGCGCTGTCTACAGAGCATTTTATTGTTGCATTCATTTAATGACGTAAAGATAGATATAACTCGCAATGCAGTTCCTGAAATGCACTCTCCGATGAACGATGCAGCTAAGTTTAGAAACGTGTTATCATAATGCAGTATCATTCCTTCCATGCATAAACACAGAAATACTCACTAGTATTTTATAACTTTTAGACAAACGATGGTTCTGTTACATCTAATAAACGTTTTTCGTAAGTGTTACAATAAATAACTAGCATATTGACTTACTTATTACTTAAGAGAGCCCTTCGATACGAACTCAAAAATAACTAATTTTATCATACTTTTGGAAGCATGCTTTTAGTAGCATGCTACCACTTCAAGCACGTTTTCTGTGTCTGGACACACTTACCATTCAGCAGCAAAACGCAGATCATGGTCAGCCAGAAGAAGGCCGCCGGCCACGCAGAGCTGTCCACCATGGCAAGGATCACGGTCACTACAAATATGGACACCTCGATCATGAGCGACCACACAATACGCGTCGTCAAGTTGCCCCTGGGAAAAGAAAGTGCTTATATTTTTATTTATGCTAGACAGGGAAGTTCTTGCCCTTCATCTCACCTGATGGTAAGAGACGGTAAGGGCTGAAGATGCAATCGAGCTTCACCTGGAACCTTCAACCACAGAGGGGCTGACTATCTTATCTCACATTGTCGGAACGCAATAATGCTGTTAACATTATTATTATGGCGACAGACTTTGATAAGATGGTGGTAGCTAGCTAGACAGGCGGACTTGAAGGTTGACAATCAAAACGACCCAACTCGAACGCAACAGTGATGTCTGCACATTTGAAAGTTACGCTTGGCGTACAGGTCAAGTGTACCCAAAACCGACCGGCATGTAAGAGGACGCTAATGAAATTACATCAAGCATAATATTTTTTTAAGGTATGTATTAGTTTTTGACGTTGTAAACCGTGAGAAGTAAGGGTGAGCTTTGATAAAACACAATAGTGTTTAAAGGGTAAAACAGCATTCAACATCCTAAGCGTAATTCTTGGTGATTCTAAATTTTTCCAATACTGAGGCGGCTCACTTATTTTTGCTGGAAATAAACTTTTTCGTGTTACAAAAACATAAAATTAATTCAGCCGCCGTTGTTAGGAGCAATTAGTTTCGAGTGATTTTATTTTACACAGAACGACAACCGTAACTCAAACCTAACGGCCTAAGTTGTAAGTCTTAGATTGTACACTAAGCCACAGGCGTTATTTTTACTTTGTCATCATAATCATGAGAGCCTTTTAATGTAGGAGGAGTATACATTCATACATCGCGTCTATTTCATTTTATTCCCTATTCATTTTATTCATAGGGATGATAAAGGTCTATTGAGACACACGTTTTGCCAATCGTGTTAGTTCCCGTGTAATAAGTGGCGAACCTATTGACATTAACCACCAACCCTCTTTGGGTATGCTCTTATAGGTGGTTTGCCCTCCACCATTCGGGTGCCCCCAAAGTGCTTATTGGTCTACACCGGGCAATCTCCCTTAGTCGAACTTTTACGACATCCCTGGGATGAGCCGGGGCTGGCCTGTTCTACGTTATTTTTTCGCTCCCAGGCCAGCATAGAAGACTAGAGAAGAAGAAGAATCTTAACCATGGCTACGGTATAATTTATATGGCATAACAACGTATGCCGGGTCAGCTAGTATAAAATAAATATTTCTTACACTCATACCTATCATCATGTCAATTATCTATAGTCCTACAACTTGTGCGCAACCTTCCTGCGGGGTAAGAGACGTTGGGGGGGGGCTGAGGAATTGTATGTTGTATTCCACGAGTTTTCCCTCCTTCCGCCCCCGCTAACACCGCATCCCCGCCACCGTCTCCCACCCCGCAGGAATATCACGAATTTGTCGGTCGGATATTCCCGCGAGTTTGCGAGGTACCTTAAAATTCAAATAGAAACCAAATCGCAACGCCCAAACACCACTCACCCCATAGGAATAAAAATGTTGACCCAGCTGAACAGCAGGTTGGGCACCTGCGCCGCCCACCCCACGTACACCAGATAATGCTCCGAGTAGTCCGGGGCCTCCGCCAGTTTGTACTTGGTGAAGTAGTCCTTGGCGGTGATGAACATGTTCCAAGCGGTGAGGGTGCCCAGGCCGTGGATCACGAGGATCATGTAGATCATGTTCCACTTGTCCTTCGGCGGCGCCAGGTCCATGGCGACACCTGAACAGGAGGATATACATAAATAAGTATTTCTTACACTCACACCTGTCATCTAGCCGAGTGTTTTTTAATATTATTAAAAAACACTCGGCCTTAATTGGGGGGGTCACCGGCAAATTGTGAAAGACGAGGTGCTATACTACTATACAAAATACAGTTTCCGTGAGTATTTAAAAAGATTGAAAAATACTGATCTAGCCCATTGATTCCCAGGTGGACCCCGGGGGTCCACGGGAGACTGCTGCTCCACCAGAACCAGCAATATTTTGAAAATGGTCAATAAAAAAAAGGTTGGGAACCTCTGATCAAGCTCGAAGTAGCCTAAGGACTGTTGTTATGAATACTAAATCTAGATGTCAGATATTATCATCACCCACTGCTAGGGTAGAGGACCTCACTATATGAAAGAATATATGGAGAATGAGCCATAACCTACTACGCTGAAATAAAGCAACTGGAGATATAATATTGGTCACCCATCCAAAGACCGGCCTTAGCGAACATTACCTAGTTTAAGCAATCGAAGGCCGATCGCGTTAATTGAGTCATTGCGCTATTGACTAAAATATTGATATAATTTTCAGTTCGGTTGCAAATCCATTTGTGACGAGCCCAGTCGAAAGGGATAACTATAAACAAGTATACGCTATGCTAATACAGTTGCGGCGACGGCGACGCCTAAAGCGGAGTTAATCGAATACAAAAATAAACTGACGTGCCTTGGCTTCAAACTGTTGTACTAACGAATTTCATCTTTGTCCAGCTTTTAATGGATAGAACTAGGGAACGTGCCTCTACAATCTACTACACCATTGATTCCCAAAGTGGTCCAGGTGGACCCCCAGGGGTCCATGGGAGACTTGACGGGGGTCTACGGCGGTGAGACAAAAAATGGGGGTTCACGAAACGTAAGCGGGGGGTTCACCAAAATGTATCTGGTTTCTACGGTGATGAACTTAAATGTTGGCTTGACGTCACCTATTAATGTAGGCAGATAATATTTAAAGAAGCTCAACAAATTACTTGTAAAAACTTGGATATTAACTCACAACACAATCAATTAATTAATTAACCAATAAATTCTCACTTTTTTTCGAAAACTATTAATTTTTGGTTGGGCAAGATTCCATAGTTAGATCACATATTCACAGTTTTGGGAATATGGTGTAGATGCAGTGGGTCTAACGGAACCACCAAAATGTTAAAAGTGGTCTATGAGAACAAAAATTTGGGAACCTCTATCTACACCCTCTATGAGTTCACTGGAGCCAAATAATACAGATGCGATTGGAATTCGTGTCATAAAGAATCATTTGAGGTCTATAAACAGGAGAGATAACAGTGTCGACATCTGTTTGACGACCACTGGCTATTCATACAAGTATGTAATACATTCATATTTTAAATCATAATTAATAATAGTCTATGATAAAAAGATTTAGTAGTCGAAGACTGTTAGACTTAGGAATCCATTGAAAAACGTCATTAAAACTTACCTACCCTGAGAATCTTATTATGCCGATGCTTCCACAACACATATTGAAATCCAACATGATAACTTCTCACCAATTCGTTAATGTTAGCAAATTCCGGCACAAGCTGAAGTTAGAATTTTAATTTTAAATATCTTCTGTCACACCATTAAATATCACCTCTTCCTTTGCTAAGTCAATGTCAAAGTAAGAAAACCCTCATTCGCCTTGAAAAGAAGTTGAACGAAATACGTTGGTTCGATACAGTGACGTATAAAACCTCCCATTTTAGGGTCGTAACACAAACAACTTTGGCGTAAGACACAAGGATGAAACTAACAACAAAAAGAACTGTTTTTAAAACAACAAAAACTTGAATTACACCACTGAAGACTTATGCAATACGTGCGACGGAGGTGTGCCCCTTGGAGCAATTAATAAAGTCAGTGGTATGTTTGAACAGATGCAATTTTCACAGCATAATAGTGATTTTTACTGGGACAGAATTAGTGGATTTCATTAATGTGATAATTTCTGTCAGCGTGATGTTGACATTAAATAATTATACATCTTTTGCGACTACGATAGGTTGAACAATGATGAGAAAAGCTGTGTATAGTAGAAACGTCTTCTATGTATATAAAAATGAATTGCTGTGCGTTTGTCTCGTGAATACTCGAGAATGGCTGGGGCGATTTAGCTGTGATTCGTTTTGAAATGATTGTCTTGGGCGGGGCAAGGCATAAAAGGTGAGAAAATATGGAAATATTGCGAACATAGTAAAAACCAAACATTTCGTTTTCCCATATAAACTGCTTTTCTGTCAAATTTATATGCCATAACAAACAACGTATGCCGGGTCAGCTAGTGAGATATAAATTTGACATCTGTCACTATGAACTATGCGACCAGTGGCCCTTGTTCCCATTTTATCTGCGGTCGGCGATGTATGTTTCCTCTTCCATCACAGGGGGCCTTTTGATTCATATCGTCCGTCACACCGGAATGGTGCTACTGATGTATAGAAAAGAGATGGAAAGGACCGTGTCGAGAAAAAATAAATAAACTATTCGATTTTAATTTCAACATTATATAAATATTAGAAAAATTAGTACAAAGATTTTGGTGGTTACAAAATTTGGTGGTAATTATTCTAAATTCTTTTTCTAACCACCAAAATCTTTGTAAACATAAATAAGCACAACCGTAACCCCAGCGGGGTTATTATGAAGCCACTATAGAAATATCAGTTCTACCTGACCAGATGCAAATCCGTATCGGGTGTGTGTAATTTGGCCTGAAGTAAAGCTCGCGTCAGTCGGTCGGATAGACTGAAGCAATTTGTTTACATCGGCCTGAACGGAAGAACTGAACGGATCGTGTAAGACAAATTGCACACACACGAGACGGATTTGCATCCGGTCAGGTAGAACTGAAGGCAAAACTGCCCGTGTATGAGGCCCATATGTGGACGAATCCGTTCAGGCCGAACTGTGTCAGTTTGGAATGATAGGAACGGCCTCTCCATGGGTAAGCTTTATCCGACACAAAGTGAACACGGCGCATTACCTTTCAAGTTGAGCGTGTCATTGGGTAGGTTGGTGCCCTCCCACGCGGGCGTCAGCTTCACCGGCTCGTTGCGGAGGAACGGCGCCTTCTCGCCCTCCGGCTCGCCCCACCCTGTCCACACACACACACCGCACTAATTACTACACTGCTTTAAACTTCGTTAACCTTAAAGATAAACTGCGTGAATTGCCCACAGAGGCGCCTAATTAGGGTGACAGTAAGCCCTTTCGAACACGGGGCTACTCAAAAGGAACTGTTTAATAACTCAAAATACTGACGAGTTACTTGAACGTCACGGCCCGCCCATACATTGCCACACTACGCTACTACATAGTAACTAGTAGCGTCGTGTACTAACCTTTAGGGTAAATGTATGAGCGGATACGCTCTCAATTTGAGTTTGAAATCTGTTCCTTTAGAGTAGCCCCGTGTGCGAAAAGGCTAAAAGAAAATAAACGGCGTAAATTGCCCACAGGCAATAAGAGTGACAGTCGCTTCCGTTGGGCGAGTTTTGGGAGACGGGCGATGACGCTCATCTGTTTATACATACATAAATAACGCTTCCCCGTAGGGTCCCATGTATTAGGTTGCCACTATAGCTGGCACGTAATTTGCAGTACATACATACATACATAAATCACGCCTATATCCCCGAAGGGGTAGGCAGAGGTGAACTAGCACCCACGTTTCGCCAATTATGTTAGGTCCCATGTAATAGGTGGCGAGCCTATTGCCATTTATCGGGCACAAAAGTCGCAGTACATTGCTATTGTTAAGGTGGTATAAGAGGAATGCTGCTGCCCATTCCTCATCATTGATTTATCCTTAGTCGCCTTGTACGACACCCACTATAATAATATCAGTATCCATAATCAGTATATTGCTATGTGGTATAGGCGGGAAGCAGTCTTTACCCTTAAACTGGGAATTCACTACATGGACATGCCCGCGCGGAATGTCCGTGTAGGTAGTGAATTCCCCGCTTTAGTCGCCTTGCACCTACGACAGCCGCGGCAGAGATGGGATTGGTGACAAACTGTATTCTGCTCTGCCGTCACCACACGGCTCACCTGTGGCCGTACCATGAAGTATTAGTGCGATCCAAACGCGGTTGACAAAACGGGACGCCGCTCTACTCGGCGTATAGCTTTCTCTCACGTTAACAATGGGAATTGAGTCGCGTTTAGAGTTGGTGGTAAGGCCCCTGTTTAGGGTGTTAATAAATTTTGCGCTATTTCCCCTTGAGCGTGGAATCGAAACCGCTGAACGCATTTTCGTTTTTATTTTACCTAGACCACACGATACTACGCCTCTAAAAGTTAACGTAAGATGTTATGTTAATATAAACACTATAGAAATATCAATGTCAACTAATGTCCAGCTAGGCTTTTACAAACAAAGAAAAGTAGCATTGATTTCAATCTTTTTCCTTTCGTCTACAATTTCGTCACAGCTGGGGGTCTGCCGCCCGATTGCTGAGTAGCAATTCTATATCTTACGACGCCATACCGTCATTCCATGGCGGCTATATAGACTATATCGATACAATTAGTTGATGCGCCTGTTTGTTTATTCCGTAAATATATATCTTAAGCACTATAGGTGAACCTTGAATAAATTATAACTGCAGTTGGCAACTGCCATTGATCTAACTTATGTCGTATCGAAATAGTGATAAAACATATATTTAAAAAAATCATAAGCATTATTTTAAGTTTTTTTCAAGCACGCCTGTGCTACATTATTAAAGTTAAAGCGTATTAAAGTTAATGTGTTAAAGCGTAGACGGGTGCCTATGTATTATTTTTTACTAAATTACTTATTTTATTTATCTAAATTACTGCGTTCCTATTCATTCAGAATAGCCAATATGTCTGACCACACAACTGTCAGTCCAAAAAAAATCAAATCGGCATCAAATTAAAAAACAATTTATTTATTAAGGACATAATCACACGTTTTTGGTGTCATACTGATCCAAACACATTGTATATTTATGGATATATACTTTGGGCATCTAAAATTGGAATCCGAAGTATTTCCAAGCGAGGGTTAGGTTAGGGAATGCGCCAGTGATTCATTCTATAATGCAGGGTCTAAAAACCAGCCGCAGACCGGTCCACCCACGAGCCGTTGGCTGATACCCATTAAAGTTATAACTACGGTTTAAAGACGTATATTGTTAAAAATTATTGTCATTACAAAGGAAATTGGGTCGAAAATGTCCTCAAGTACTGTTACCACTCACTCACTCCTATCATTGAATGTAATTATTAAAATATTAAAGTAGTTTTTTGTTAATGGTAAGTGACGATAAGGGCCGAAGATTGAATCGAGCTTCATGAGATGGTGGTAGCTAGCCAGACGGACTTGTAAGAAGTCCTACTACCAACCAAACCGAGTACAAATTTGCACCCCCCTGGGGGGTCGAACCCGGGACCTCTGGATCTTAATTCCGGTGGGCCAACCACTAGACCACGGAGGCGGTTAAAAATCCAACTAACAAACATATAACAGTGGATTATTTCAAAATGAATGCAGGCAGGCACTCGATTGTGTCCCAAACTTATACATACATACATAAATCACGCCTATATCCCCGAAGGGGTAGGCAGAGGTGAACTAGCACCCACGTCTCGCCAATTATGTTAGGTCCCATGTAATAGGTGGCGAGCCTATTGCCATTTATCGGGCACTAAAGTCGCAGTACATTGCTATTGCTAGGTGGTATACGAGGAACGCTGCTGCCCATTCTTCATCATTGATTTATCCTTAGTCGCCTTGTACGACACCCACGGGAGAGATTTGGGGTGGTGACAATTGTATTCTACTCTGCCGTCACCACACGGCAAAACATATAACAGTGGATTATTTTAAAATGAATGCAGGCAGGCACTCGATTGTGTCACAAACTTATGCACTCTCTGAAACCGCTCCCCCCGGGTAACTAAACGGGGAAGTATGTCGCGGCGACCCCAATCGGACATTGTTTCCGTGGAGATTCCTGTTATATTGCCTGGCCTCCACTGGCGAAGTATTTCAGTGTCAGTTAGGGGGCCAATTCTCGCCATATACGAGATTATTTCGAATTCGAGTTTAAATTTCGAACCCTTATTTCGATGACTAACTGCCGCACTCAGAGACGTCAAATAACGTTAAGGAGTACTTAACGTCAAAAAATAACAATTCAAAACTAGTCGCTATTCTTGCCGGGTCTAGATTTGAATGAAAATTTTTGACATTAAATACTCATTAAAGTTAATTGACGTCTCTGAGTGCGGCAGTATATCTCGAAATTTAATTTCGACCGCTCCCGACCACTCGAAGTAATTGGAACGGTTTTCCTTCGAAATGAATTGTTCTCGATTTGTCCAGAAAAACTTATGACTTGATTATCATTCGAAAAAAGTTCGAATTCGAACTTTTTCTCGAATTCTAATTATTTCGATTGTGCGAGAATTGGCGGGAGCCAATGTTCCTATGATGTTAGTTATAATAGCTGTCACTGGACCCCTTTATTATTACAGACGGGAGACCTTTAAGGTCTATCGTGGCGTGGTATACGAAAAAGTTACTTTGACAACTTCTACAGTTCTTAATTTTATTAAGTTTAAATTTAATTTTTGTATGAGACAGAATTTTTTGTCCCTTGTGTTACTTATATTCTGTTCTGTTCTGTCATATTCTGGTCAACAGCACGTCAAGTTATCACAAATACAATTTTTTCCAATGTGTTTGACACTTTACATCCAAACACTTTTAGGTTGAAAATCAAACGCAGATATCTGTACATTTCAATTACTTATCGATGCCTAAAGGTGTTTTAATTTTTTTTCCCATATGGTGTTAGCTGGTTTGCCAAATAAAAACACATAACATTGTTTAATATAAAAGTTGTTATGTCAATTCGTACAGGGATATTTGTAAAACACCAACAACCTCGCGCGCCTAGATAGTTAACACAAGCAACAACGTACGTATACGCTTCTTGAATATAAAAGAGACACATATCAAAAACTTTTTTCATCTCTATTCCATTAATTTTGAATGTTCCGTAATCAGATATGATAAATGATCTAAGCTCCTTTACAAGGCCCAAAGTTAACATTAAATGTGCTTAAGTTAGAACGCCATCGCGTCGTAGTAGTTTAGTAAATGTAAACAAAAACCTGCTTCTGTATACACCAAAGATTGCTGCCTGTCAACGCAACTCGACTTTCACAACGCCCACAACACAACGCCACAATGCAAGCCTATCAACAAATAACAATAGCCTCTTAGCAAACTGACGCGCGAGCGAATCGTGTTTTATTGCATTGCAAATTGGTACAATCGGTTTGAAAATGTTAAACCGTTCGAAATTCTACTCCTAATCATCGCCCTGCCCTTATTCCATCCCTCCTCCCTCTTTCTCCATTCTCTTCTGTCACTCGTCATCTCCTCATCCACATCCATCACCTTTAATTACACCACATAATCCGTCCTTCTTTTCAGTGGTCTTCCTCCACTTCGAAATCCATCAACATACATGTCCATAACTTTTTTTTACTCACATTCATGGCATCCCGTCTCATGACATGTCCATACCAAGCTAATCGGCTCCCCTTTATTTTTTCTGTCACTGGCGCCACTTTCACCCCTTAAATACAGAAACGCAACTCAAATTTTGAGCATTGCTTATAAAGTTCACTTAACTTTATAAGCAATGCTCAAAATTTGTCAGAATTTGTCTGGAAAAACAATACCTGTCAGAATTTGTCTGGAAAAATGTCTGTTTTGACAATACTTAAATGTTAAGCAGAACTCTAACTTTGAGTAGCGTTTCTGTAATCGGGGGTCAGACTGCCTCTTACGTTCTCATTCCTTATCTTAAAAAATTCTACCTACTCCTTACCAATAAAAAGTTAAAGGTAACTGTTTGGTGGTCTCAGCGGTGTTATTCACTATAGTTTTCTCCGATCTGGTCAAGCAATAACGGCAGATGTCTAATGTCATTTCAGGGTGAGGCCAAACCAGCGTAATTTTGTGTGTCGTGAGTCCCAGAATTTCGTTCTGCTGCATTCGGTTTTATAGAAAAGTCAAATCATTTTGCATCGCCTTGTGAATCAAATAGGACTTTTCTATGAAATAGAATTTCTGCGACCGAAATTACGCTCGTTTGGCAACTTTTTTTTTCTCAAAAAAATTAATGTTAATCAATCCATCGTAATGAGCAACAGTGTTCCTCTTATACCACCAGTGCTCGACAGACGGAAATCGCAAACTATTATATGGGACGGGTAATGTATGAAATCTGTAGCATACAGTTATAATCTTGTGATTTAGACACGCTATGTATAAAAAAATTTCGAAACATGTACTCGTACTATACTGACATCTTCTTGTTCCCAGTCTAATTGGGGTCGGTATGTTTCCTCTTCCATTCATATCCGTCAGACGTCATCATGCCATCCAGTACCTTTTGATTCATATCGTCCTTCATACTGTAAAGGTGCTAGTGATGAATGAATGTATAGAAAAGAGACGGAACGGACCATGACGAAAACCGATGAACGGGAGAGTGATTGGTATGACAACATTCCAATCCATACTGCTCAAGGTTTTGGCTTAGGTTTTACAGCCGGCCGCCTGCCTGACACCAACCCTCTTTGGGTATGCTTTGTTGGTGGTTTGCCCTCCACCATTCGGGTGACCCAAGGTGCTTATTGGTCTCACCGGGCAATATCCCTTAGTCGACTTTTACAACACCCATGGCATAAATCGGGGTTGTTTGCTCCAAGGTCAGCATAGAAGACATAACTTATCGTACAATACTGACATAAATGCTGTTATTCTACTAAGATGTGAGAATTATTATCGGCAAGAAATTTATGACAGACGACAGATCAATACGTGAGCATAGCACCGTTCAAGGCATCGCACTGGGTCTGAATCCAGTTGATTCTAGTTACTAAGCATGTAATGGCTTGACTGTTCTGTGTTTTACTTATAATATATTATACTTGGCGACATATGAACGTAAAACATCGCTTACCGTTTTCAGTGACGCCATTCTGCCCGTCAAACGTTCCGTAGCTAATTGTCATTACGTTAACACAATATGAGCAAATATAACCAACACGGTGTCAAACTAAGACGTGTCCACCGATACGTGAAGCACTACGAGGGCGATTGTGTTATTGTTCAGCTATCGATGACACTAATTAGTTTAAACACCGTTTGTCATTGGGTGAATGTTTATACTGTGGTACAATAGCCATACAATAGCTGTAGGTTAACTAGTCAGTTCAAAACGGTCTCAACACACCTTTAGGCACTTCGCAAAATGTCAGTCTATATCGATTTCCAAAAAGAAATTTATAATAATCTCTTTTTTTAGATCACTGGTAGCCCATTACATAAAATAAAGTGTTGCCTCTATATCCTAACCTTGTATGTTCCAGATTTCTGCTTGAATAATACATACCTAGAGCATATTTTAATAATATTATTTATATATATTTATATACGCCGTGTGGTGAGCTGATTACAATTGTCACCACCCCCATATCTCCCGTGGCTGTCGGACAAGGCGACTAAGGGTTAATATAGTCGAATAGGTACTTGGAGTTACCTTCATGCATATACTGTACACTTAAGCTTGGCCGTAATATCCAAACTCTGACATAGTGGGAATTCCTTTATGCGATTTTAGTAGAGACTTAGCTTTGCGTAGACAGCATATTTGCATCATCAAAGCTTGGAATTTGAGTAACTAGGTACGTACACAATTTGTATTATTAATCCGAACAAAGAAAAGGAAATGAAATTGCTTCACTGTACTATTAGTAAAGGATATCAAGCTACATATTATGTATAACTTCCAAATTGACAGAAATCCAGTTCTCATTCCATTCCACCACAATCACGGTTTCTTTGATACCTTAATTCATGTTTTTTACAAAGATTTTGGTGGTTAGATATTCATTCATTCATTTATTTTTAAATTATTTTTGACATACTTAAATATTTTTGATTACTCCATATTGTAATTGTTTGTTTTAAAACGATAGTGATGTGCCAAAATGTAACAGAACAGCAGCAACGTTTCCACGGTTCTGTATTTCAGAACGAATAAATGTTATTATTTCCTAATAAATGTTATGTTTCCTAAAAAATACGTTGTTCTAAAAAAAAATTAAGCATGAAGATATCAGTCGACAGCTACTATAAGTCATACAATTCCCGTATTCTTTTTTCTACGATCTCGCTTCGTTGGTGATAGATAAAGCGTGTTCAAATATAAGCCATAATAGGAATGTTTACTCACATGCAAACAAAAGTATTATATCATACTACTGATAGAGTACTTATACGTTACTGTTGTTCTACATTTATAATTACGACGTTGCTATCTGTACCTTCAGTACATAGTACACACGCATGTCAATAGGTCAGGGTTCTATTGTTGATAAAGACGTGATATTTGTACAATTTACCTAGAATGTAATCACATTGTATATCACCAATGTTTGTACATACTTACAAAGGCATTTTTTATTTTAAAATGTCCCTACTCTTTCTAGAACTGTGTAAGTCCGAAATTCTTAAGAACAAAGCTTCGATAAGAATAAGCCTCGTCTTTGTTCTACGGGTTCTTACAAAAGTTATTTGTTGGAGAACGCGAACGTTACGGGCGACGTAGGCATAAAAAGAAAAAACACTCATTGTCGGTATACTTCAATATAAAACATTAAGGTTTTAATGAGTACACGTTTAGTGACCTAAACATTCCTTAAACAAAGCCCTATTATTTATAAGCGAGTTTCGAACGCTCGAAATCTTTCAAATACTTTTGTTTGATTGCAGTTTAGTAGTTTACAATTTAACAATATTTTTGACTGTTCATAAAAAAAATTCGTTAATAATTAGGGTATAGAGTAAGTTACACTAAAAAATTTGCTTAATCATTTAGTGTACAGTGTCATCAGTTAGTGTACAGCTATGTTAAGATGTTTTTATCAGTACCTACATGGGGCTGTACATACACTCAAAGACAAAAACTTAACAGTCGTTACGCTATGAAACTACTGAAAAAGTACCTAACATAATATCGGTCAAGTGCGAGTCGGACTCGCGCAGAAAGGGTTACGTTACGTGCCACTATCTATAAAAAAAGGCAAAAAAAGTCTGTTTTAGGGTGTAGGGTATATTTAATTTATTATTATTATTATTTGTTGTTATAGCAGCAACAGAAATACATTACCTGTGAAAAATTTAACTGTCTAATTATCACGGATCATGAGATACAGCCTGGTGACAGACGATCGGACGGAGTCTTAGTAATAGGGTCCCGGTTTTACCCTTTGGATACGGAACTCTAATAAAAACGATAAAACCTACCCATAGTTATATCAAATCTAGTCAGAATACTTGTGTGAATAAATAGAAACAACACTAACTCGACATACACCTTACATTCTTATACGAAACAGTGTACGACATCATGTTAACAATGTCACGAAATCCCGAAACGGACATTAATCAAGCGCGATGAGACAAGGGGGCACAATATCATCTACGGTGACATTTTCAAATCTACATTCAAATATGACTTTTAAGTCCTCAAGGAAAGAGTCCAAGATGTGTCGGCGTGGTGAATTGGTATGCATTGTAGGTGTCATCGCGACGATATTTATTCTATTATGGAGGTCACGAGTTTCACAATACAACTACGCATACGTAAGTCGAACCCGGCACTAGCAAACAAATCATATTACTTGCGCATATCTGTGTTCTTCGTGGAAAAGGTTATTTTTAAGGTACACTAAAGGGAGCTTATAACATCATTACAATGTCTATATCAATATAGTTAGATGCTAGATTAATAATAATCAGGTTATTAATTAATCTAGTATCTAATTCAAGGTAGTAATTTTGTTTTATACTGCTTTTATTTTCTTTATGTAAGCTCTGCTTACATCTGGTAGGGTAAATCACTGTGTAACGGTATTGTGTAAGTTAACTTAAGTATGTTACTCGATTGTACCCAGTATTGTGAGCCAAATAAAAAATATATCATCCTTTTTTTTGCCAGGGTTCACATGCTGGTTACGCATCCCGTCACAAGGGGTATGTGGGGCTCAGGTTAAAGGCGTTCCCCTTATACCCACTAAACATCCCCTGGGTGACACTCCCCAACGCGTTGATGGGGGCCTAGGACATGAGGTGAGTCTCCCATCCATCGCTCCCCCATCGCGTTGCCCGCAATGGCGGGCTCTCCTCAACCTAAGGCCGCAAGCACCCTGCGGGGTTATGTTAGCCGCTTTCAATCGCTTATTCGTCTATGTACCTGTCACTCTCACTCATTGAGAATATTGGCAACGTGTGAGAATGACGGGTAGACGAAAGCGATTGAAAGAGGCTTACCATAATCGGGGTTCGGGTCACGGGGCGCCGCCGTGGCTCTTCCCAGAATATCATCCCTGTAATGTCCCCACTGCTGGGGCACAGGCCTTCCCTATTTATGGAAGGAAAAATATAGGGAGATGGGTCATAAACTACCACATTGGCCCAGTGCGGATCGGTGGGTGTATTAACGGGACCAACGCAGCGGCTTCACGTGACAGCAAGAGAAACAGAAATGTAGAATGTATTTAAATTGTCAGATTTACTTATATCATTCCACACCGTTTAGATTTCTGATAGTCATGTTTGATAAGACTTTCTTAGTTCTGTTGCTAAGTAACCAACGTAGGTATGCTAAGTTATCTTATCGGCCAATATAATTGTATTGTATCTACCTACCATCACCGATTACTACAGTGGTCATAACTTATTATTTAATGATTTATCCATATTATCAGTTGTTACGATAAACATAAATCAATCCATAAAGACTTACGTACTATTATGTAAACGAATCTTTAATCATGTTCTGGGTAAATTCTAATCAATTAAATATATTTTAGAAATAGTTTGATTTTTTACTAAATTTAAAAAAAAATATTCAACGTAAGAAAATCTAATACGAAAATCTGTTTAATTTATGTGTTACAATAAGATTTTTCATAACCATTGCCCGACACCACGATCGGTAAACGCAGATGTTCCCTCACGAGTCCGGAAACGCAATAGTCGCGTAGTTTAAATATAAAACATTCGTCGAAAACTAACCTGCAAGCTAAACTAACCTAAATCATCATGTGCACAGAATTCTATTTGCAGATCAAGCAATATTGTTAACACTTCCCGTCTCAAGGTTGCTATCAATGATAACGGTCATTTTATCAAGTCGTAAAACTAAAGCCCCCAAATATCTGAGACCGCACCACGTTAGTAGCTGCTACGGAAATATCTAACACAAATACAGGACAAGTGATAAAAAGCGGCCTTGCTATGTCATGACATCTGCTGCAGACGTTAATCATGTTATAATCAGAGCTAAATGCCTGACCATTTTATAGGTAGAGAAGTTATAAGAAGTTATAAAACAGAAAGGTGGTTAGGAAAAATACTTAATTCAAAAGAAATAGATCAGAGAAGTCTTATCTTGTTGTCTACCTTAGATAGTCTTAAAATTTTATTTCAGTTAGTGCATGTTGTGTTTGCGTGTAAGACTTTCTGGAAATTAGTTTTTAAGTTTAAAGTAAGTAGTTTAACCTTAGTATTTTGGCACAAAAATGTTAGCAAACCTAATAAATAAGTTAGCTAATTAAGTTCTGTGGCACAACATTTATTTTGTATGTGGTTGAAATTGAAATTTAAACTGAAATTTGAGATTAAGCCCTAACACATAAGAGCCCTTACTGTACTTTGTGAGCCGTAGCGGAAAGGCTAAAGAACATCTTACGTCCCTCTAGGGCCGATGAACTTTTGAAAGTAAGCGTGACATCTTGAATAAAAATTTTGTTTTGAAATGAATTAAAAAGGATACGAGGCCATTTTATACGTTGCCTTAAGCTGGCTTGTGCTTTATAAACCTTCACAAAGCATAAGCTTTAAAAAAAAAGCAATAATATAATAGATACAATTTTTTACAGATGTCTACAATGATTACTTATGTGTGTTATTTATTTGCGTATCATCATGTAAATTTATGCTTAGTTATGTATTACCGTATATTTCGTATAATTATACATTAGGTACTTTCATTACGTACTTTACTTAATATAATATCATTAATAATATTTTAAACGTCGCCGTTATTATTAGGAAGTTACTTTCTTGACATACACATAACTATGCATCATAGTGACAGATGGTCAAAGTAATTATTGCCTGAGCAAAATTGTTATTATTGTCATTTGACTGAGTAAAAGGGTGCGTAGCATGTCAAAAGTATATTTCCGGTCCTAAGCATCGACCACATGTTTATGCGTATATTTTAACCATTATGTTTAGACTAGTACAATGTCATATTCAAGGGGGTTGAACAGGACCTTGTGGACAATAGCATTCTGCCCTACAGTCACCACACGGCATCACGAGATGTTTTATCTTGAGATTGTCGACATCGATTACTTATTCACGTCTCTTATACTCAACAGAATATTTAACATTTATTCCTCTATAGAAGTTAAACAAAAAATAATAGTTTAATATCAATTATGCAAAAATTTCAAAAGCAATGGAGCGTTCGCCAGTACCAGTTTTCACTTTATCGAACTTCACCGCAATTACAATTGACGATCAAACTACAGTCGTTAAGTTCGCCGGTTTAAAATTGCTCTAGTTCGCCGTAACGTGTAGTCGTGTAATCATAAAGTCAGAATAATAATAAAATTGTGATCTTGCACCAAGCTAAGCTGTTGGCCGAGAGGCCTCTACAGAGCATCTACCGGGATTTTAAAAGGCAAAGACCTTATCCTCATGACTTGCAATGCAATCGAGCACTCCCTGAAAGGGTTTCTCCACAGCAGGCACCTCCCAAAACACGCACTTATCACTGGCATGCTATATTCCATTCACTTGGGCTTGAGACAATATATAAACACTCTTGATGTGTCTTTTAATATAAAATACTTAAATAAAAATGTGTAACACCAATATTTCAAAGCAGATAACAGTTTTATTTGTCTTGATAATGTATTTTAGAATACAGGTTTCTTGTTTTTCAGAGAATTTCGTAGATAAAGAGACATATCAAGATTGTTTACATTTTGTCTCAGGCCCAAGTGAATGGGGTATATTTTGATGATACAGCAATAGTACAAAAACTCGCACACGATAAGCCACAGCTTGCCCTACATGCTTGCCGCACAGGGTTTCATTGTAGAGCTTTAACGGTTCACGTCCGTTTCGAATAAATCTCAAACCATATTAACCATTACTCTATAACATACCTTTCAAGGATATCCATATCTACGAGTTTCATTTACGCAGAGGGTATTTATAAGCTCTTGTATTTCAAATATTGGGCATTATTATTTCACAAGTATTGTCTTTCGAATATTGATCATAACTATTAGATTTTAATTATAACATTATTAGATTTTAATTTTAACATTATATAAATGTTAGAAAAATTAGTACAAAGAGTTTTGTAACCACCAAAATCTTTGTATTGATCATAATTGTTACACAAGTATTTGTTTCGTATGAATGAAAACAAACCGTTTTTTGAAGTTGAAAATTAAAAATTAGTTCGTCGAAAACGAAATGTTACTTCACGATTTCTTGACAAGAATATTTGACACTGATAGACAATATTTATGACATCAAACTCTATATATGCATTGTGCAAAATAGTTTCATGTCATGACAATGGCTATGGCCTTTACATAATTTTATATTTGCGATTTTCACCCATCCAAACGAATGAACTGGGCCATATCCTGGGTTACATTTATAACCCAGGCGTGGGTAAGCCCGGGTGGTTACCCATCTCTACATATTACTCCGTGACCAAAGATAATATTTTTTTTATTAGAAACGGTAACGAATATCTAGAAATAACTAAAACCCCGTGGCTTATTTCTAGAACTTTTAAAAGTGTAAAAAAAATACAGAAATAATTTTAAGTTTTTGTTAGGTACTTTTACTACATTCAATTTCATTCTACAAAAGGTTGTTAATTTACCTTTTATTGCTTCTAATTAATTATTTACCATTCAAATTCTCAATGGCTTTTCAATTATTATTTTTTTCTACGGACAAGTCCATTAACCTTACTCATTGCCCAATTATTTATAATAAGGACACAATGAACGTCTTCACGTTCACAATATGTAAGTATAAATCGAACTATATTCTTGAATATAATGATTTTCCACGGTACTTAAGCAAATTGGCTCGAAGGTGAGGGAGATTTCTTTAGTTTTAAAAATTTTCATATGCCATAGAGTATGCGACCTTTACTAATATTTTTTCCACTGCAGTTAATAGTAGCAAGTAACTATTCTTAAATGCTACTTACTAGACCAGAATCGCTGCTGTCTTATTACTTCTACTTATTGGCCCGTCCCGTCATGTCGGGACATGTAGGGATAGTAACAACGCTATTTTAGGATTACTTTTAAAACATTACAGGTAGGTACTTTAAAAGTATTTTAATTATAGCTTTAAAGTAAAATAATATGTATTTCATATCACATGAGATTGATCATAGCTGGCAAAATGTGGGTGTTAATACACCTCCTATAGTATTTTCAATGATACTTAAACAAGAAACGCATACGTTTCAAATTAAAGTCCTCTTACTCAATAATAAGCTCATAAATTAAGAAGTTAAACTCAAAGGAGTACTATTCTTGATCCGAATTCACACAACGAAATCAATAAAAAACTACTATTGTTAATCATTCAGTATACAACTTCAGAGGTCAAACTGGTTGTTGACCCATTTAATATATCACGAGTTAATAGGTGGGACCATTTGAATGCGTTCATGGGTCAACTAAGATTTGATGAGAGAAGAAAGATGATACATACATTCTTAAATTCAGTACCTGTCTACTTTTTGATTGCAAAAAGTATAATGAATTGAGATATGTATCCCACGTGAATTTATATTATGATTGTTATCAACACTTAAATTATTGATAGTCATAATGTTATCAATGTCAACGAGCTATTCTCTTCTCCTTGCCCTATTCCCAGTTTATGTGGGGTCGGTGCAGTATGTTTCCTCTTCCATTCATATCAATCAGACGTCATCAAGCCATACACTCCCTTTTGATTCATATTATCCATCACACCGTACAGGTGCTAGTGATGAATGAATGTATAGAAAAGAGATGGAATGGACCATGTCGAGAGACCAATGAACGGAGAGTGATTGGAATGACAACATTCCAGTCCATACTGGTCAAAGTTTTGGATTAGGTTTTACAGCCGGCCGCCTGCCTGACACTAACCCTCTTTGGGTAACTAACCCAGCTATTAATTCTCCAAATTAGCACCCGTTTGTCCTATATTGCCATGTATATGCTATGCTAACTACTGCCGTGTGGTGTAGACTGAGCAGTATGGTCTCTACCCCCTATTAAAGTATGGTAATGGTCACCACCCCTAATCTCTCCCGCGTGTGAGGTGACTAAGGGTTAAATAAAACAGCTAATAAGGAATGGGCAACAGCGTTCCGCCCCAAAGCAATATACTGCGATTTACGTGCCTAGATGGCAATGGGCTCGACCCCTATTACATTGGCGAAACGTGGGCGTTAATTCACCACTGTCTACCCGTTCGGGGATAAATAGGCGCGTTATGTATATATGTTTGCTGCTTGAAGTCTGCAATAAGATTCCAAAACTTATGCGTTTTGGAATCACTTCTTAAAATCTTGACGAAACGAATATTTGGGTCGCTAACAGTGCAAACATAAAAACGGTGAAGAGTTTCTAGACAAACAGACCTGAACGCTAAGACTTTTTAACGAAACTTATCGTTTCAGTTCTTCTTGGAATTTATTAACATAACAAAACAAAAACATATCGGACCCCAAAATAACTGTAGAAAAAAAAAGGTTTTAAAACAAACAAGATCTGTCAACATCATGAAACAAGGTAACAAATAAACATGAACTCTTTCTACACGGTAATGATATACTTGCAGTATTGTATCTTCACCCAAACGGTCGGAACGCGCGATATGTCTACGCGCCTAGAGTTTGGTACACATCCAGTTATGCGCCGCAGTGAGTTACAAATCAGTCTGTCAGTGTCAGTTTTTTGGAGACCCATAATTATAGACTGGGGTTTTGGAGACCTATCATTATAGACTGACCCTTTCTTTTCTTGGACACACGGGTTTTCGGTACCTATCTAGCGTGTTGACGATTCATAAGTGTATTGTACCATACCAGAGAAGAATAAAGGAATTTTGAATTTGACAATACTGCATTAATAAAAATACCGTGATTTCTACAAGCAATTATTTTAATGTTCATCTACTCACCGAGTCCTCGGTTCCCTTGAGGCATGACGACGGCGCTCCTCTGGTCCGGCCTCAGGAGGCTCTCGGCCTCCGCCCCACCTTGGTACGACATCTCCATGGTCAGCACTCCACAAATATCATAACCTCGATACAGGCATCTGTTTCTACCACGCCGCGCTGCTCAAGATCTAGAGACAAAAGAAACAACAATTAACAATACTGTCATTACCTACTTATGAAGTCGGCGTGTGGTGACGGCAGGGCAGAATACAACTGTGACCACCCCCATCTTTTCCGAAGGTGTCGTACAAGGCGACTAAGAGTTAATACGGGGATGAGTTATGAGCAACACGGTTCCTCTGATACCACCTAGCAATATAGGCACTGCGATTTACGTCCCCGTTAGATGGCAATAGGATCACAGTGGCTTAGCACGCCCGGCCCGCGATTAGGCCAACTAGGTAATGTTCGATAAGGTCGGCCATTGGATGTGTGACCGAAAATATGTTTCTGCGTGCTTCGCAAGGCACGTTAAGTCATTAGTCCCGGCTGCATCTGTAGTCGTTAATACCCATCAATCCGCACTGGGCGGTGCGTGGTAGGTTATACGTGGTAGCGTGGTAGGTTATGTGCCTCTATATTCTTCCAGCCATTGGGAAGGACTATGACCCAGCAGTGGGGATCTTAAAGGGCTGGTGTGGTGATGATTATGATGAAATGAACGAATGACAGTATCAAACTTTCGTTAGTGAACACTTTGAACGAATTAAACTTAGTTATTACCTACTGTCAACATTGTTGACGAACGAAGAGTTACCATAGTTATCAAGCGAGATGTGCCGTACCGCAAATAAAGATAAGTAGGTGAATTGATAACATTTTTCATTTGACTTGCCACTGCTCCCTAAACAAGCACCTATTTACCATTGGGGTAACAGTCAGTCCTCTATGCAGAGGATGCATGGTAGTAGAAGAAACGCCACTGCACGCGGTTATAGAATGCAAGAGCGTGGGAGACCAACGGGTAAGGCTTTCCCCAGTATCGGTCCCGGAAGCCTGCAGCAGTCTGAAAATACTGCTATATTTATAGGACGATATAGGAAGACACGTACAATGGCCCAAGAAATCGCCCAGCTAAACTAACATTTTTCATGCATCGTAACGAGAATTCCTATCCATTGTCCGAATGTAAGATGCGTAAGAGTCATTCCGAACAAAAACATGTTCTATGTGGTTTTAACGACATCCGTTTCCCGAAATTGTGATAACCGCGTCTATTTTTCTGTTTGCTCAATAAATACAGGTACCAAAACAAGATTATGATAAAAAATTGACAAGATAATAATTTCTGACAATTTTGAAGTTCAATGGTTTAAAATTCCATTGTCTTGAGTTCAATATTAATGGTTAACGGATCATATTAGAGACGTCGCAGATAATTAATAGTGGATAGTAGTAGTAATAGCGTTGGGAGAAGTAGACTAAAAAGGTTTGATGTAATTATTGTGTAATAATAATCTGCTCATAAAAAGAAATGAATGCGATAAAACAGTAGCTTAAACCAAGCTTTAAAACCAACCAGTGTTGTTTTCTTTCGGTAACACAATAGAAAAACAAATAGGTCACCTACTATCTTAATGCCAAGACAACATAGACAAACAAGATACCAGGTAATGCAAAATAAACAGAATTGTTCTACGAGCAGCGTCCAGGTTCCGTTTATTAACTCATGTGGTACCTACAGGTGACACTCATGTCATTTGTAAATTAATTATTTATAAACATTTGAGTCAATCTATGTGACATGTCCTATTAAAAGATAATTTTAATAAACTATCCAATACAACAATGAGACATTGCTTTTTGGCTTATCGGGCAGCCTATAGCTACATTGGTAGCAAACAAGCATAATTAAAGAAAATGGCTGAACTTCAGTAATCGCTGACCGCATTCGACTTCCGGTTTTGGTTTAAAGGCCGGTGTGATCCAATGGTCAGGATCGCTGACTATTGACCACGAGTACCCTGATAGGGGCAAATATTTGTGTGATAAACACAGATATTTACTCTCGAGTCATGGTTGTTTATAAAGTATTATATTTCAATATTTATTAAGTATAACAGCTGACCGGGAAAACGTTGTTATCCCCTTATAAACCCTTATCACACAAGAGTAAAAATAGCCTACACAAAAAATTTCATAAAAATCGGTTATGCAGTTTCAGATGAGTGTGACAAGAGATTTATCCGTCATAGCTAGAATCTATAACGCAAGTGTTTGTTTATGCTATTTACATTTTGGGTTAGATGATAGGGTGAATTTAACAAATATTATTACTTCCAGAGCGTTCTTTATAACGCATATAGATTGATATAAAAAACAAAGTTACCATCGCAAGCTCTGTATCGACCTTTGAAGAGCATTAGAAAAAGATATAAAAATGTGTCTGCGGCCGGCGGCGGCGATATCAGAGGCAGCAATCTCATTTCAGACACTCGGTTTGCGACTTCTTCGTATCGTAGAGCATTCGCCAAAAAGTCACAAGCAGCTTAATCGAAAGTATCTAAGAAATGAATGGACTTTTAAAGTAAGGCGGACATTTTTGGATATGTCTTAAAATAAATGTGATGTGAATTGTATACATACATACATAAATCACGCCTATATTCCCGAAGGGGTAGGCAGAGGTGAACTAGCACCCACGTTTCGCCAAACATGTCAGGTCCCATGTGGCGAGCCTATTGCCATTTATCGGGCACAAAAGACGCAGTACATTGCTGGGTGGTATAAGAGGAACGCTGCTGCCCATTCCTCATCAATGATTTATCCTTAGTCGCCTTGTACGACACCCACGGGAGAGGCTTGGGGTGGTGACAATTGTATTCTACTCTGCCGTCACCACACGGCAATGGCCTGTGCTCCAGCGGAGACATTAAAGGGCTGGACGTAATTTATTTTTTTGGCACTGAAATAAATTTCTAATGATAACATACATATAGATATACTTGTACAAGTATATTGGTAAATTTTCATTTTAATAACAACCGAGCACGTCGTTCAAATTAAATGTGTTATCGTAATTATATACTTGTAACTTTAACCCGTTGTATCACTTATATTAGAGCCAATACTTGCTGAACACTACATACTTTAAAAAATATTTGGTTTAAATCAAGGTCGTTACATAATAGATTGAATTGTGTGTCATTGGGGCTATTCTCATTCTGTAGTAGGTATATTCTTTCTAGAGGGTATATGAAACAGAGATTGGAGTTGAAAGAAAATGTATGGTGTCACTTTAAAACCAGACGTCGCTAATATTAAAAAAAATATATGAATATTGCATATTTTAAGCACAACCTGTCTATATTTACTACTAACTGGTTTATGAATCATCCTAGGTCAAGATTAGCAATGCAAATCACGATTGGAAAACTAGTTTCATTGTTTACAACGGTAATAAAACATGTTTATTACCGATATCGATAGCTTTTTTTCATTCAAAACAAAATACTTACTGGTGAATCATCTTCAAAGATGTAACTGTCGAGATGGTGAGAGAAAAAAAAACCTAAATTTTCACTTCACTGACTCTACAAAGGTTTTGTGCCGTGTACTATTTTCCAATCTAACTTTGCCAGTTTGCCACTTTCTTAGACACTTTTTACTTTTTAAAAAAGATCGGTGAAACTATTGAATCGTAACAAGTCGTAGTACGTGCGGTTCAGCTCCCGATCCAAACGTTTGAATGTTTCTAAGCGAATGCGTTTCGATAACAAGGTAGATAGTGATGTCAAGTAATGATGTCGATACTTGGTAGTCATTTTCGTTGTTCATACTACATTCTACAGTCAATACATACTATTACCTACTGTACTTGGTTCTGAACTTTGCAGTTCAAACTGAAAAATAAATACATACTATATTGTTTGTTACTTGAAAATTTTATAAATGTTGGAAACATTTCTTCCTGTCTGCTTAGTGGGTGATTAGAACCTGCGTTTTTGGCAAACAAGGCGACTGCTTTAACAATCAAGGGCGGGTTCGAGTAATGTATTTTTATTGTCGTTCCAAACAAGCAATCATGAAAATCAATATTTGTTTTTATTAATAAAGTTGTCTATTTTAGTTCAGTTAAAATTATCTTAGGTTTTGTAAAATAATAACCGTATTTACATAACTTAGCTAAAATAATGAAATATCATTCTTGATTTTTTGACCTTACACTTCGGTATATCGATAGTCTACGGACCCCCATCATTACAGGCAGCTGACTACTACCAATGACATGCTAAAATCAAGATGGTACACAATCTGTAAATACGTAAACTTTTAGCGTATTTTATCTAGTTGATATACCGAGGTTATTACCTACTAATGATAAATTAATACACTTCTATTTATTTTTGGCCGTGTGCTGTGGTGACGGCAGAGTAGAATACAATTGTCACCACCCCAAATCTCTCCCGTGGGTGTCGTACAAGGCGACTAAGGATAAATCAGTGATGAGGAATGGGCAGCAGCGTTCCTCTTATACCACCTAGCAATGTACTGCGACACTTTTGTGCTCGATATATGGCAATAGGCTCGCCACCTATTACACGGGACCTAACATAATTGGCGAAACGTGGGTGGTAGTTCACCTCTGCCTACCTCTTCGGGGATATAGGCGTGATTTATGTATGTATGTATGTTTGTCTATTTTAGGAATAAGGAGAGGAAAATAAATGTACTTGCAAAAAAAGTACACTTACAACAAAAATATAATATTTAATTAAAAATATGGAAACCCTAGATAAGTTAATTATAATATAGGTGGTTTCTCCTCATATGACAGAGAGCAACAGATATAAAAATGAACTATGTGTAAAAAAATAAAATGAGTATAAAAATACTATCATAGTAATTACCTATTTAACTTTAATTTCATTCATAATAATTTAAAATGTCACTAAAGCTGGTCTCGTTTTCCATGTACTCAAAGAGTCATATAACTAAATAAGTATTAAGAGATATAATTATTTAACACATACTATAGTATAATAACAAAAACAACACTTAGGGCCTGTTTCACAATCGACAAGTAGGTTCGAAGTAGCTTACTTTGCAGTTCAATTGACATATATTTCATATTACAACTGTCAAATGATCTGCGAAGTAAGCTACTTATAACTTACTTGTCGATTGTGAAACAGGCCCTTAGCAAAATAAATAATAACATTTTTAATGACCCCAATTGACTTATTTATAAATAAACACGTACTAATAAATCATTTGCTTTGCTACCCATCATTGTTCCGAAGGCGTATTTTGATTTTCTTTCACGTATTAATTATTTTATAGTCGCTTTTGGCCTAAAAGGATACACATAATTTCATTGTGCTTTAAAATATGCAGTATCCAAAGGACATTCGAATAAAAAGGTCGAATGACGCATTTAGTCCTTTGTGTTAAATGACAACGTTTAAGGTCGAATAATACAAAGGAGAAAACCACTTATGACAATTTTATTTCTCTTCTTTCTCCTGCCTATGCCATTTACAATCCCTACTGTACAAGGGTTTCGGTATTCTTTATGTTATATATCAGATAGTTACAGCAACATACATAAATCACGCCTATATCCCCGAAAGGGTAGGCAGAGGTGAATTAGCACTCACGTTTCGCCAATTATGTTATATCCCATGTAATAGGTGGCGAGCCTATTGCCATTTATCGGGTACAAAGTCGCAGTACATTGCTAGGTGATATAAAAAGAACGCTGCTGCCCATTACTCATCACTGTTTTATCCTTAGTCGCCTTGTACTACACCCATGGGATGGATTTGGGGAGATGACAATTGTAATCTACTCTGCCGTCACCGCACGGCAAATTTTTCAGCTTAATGTATCATGGATTCTAGGAAAGCCATAAGGCATATAATTCCTTGGCTAGCTGGTGCCACGAGTTACTCTAGCACTGTTGCAAAGGTGATCCACGCACAGGCTTGGACACCGATCGACAGTGCGTCACGGTGAAGTTAACTTTAACACAACATTCATCATCATCATTTTCTATACATTCATTCATCACTAGCACCTTTACGGTGTGATGGATGATATGAATCAATCTTAAAGTGCGTATTGGTCTACACACCGAGCAATCTTCCTTATACATCTTTTAAGAGTCCAGCTGGGATAAGCCGGGGCAGGCAAATTGTAAGTCATTTTTTCTCGCTTCCATGCCAGCATGGAATTCATTCCAAATCAAACATCATAGACAAAGAAAAATACAACACAAAACTACTTCATGTTGCGAAAGTTCGTCAGTCAACTCGTTAGTTAATTAGTGTAACAATTTCAATCTCTCTTATCAAGCCAAACCGTAAGTAGGTAGTAATAGCCTTGGACGGGATTCGAGACAGCTTTAAAATAACCAAATTTTATTGCGAGCATCACGTCTCGTCTCTACATGAATGAAAATTATTTTGGGCCTCTAAATCCTGGCACTAAAGTATACAATATACAGGTTATTAATAACCAAACCATAAATTGTTGGACTGACACTCTTCCCTTTTAAGGCGTAGGTAAACATACATACAAAAATCACGGTAAAATAAACTGCCATTTTTAGCCAATTATTTAAGGTGTACCTGGACCTTATGATCACATTATGACCTTATGACCACATGGATGGTCCATAAGGTCCAGGTGACGTGCCTATTGCGATCTATCGAGCACATAAATCGCTGTGCCTTCACCGCACGGCGTTTAGGTAAAAAAGTAGCAGAAAATAAATATGATGAGAATATGACTTAGAAAAAAATCTAAACTTGTTGATGGAGATACGTCATATTCCCTGACATTTTAAAATAGCTATTGCCTACATCTTTAAAAACACGAGTACATTGTCCAAAAACGAAGAGACCAGTACATTGAACTTTTAGAAGCGAATAATGTATGCCAATACCGACATTCATCACACATCCTATATTGAAAAATAAAAACTAACTGTCGCACTCTGAGATGTCAATTAACTATTATGAGTACTTAAACTCAAAAAAATAATTTACCTAAATTTAGACTATTGACCCGGCAAGATTAGCGACTAGTTTTGAATTGTCATTTCTTGACATTAAGTACTTATTAACGGTTATTGACGTCTATGAGTGCGGCAGTAACAAAACAACATACATAAATCATACATAAATCACGCCTATATCCCCGAAGGGGTGGGCAGAGGTGAACTAGCACCCACGTTTCGCCAATTATGTTAGGACCCATGTAATAGGTGGCGAGAATATTGCCATATATCGGGTACAAAAGTCACAGTACATTGCTAGGTGGTACAAGAGGAACGCTGCTGCCCATTCCTCATCCATCACTGTTTTATCCGTGGTCGCCTTGTACGACCCCCACGGGAGAGATTTGGGGTGGTGACATTTGTATTCTACTCTGCCGTTACCACACGGCAATATCGTCGTAATTACAAAAAAGTATTATATACGTGTTTTGTTTATGATGTGTTTAATGGCGAACGTACACTTATCCGAGGCGAACGCGCCGAAGTCAGCGGAGGCCTCGCACACCTATCCGCGCCCAAGGAATCGAAAATAGTACTGAATTGACAGATCCGTCCGCGATAAAGGAATCGAATGGTACTGAAATGATTTTTTTCTGATGACGTCTTTCAAATTCGAAGTTTCGAATCATGACTGACAAGTGTATGCGAGGTTTAATAATTATGATTCCAAACAAAGATTTCGATAAATTCGTTGACTTCGGCGCGTTCGCCTCGGATAGGTGCGTTCAACTTAAATCAGATGCACTTCTTTAAAAAAACAGGTCTTATGAAGCGTTCGTTTGTAATAATAACACTTTAAGCACTGTTTAAACTAAACAACTGACCTGTCTCTTTTCATCACAGTGCAGTGCAGCGTAAACAGAAAGATACGATGAATTATTTAAGTTAAAAAAAAATATTTAAATACTTAACTTAAGTGTTAATTTACTTAAGTGTGACATGAGCACAAGCGTTAATAAAACAGATAACGCGACGTTCTGTATACAATGTAATATGTATGCGACTTTGTTGTTGAAACTTATGCATGTGATAAAATAAATTACTGTGTAAATACCTAGCTTTGCATACCGATTGCTTAACATGACACATCAGGGTTTAACCATGTACATTCAACACAACAGCCAATCAAACTAAAAGATGTACAACGAATAAAAAAAAATTTTTTTTTCAAGAAACTTTATTCTGAAAAATTCCGAAATTTGAGCTCTACTGGGTAAGCTCGTGCTTGCCCGTTGTCCCACACAGATCGCCTACCCGAAAGGGGAAAAATCAGCAAAAAGTACGACAGCTCACGATAACAATGGAGCCAAACCGACTGTAGACCTAATGACTGTTGCGATAAGGCAGAACGAGATTAGCAAGTCCTGAATCATGATTACAAAGTTTCTGGAGGAACTCGGAATATATACAAGATCCGACGAAAGTACAGTCGGACCGCGGTCCCCGAGTGCACACCTGGCTCGGAGGAAGATCTTCCCTTATTCGCTGAGTATGCGGCGACTTTACCGCACTATAAGGTAACATACGCGACAGCGCAGTGCTATATTAACTAGTCATAGATAAAGACATATGACGTCGCAGAGGAAAGTTCATAATCTATACTAATATTATAAAGCTGAAGAGTTTGTTTGTTTAGTTGGTTGAACGCGCTAATCTCAGGACCTACTGATTCAAATTGAAAAATTCTTTTTGAGTTGGATAGTCCATTTATCGAGAAAGGGTGCTATAACCACTAGTCAGAAGATATATTTTTCAAAATCATCATCATCGCCCTGCCCTTATCCCATCCTATTTGGGGTCGGCGCAGTATGTCCTCTTTTTCCATTCTCTTCTGTCACTCGTCATCTCCCCATTCACATCCATCACCTTCATATCACACCTCACACAATGCATCCATCTTTTCAGTGGTCTTCCTCTACTACGACATCCATTAACATTCATGTCCATAACTTTTTTTCTCACATTCATGGCATCCCGTCTCATAACATGTCCATACCAAGCTAAACGGCTCCCTTTCATCTTCTCTGTCACTGGCGCCACTTTCAAACTCCCTCTTACGTACTCGTTCCTTATCTTAACCATTTTCGTCACTCCACACATCCATCTCAACAATAATTTGCCTTGCGAGTAAAGCTATATCATTCGAATGGTACTGTTGTACGATGCGATATATCATATCATCATTCGCCTGCCCTGTTCCCAGGTTATCTGGGGTCGACCCAGTTTGTTTTATACTTTCATACATCTCGGTCATACGGTGAAATATTGGGTCCCATGTAATAGGTGGCGAGCTTATTGCCATGTATCGGGCATGTAAATCGCAATATATTGTTAGGTGGTATAGGAGGAATGCTGCTGCCGATTACTCATTGCTATCTTTACAGAGATGTCCCGTGCGACTTAAGGGTAAACACAGCGTCAGTAATGGGCAGCAGCATTCCTGCGATGTATGGGCACATACATACTGCGATGTATGATAGATGGCAATAGGCTCGCCACCTATTACATGGGGCCTAACATAATTGGCGGAACGTGGATGTTTTGCACCTTTGCCCCCCTTCGGGGATATAGGCGTGATTTTATGTATGTATGTAGGTACTGCTGATACCGCTCTAGTACAGGAGATTTCTCGACTGTAAATCGCATACGTAACACATAATGAGCAAAATTTAATGTACTTAGCTCAATTGAATTGCAGCAATTGGATGCTGTCTGAACAAATACAGCAATGTCATGATTGCGCTTGCACATCTGAATGTCATATCTTTATAATGTTGTTTATTGAGGCAATGAAGACAACATTACGAGTCTAACTAATCTAATTCAGTCTATTTGCCATTTAAAGTGCTAGGTAGATTCGGTATTTAAGGATTTTGTAGGAGGTTTTTGTGGTAGAAAGAGGAAGTATTTGGAAAGGTAGGGAGTATTTTTTTGTTAGGTATTCATTAAGCTAACAAATTTCACAAATCAAACAGTTACATTCTTGTCTCAAGTATAGTCAGCATCAAAAGTTAGCGAAGACATACAACCTTATTATAAAACATGGACTAAAGTTACTCATGGTTTAAAATTGATGCTAACTCTTTCATTCAGCAAATAAAAGTGACCGCATCAGTTTTAAACTATGACTAACTGTAGTCCATGTTTTATAAAGGGGGTTAATGATTTGTAACTACATAAGAATTTATACAATATGTGTTTATACAATGATATAAATGTATATAATGGTTCCTGCTTTTATAGAAGACTTGTTTGACAGGGTACAAAAGTGAGCTTCAATATATTATAATGCTGACTGTAGTTCGAAAGTTAAAGCCATCTAAGGTCCTTTACCGTACCAGGGAGTAAGTAATGGTTCCTATGTTAAGTTTTGTTTAATAGTGGAGAGAGATATGGAGGCATGGGTACTTTATATATCCATTCTCTTTCCATTTTTTAGTCCAGGCACTGAAATTATTATTTAATGACACTTAGGACAATCATTAAAATAATCAAATTTTTACACTTAGTAATCTGCATCGGAAATTATTTACACTACGCACTGTGAACACCTGGTATATCCATGGCATGCTAAGATGTCTCTTGTCTAAAATCTGGCTTTAGAAATAAAACTACCTATAACTGTTATTTCAATCAATATATGGGTATATCAGTATATGGGTATATCAGTATATGGGTACATAGGTACATGGCTAGTAGTATTACCAAAACTATTTTAAATTTATAAATTTCTATCATTACTTTTCTAAATACTCTTCTGATCATATAATTTAGGACCTGTTTCACAATCGACAAGTAAGTTCTAAGTAGCTTACTTCGATCATTTGACATTTGTAATATGAAATATATGTCAATTGAACTGCAAAGTAAGCTACTTCGAACTTATTTGTTGATTGTGAAACAGGCCCTTAATAACATCAATAATAATTGACAACAGTAGAATTGTTGCAGGAAAAACTATTTTCAAAAATTAAACAATAGAAATCTCTGCTCTATACAATGTCAATACCTACATTGTATATTTTTAAAAATAGGGAATCACATAATAGTTTAGTTTTATTATTAATGTGTAATGTTTATGGAAATTATGGCTGGAGGAGTTGTTGTGCATTAGAATAACATATAAATCAAAAACATTTAACATCCTTAATTCACTGCACATTTGTATGTGCATGTGTATTTTGAGTATACCTGTACTAATAATAATATAGAGTAGAACCTTGTAGTTTCATAGTACCTAGTAGTAACATAAAAACACCAGTATCAGCAGAAAGCTACTATCTTCCCTACAGTTTAGGTTACACGAAAACAAAATTAATATTTTAATTTAACAGTTGCAGAATAAGAAACTGTTTATTATTTCCATACAACAATAATAAAAAATTACCTGCTTCAAGAAGTGTAGTAAAAATAGAACAGGATCACCATAATAAATTAAGTAAGTACATTAGGAACAAATCAGTTTCATTGAAATGTCACAAATAGGTATTAGTGTTTAATAATCACATTGCTGTTAGGTAGTAATACATTTCCCTAGGTTGTAAATTTGTGTGTGTATCATTTTAACTTTCAGAATGCATTAAATACAATCCGATGATAAGTTTAAAGAAAACTAAATTAAAATTGTATGTGTAAAAAGTAGTTAAATACTTATCAAAAACTAATTTTGCTTGGTTTAGTCTGCATTCCTTAGTGGCGCGTTTGTTCCTGCCTGCCTTATCCCGATGATAGTATTAAAAATGCTTTGTTAACTTAACTTGCCTTTAAAGCATACACCTCTTTAAGTAATATTATGATTAGGATACAAAATTATTTAAACTTTTTAGTGATTATTTTAGGAGAATTTATGATTGTAAACGTGCAGTCAAGCGCATGGTCTAAATAACTTAACAGTAACTCACCAAATCATAGTTCGAAATTAATCCTGGTGGTCATAACAGCGATCCAGAGTACAAATTTTTATTCAATGTGATTTTTTTCTTTCACTGAGTGCATTACAATTTTTAAAGAACGCACGTGCGCTGCCGTACGCCGCGGACGACCGTACTCTCACGCGACGTTTTTTTTTATGATTTTTTTATAAGCAAACTCAGGCAAAGTGACACTGTATTTTTTTTATCGTTATAACGTTTCTGGAAATTAGTCTTTTAGGAACTTTCTGCAATGCAGCAATACATTTTCATTTACTTTTCTTAATTTTGAATAAATGATAAAATAAATGTATATTATAATGCATGAAATGAATTTTACATTAATATGGGTAAAACACATTTTAAGGCATCTTTGGAAAGCTTGGCGCGAATCGCATTTCTAACAGATTTCATGACGGCGACTGATGAGGTGGTGAAAACCACTATAAAATTCTCAACGTAAAACACGTCACAACGCATTTCAATGATTGCTCAATTACAATTTATTTCAACAATTACAATTTATTTCAAAGAACATCAACACGGATGCATCAAAATAACACCACTTTCACTGCACAAAGCCCACTCTGAAACAATTTTTGAATGATTGAAACAAACATTTAACTGACACCATTGAAAGCCCCCGAAGCAATTAGTAGAACATTATGCCATCATCCCTTTGACCGAAGACTAGACCAGCCAGCAGCGGCCTATTCGCTAACTTTTTTTGACATTTGAGAGTGATAATCCCTGAATTGTTTACTTAACCATTGCTACTTTACTATAACGCTATTAAGACATGGGAAAACAGTATTAAAGAAATATTTCGGTGATCATCACTTTCAACTGTCAAAAAAAGTTAGCGAATAGGCCTACAGGATTATTTAATAGATGCGTGAAAGTCACCTCAAAAAACTTATCCAAGTCGATTAAATTTTAAAGACAGCTTCCGATTTTCAGCATCCCACGCGTGGTCAAAATTGGAACTAAAAATTCATCTGCTATTTTGTTTGTCAACGAGTGTCAATGTTATCGAGCAGCGCCACCGCTCGCGCGCAGACTTATCCGGCCGCACTGTATTTAGTATTCTGTGCTCTATTCTATAGATTTAGCAGCGTAAGTTATGAATTTCTTTGCCCATATTATACAGCTCTATTTATGAAGTGAGAGAAGAAAATTAAAATTAGATTTTTTTGTTACAAAGTTACCTACAAACCTACAATACAACTTTACAAAATTGGAAATTTGGAAGTTCTATCGGTAGTCCGAAAATTTGATAGCATTTGTTTTTATTAATACAAATTAATTGAATTCTAAACAAAGCAATAAAATAAAACTGCCAGAATGGTGAACGCTAGTTTAGCGTATGAAATACTCCTGTACATTAATTCTTTCTATTTTGGTCTATTTGCGACATGTGAATTGGGTACGTTGATATTGAAATCTGTACTGATCATAGAGAAATATGAAGTTGATAGGGATCCAACTAAATTAGGGCAAGATTATGGAGTTCTTGTGGGGCTGTTTGTCATCGAAGCAGCTAGGTTGATCTTGGGTAGAAAAGGCAGTCTAAGTGAAAGAGGTGAGTGTCTTGTTTTATGCAGTCTTAGGCTACTTTTGCACCAGCAATGTGCAAGGTAGCTAAGCAGTATGCTAGGAGAAATCCACCAATAGGACTACTGTTTCTGCAATACTGAAATGGTGCAACCATTTCAATATTACAGAGACAGTATTGGCCGATTTTTTTCCTCGCACACTGCTTAGTCACCTCGCACATCTCAGGTGAGAAAGCACCCTTAATTTAGCCTAATGTCCTTGTAAGTTTAGCTACAACTTCTAAATTTAATACTAATCTTACAGATGTTCCTGTGATGTTTTCGGTACTGCTGACTGTTCCATCAATAGTTGGGGTCTTGTATCTCCTTATCTGGCAAGTTGTTGTTTTGCGTATTGAGTACATATGGTGTACCTTAATGCTGTCAATACAGGCACTAGAATTTGCATTCGCTATAATGTTTATTGCTACTATGTGCAAAGGTCCATCATATGATTAATTTCATCACAAATTCTAATGTAATTTTATGCAGCCCGAAATACTACTATTACTATTTTCACCACAGTTGATGGACCAATTTGTTAGAGAAAATTTCAGTTTATATTAAATTTATTCTTTTATATGGGATGCTTATATTACTTAATATAAAGTAAACATATTTTTTGACTGAATAAGGAAAATTGCTTAATAATATATAAAGTCATACTTATAAATTGCAAAAAAATTTTTGGGTATGTAAACAAATGTTTCCAGCATCCAAACATATTAATTATTTGAAAAGAGATAATCCTTTAGAACTTTGTTAAATGAAAATGTACATAAAAATGCAACCAAATATATACAATGTCTATTTATCAACTCTTAATGGAAGGATTAATTGTTAATACTCATAAAGAAGAAAATATCAAAATACTGAAATAAACATTTTGTATTTGTATCATAAAATTAGGTTCTAAAGGTTTCTAATGCACATCATACAATATAGTCTATTTTCAAACCAATATTTGCCTCTTTCAAAGAAGGTTTACAGTCGTTGTTTACATTTATATCAAAATTGGTTTGAGGAAGACAAATGTGTGTATACTAATATGTAGTGTATTATAATATATCACATTACTTTTTAGCCATGTGAGATGTTGTTTATGCACTGTTTTATAAATGAATTTTAATATTTAGATGCAGCTTTTCTGCATTTTCTATCTATAGTTATTGTACTACTATTTTTAAACTAAAGTGTACTTAAAATTTTTAGAAAATATAATATATTTTGAAAAAATGTTAAGCTGCATTTTATAAAGAAATGTGAGGTTTTAAGAACAGAATCTCACTTCTGCTTTAAATATATTCATCTATTTAGTTTGTTTATGGGTATAAAAAATGGATATTGCCTTGTGTAATGACATGGTATTTAATAATAAACAACAATAAAATTCATAAAGAAAATTTACAATAGAAAAAAAGAGAATAGATGAGAGATTGTCTACCATAATATTATTCAAGTAACTTTCTCTGTATGATTCTTAAAGAATAATCTTGTAAACAACAATCGTGATAAAGTGGCCTTTAATAATTATGTATGTGTACAAAGAGATATATTGAAAGATACATCAAAGGATATCTTCCATTGTAAAAGGTGTTACAAGTCTTCTAAATGTTTATGCTTTTATTGCAAGTAAGGTATATTTATTGAATGTTATACTATCAAACCAAAGATATATCTAGTCAACAAGTATTTATTCGAAAGTGTTTTACAAAATATACTGATGTTATACTTACCTACTATAAGTACTTAATTATATCTACACCAGTTTAAGTGACTTATTTAGAAATAATAATCAACTTTTTTGAACACTGCTACTTAATAAAATGTTTTAAAAATCATACTATTTTTTTTGTCCTAAAGCAAACTTCTTATTTATTTTATAAATTTAGTTTGTAAGTATAGAGGCACACATCCTTTGGTCAATTTATCTCGTTTATGTACTCTCAATTCATGCCTCATCATAGCCTTCCTAGTCCCATATTTATTACCACATAAAGCACAGTTGAAATCCTTTATTCCATGATCAGACTTAAAATGTACATCGGCATCTCTTTTTGTATAAAACGATCTGTGACACTCCAAACATTTAAAAGGCTTTTCCTTCTTGTGGGTCAACAAATGTCTATTTAAGTTGCTGCGTGTCAAGAATTTCAAATCACATTTCTCACACGAAAATGGTTTTTCACCTGAATGAGTACGAATATGAATTTTTAATGATTCTATAAACCTACCTCTGTAGGGACAAAGTTTACACTGGTATGGCAAATTGTAGCTATGCAATTGCAAATGCCTGACTAAGTTATCTTTTCGATATAACTTTCCACATACATCACAAACCAAATGAGAAGCTGCCTGATGTCTGGCTACATGTTTCTGATACAAATGGGTGCTTAGTAAACTGTGACATATGGGGCACTGAACTCTCATATTTCTGTGGTGTTTAGAACTATTGTGAGAAAAATATTCATCATATGTCCTGAAATTCAAATTACAGACTGCATGTATAAGGTGAATAGTCTATATTAATTGATTTTTCGTATTTGATGTCAGAATGTTCATCAATATTGTTCATTATTTCCTTGCATGTTTCTGGAAGCAAGTCTCTAGATTGTCTTTTGTTGACTAAGATAAGTTCAGATTCCTTTGCTAACTTTCTAAATAAAATGGCTCCATTGAGGAGTGAATAACAGGATTTGCATAGGACTTTTGGTAGCTCGTCATCTTGGTCCACTAGTATATCACCAAAACATTTTACTTGTTCTGAAATATCAGTCGTAGAGTTCTCTGTAAAAATTGGAATGGAACCTAAATTCATACAAACTCTACACAATTTCTTTAGTGAAGTACCCACACTGTTAGGCAATCTGTTTTCTACACTGTCGTTGTGGGTTGTCAGCGATTTTTTAATACGCTTTTCTGATATTACTTTTAGAAAAAAGTATGAAGATGCCATAATTACTGTTGCCTCATCGTACATACAATAATTAAATTGTTTGTTGGAGTACTGCAACAAACAGCTTAAGACAGTCTAATAGCGATATTGATAAAATACGATAATTTCTTTAAATACATTAATAATTTATTGTCGGCCATCAGCAAGGCAGCGGGGCTAGCACGGGACGCGGACTCCGCGTCGCGGAGATATGTCGCCCGGGGAGTAGGCAATTTTTTCTCAATCCCTCCTTTTCTTTCACTAGAGCTAGCATGGCAAAAGGGGACACTAGTTTATCCCCAGTGATAAAGTTCTCCCGACAGTGCCGCCCAGCCCCCGTAACACAAGACGTGGACACATCTCCTTCGGGGAAAAGAAAATATTTTCTTCTCGCTCTAACTCCCAAGTCCCGAGACGAAACACTGTCAAGTGGTGGAGAGAGACTTGTCCACGTTCCCGTGCTAGGCCCGCAGGGGGGTCAACTCTTAAACAACGGATTGAGAATACCAACGGGGGCAAACTTTTTATGTTGCAAGTTGAAAAAAATATATAATTTGGCAATAATTATAAGTTGGCAACATCAAATTTAAAGCCGGGTTTTCACGGTCCGAGTTGGTTCGGACCGAGTGCACTCGAATGACTACTCGGAAGTTACTCGTATAGTGTAAACACGTAATCCGATCTGAGACATTCTTTGTTTTATCGCCCTTGGTATATAATCTACTATTTATGTTATCCTTTACACGTTTGCAATACCATACATAATTATCACTTTCCTGTATTCCACAACTCCACAGAGGATCCTCCCAATATTGACGATATTCTTTTTACGGTTACGTAATTTTCATTTTAACAACAATGTTAGTTTCTTCATCGGAATCCATTTTGCGATTGATTGCACACCCAAGCGACGTCGCGAAGCTAGAACAACGCGACACCCGTTTTGCGTAAATACGGCGTTTGGCAGCTACTCAGCGCCGGCGTTGCGTCGACGACGCGTTGGCGCCTACCCGACGTCGATGCTAAAAAGACGCCAGTGTGTGCGGTCCCTTACCATTCGATTCGCGCCAAGCACCTCCTACATGCGTTAAAATGTGTGACACGCTTATTTTATTGTAAAATTAATTTCGTTCATTTCATTATTCATTCGAAGAATCAAAGAAAAGTAATGAAGGAAGTTCCTAAAGACCTTGTTTCCAGGAACGTTAAACCGATAAAAAAAAGTTATTTGTTGTAGTGATGAGCCAACACCTCAACACAGAATAAACTGAACTCGATTTAACTCGAGTTAAAATTCACGTAACTCGGGGTGATCTCGAGTTACGTAAGTTGAGTTAACTAGATGGAAGAGTCATAGTTTTTTTAATTTTACCAATTTATTCCCTCACCTTCGCAAAAATAGTAAAAAAAAATTTGTTCTAAAACAATGTATTATGCACTTCAGAGGTGCCCAATAGATACATCCAATTGTTAAACTCACTGCACTAAAACACCACTATGTCAGTGCGCCTTCAGAACTCCAAATCTATTAAGCTCCAGCGGAGTGTGAGACAACATGATTTAAATACTTATACACCTAAGTTTGACCTATTGTTATTTTCCGAATTCCACGCGAAGTCTTTTTTTTTTTTTGATGGACCTAGGCTGTTGGCCGAGAGGCCTTTACAGCATCTACCGGGTTTTTTGGGGAAGGCGAAGACCTTGACCTAAAGCCAAACGTGTCCTCAAGCCTTGCAGTCGAGCACTCCCTGTGAGGGTGCCTTCACAGCAGGCGTCCCCCGTGCGGGGACGGCATCTCCCGAGGGAGATATACTGCCGCGGAGAGCCTCGCAGAGCGCCCGAGTGGGTGCCTCTAAAGGCGCGGACCTCGGCTCAGGCGTGCCGTGTAGTGGGGGGAGGGGGCGAGAAGCGCCCAGGGACACGAGTGTACCTGGTAAAGCGCCTTGTGTGTAGACCGGGTCTTCGCACTCTTATACGACGAGTGCGGTGTGAAGGAGCGAACGAAGTCGCGGGCACAGCTAGTATGTATAGTCTGAATTAAATGATCGGCAAACTTCGCTCCATGTCTGTTTCATTCGGTTTACAAACTCGAGTCAGTGAGAATCCAACTCGAGTTGGTTTGAGTTAAGCTCAACTCGACTTCGAATTACCCATCACTAACTTGTTGTTTGTTACTGATAATTAAACGTAGTGTTTTAAATACTCTTTGCTGATATTCAGTGAATTTTCTCAAAAATTTAGAATTTCCTCATCACTAACAAAATTTTCATCTTTAATATGGGAAATATTTTTTGTGTCATCGTTCTATATTATTTTAATTAATAAAATATGAAACATTTAAGTCAAGAAATTTAAGAGAATAGCAAGCAAACATAACCATCATCGCAGTATTCGTAATACTTCATTCAATTTTGATTGAGAAGTTGAAGAATAGACTGAAATTTCTGATTAATTTTGACTTTAAATAATGGCTACATGGTACTACCTAGCAAAAGCTATGAAAAATAAACAGAACATGAAATATAGGTCTAAACCTATGGAGGATTGTACAAAGTTAACAGACATTAACAATAGCAGTGATCAGTTATGTATAATAAGTACCTGTTGCAGGGTCTGCTTGCAAGGAGGTGTTATAGAAATTTACAGATGCAAAAATTCTAATGAAATTATCCAAGCTTTGCAATTATTTGCTGATATTCAAGTGGATGAGTATGATGTAAAACCAAAACTTTTATGTAATGATTGCTATAAATTCCTTGAAAATGCAATTGTATTTCGTAAAATGGCTAAACGTTCATTTAAAATACTTGACGCACAGCTAAAAGAAGAACATTTGGATGAAAATATAGAATTCATGGACCCAACTTTAGAAGAAAAAGATGCTAGTGATGGAGGTGTATCAGATACTCTTTGTGATAAATGGGACATTGGAAATAAAATTGAGACAACAAAGGCAGTGAACAAAGAAAAAGTCAAATATTCTACCAAAGTTACATGCCATATATGTAACAAGGTAATTAATAGGTCATACTATAAGGAACATGTAACAATGCATGACCCAGATCATAAAAAGTATGTATGTGATATTTGTGGTAAATCATTTAGGCTCCGATGTGCATACCACAACCACAGCCTAAGACACAGAAGTGATTTTGCTTATAAATGTTCATTCTGTCCATATAGAGGAAGGTATGCTGAGCTTCTGAAGACACATATGATTACTCACTCTGGTGATTATAGGTATATGTGCACAGAATGTCCAGCCAGATTCCTCTTTAAAAGTAACTTAAATAGTCACATGTTAAAACACAAAGAACCTCAATTTAAATGTGACACTTGTAAACGGGCATTTCATACCAATATTGTTTTACAAAGACATTATGAAGCTGTACATTTGGGCATTAAAAATCATGTGTGCAATATATGTGGAAAAGCATTTGGCTATAGAAATGCAATGATGAAACACCAAAGACATGTCCACAAGAGGGAAAAGTTGTTATTTGGACGAATGCCGTCTTATATGCAAGCAGAAAATAAGAAAGTTGCCAATGTTTAAAATTAAGAGATATATGAGCTCTTAGCATTTTTTATGAGGCCGCTTTACAACACGTCAACCCTGACTTCTCTCTCTGCCCAGCCATATTTGATAAGATAGTCTTAGCTTTCAGTGTAGAACTTACGAAAGTTTTTAAATTATTCTTGAAATTATTTATTATTTATTCTATTTTAAATATAGATATTTAAGGATTAGACAAATCTCTTGTTTGATTCTACATACATAAATCACTCATTTATCAACGAAGGGTAAGCAGAGGTGAATTAACATCCATGTTACTCCAATTATCTTAGTTCCTATGCAGTAGGTTGTGAGCCTATTGCCATTTAACTGGCATGTAAATCTCTAATTATGGCTAGGTGGTATAAGAGGAATGCTACTGCCTATTTCTCATAATTGTCTTAAAAAAATAGACAATAAAAGAATAAACAAATAAAAGAAAGAAGAAGTATGCCAGATCAAGATTCTGGGTAAATCTTAATAGTGAAAGTCTGAAGCTTGGTACTCAAATCAGTATGAATAATGCGTGTGAGTCGGCACTCATTATGCGTCGCCGTGTGAATCAAATGGGACTTTTCATGAAACCGAATGCAGCAGAATGTCTGCAACTCACAACATTAAACTCGTTTGGCCTGACCCTTATATATAATATACAAATAAAGCATATTAGAGAAATGAATAGGTATGGTAACAAAATTAGTCCCCATTTTTTATTTGCTGGCTGTATACGATACGGTATCTGTCATTATGGCGTGTTTAGACGCGTGGCACGTCATGACAACGGATCTTTCACAAACACAAGCATGTAAACGGGCTGTTGGGCTAGGGTTGCGTGAGGTTGTGATAGCTTGTTGTGTTGTAGCCCGGCTAGTCGGTAGAGGATGAGACTCTTATTCTCCGGGTCGTGGGTTCTGGCCCACGTTGGGCCCCAAGTCTCTTGACTACATGTACTCTTTGGCTTGGCAGGCCTACCTTAACTCGATTCTTTTCGATGTATTTTTGATGTATTGATTTGTCATGGTTTCCATTCCATCGATGTTAAATCAACATCGATGAATATCGATCATCCCTAAGGTCGACCACAGAGGTTCTGAATCCGTATTAGGTTTCCGAATCGGCCCGGCTAGCATGACCACCGAAACACGATTTACCGCGTTGCACTGTTAAAAAACAATGGATTTTGACAATTCTAAGCGACAAATGGCTTTATCATAAATTTCGGTTGTCATGCTAGCCGGGCAGGAATTCAGATTCGGAATTCCGTGAATTAGGGCAAACGTCCGGTTTTTTTATTCGGAATTTTTTACTACGCACCGAACCGAGCGTTATCAAACACGTAGATTTGTGCTTGCTAAGCAGTGTGATTGAAACGCCTGTCAAGAGGGTTGACTATAGGCTGAGCTTGATGTGATTTTAAATGTATGTATAGTCTATTTAGCCGTGTGGTGACGGCAGAGTAGAATACAATCGTCACCACCCCAAATCTCTCCCGTGGGTGTCGTACAAGGCGACTAAGGATAAATCAGCGATGAGAAATGGGCAGCAGCGTTCCTCTTATATCACCTAACAATAGTACTGCGACTTTTGTGCCCGATAAATGGCTATAGGCTCGCCACCTATTACATGGGACCTAACATAATTGGCGGAACATGGGTGATAGTTCACCTCTGCCTACCCCTTCGGGGATATAGGCGTGATTTATGTATGTATGTATGTATAGTCTATGGCCAAGCCTCTTGACAGGCGTTTCAATCACACTGTTTAGCAAGCACAACAGAAAATCTACGTGTTTGACGCGAAGCCGCTTGACCGTCTCGGAGGCGCTTAATAGGGCTCTTAGATGAAAATGTGGCTCGTTTTTTGTTTTCCTGGTCAGGCTTTAAATTACAATTATTCTTACGACAGGTGGCTGTCATTTGTGGCGTTCTTGTAATGCGACCGCCTTTGTTGTTTGTCTATGTTTGACAAACACAATGTTTTTCACTAAGTGACAGTTGTCAAATTAATTAGATGAGAATTTTATTCCGAGCTAGAGAGTATGGTTATTTTCTAAGCCTTATAAATATTATTTCTGATTTATGTTTATTGTCCAGTTTGTATATAATGTAACCGTGTACATATTTAGAAGTACAGTCAGTTACGTTTATGAACCCTGCCTTTTACTACCACGGAACACATCCGCAACCACCAAGATTGCACCCGGCCATACAACTTCCCAAATTGGTGACCCCGATGTGGCGTTCTTGTAATGCGACCGCCTTTGTTGTTTGTCTATGTTTGACAAACACAATGTTTTTCACTAAGTGACAGTTGTCAAATTAATTAGATGAGAATTTTATTCCGAGCTAGAGAGTATGGTTATTTTCTAAGCCTTATAAATATTATTTCTGATTTATGTTTATTGTCCAGTTTGTATATAATGTAACCGTGTACATATTTAGAAGTACAGTCAGTTACGTTTATGAACCCTGCCTTTTACTACCACGGAACACATCCGCAACCACCAAGATTGCACCCGGCCATACAACTTCCCAAATTGGTGACCCCGACGTGATCGTCAAGAGCTTTGGGTGTAATATCATTGGCAATTGACCGGCGCGGGATGGGAAGCTGCGTTGGACATGCGGATGGCCACTTCGAAGAAATTTTCGTCGTGTGAAACGGTACCACATCCCAAGCTGTGGCGTCGAGCGCCCCCTGGCGCATTCACCGTTTCCTACATTCGCAAGTTCGAGTGACGTCTCCGCGGGAGTTGCAGTTGGACACATGCATGCATTGGACTAACTGCGCATTATACCATTTGTGCACATCGCTCACGCAAGTACTATCGGCATCATTATTTGGAGTATTTTTTTAAACATTTTATAATTATTCCAAGTAATGATTTTTAGTTAGTTGTGTAAAGCGTGTTCGGAGTATTGATTTTTACGTTATTTTATGAAAATTATTTTTTTCAACTTGTGTAATGTTACATAGGAAATATTTCATTTGTTTTTCGTGTGTATTTTTTCGCGTGGTTTGAACAATTTGTTTACATTGTCTTTTGTTTTTACGTGTAATGTTGTCTGCATATTGACAACTTATGTTGTTTTTGTTGACATGTCGACATATAAATTTTTAGACGTTTGTGTTTTGTTTTCGCCACATCACGCGCCCACGGAATAGCAATTTTTCTTTTCTGTCCGTTCTCTCTCTATTTTATACAAATTAATTTTAATTTACTTTTGTTTATAATTATAATAGCGTGTTCGCGTTGACCATGGCTGACGAACTACGTTCGCGTTTAGCAACTCTTGAGGCAGAAAATGCAGTTTTGCGTAATCTGCGTGACCAAAGTATATCCCAATCTCAACGGGAGGGCGAGGTATGTCGCGTGAGTGTCAAACTTCCCCCTTTTTGGTCTGATAGGGTGACAGTGTGGTTCGCACAGGCTGAGGCACAGTTTTTGCTTGCTGGTATCAACACTGATGCCACGATGTACAGTCATGTCCTTAGCCAGATTGACCACAAGATTGCCGGCGAAATCGAGGACATCGTTGTCAACCCTCCGGCTGAAGGTAAGTATCAGAAGCTGAAGGAGACCTTAATCAGCAGACTTTCGTCATCGGAGGAACAGCGGGTGAGGCGCCTTCTTAGTGATGAAGAACTCGGGGATCGGAGACCATCCCAATTTCTCCGTCACTTGCGCTCGCTCGCGGGAACGTCTCTCTCGGACGATAACATCTTGCGGCAATTATGGTTACGTCGTTTACCACAGCACGTACAGGGGATTTTGGCTGCACAAGCTGACTTATCTCTTGATAGAATCGCAGATATAGCTGACAAGATTTTGGAAGCTCAGCCTAGCTCTTCCAACGTATATGCTGCTGCTGCTTTGCCTTCGATCGACCTCGTTATGGCTCGATTAGAAGAATTAACTAAGCAAGTTGCTGCTTTATCGACGGGTTCTTCTGTTCGATCTCGAAACTGTTCTTTTTCCAGAAGCTAGTCGACATCACGCAGTAGCACGCCTGGCAATAAACGTTGTTGGTATCATCGCACATTTGGTGCGAAAGCCAGCAAGTGTATTGCTCCATGCAATTGGGCGTCGGAAAACCACACAAGCAATCAGTAGCGGCGGCATCTGATTGCAAGCCCATCCAACATCACGGCCGCCGTCTATTTGTCACTGACCGTATCACAAAGCGTCAATTTTTGATTGACACTGGTTCGGATCTTTGTTGTTACCCCCGCAGCTGGTTGTCAGTTCCGCGAAAATCTTCGGACTATGAACTTAACGCCGCTAACGGGAGTAGTATTAAGACATATGGCACTATTCATTTAAACCTCAACTTTGGTCTTCGACGAGCATTTGTTTGGGATTTTGTTGTTGCTGATGTTACGACAGCGATCATTGGCTCAGACTTTTTAAGTTATTACCATCTTTTGCCAGATTGCCGACTCAAGAAGTTGATGGATGGCGTAACGAATTTGTCAGCACCCGCTATTGCAGCAATGTCGGAACAGCTTAGTGTCAAGGTTGTCGTTACAGGAGATTCCAATTTTGTTAAACTGCTCGCCGAGTTTCCAGAAATCACTCGGCCTCCTGGAATCCCTCGTAATGTTTTGCACAATACTGTGCACTACATTAAGACTACAGATGGCCCGCCTATTTCGTGTCGTCCTCGTCGTCTGGCGCCTCAGAAGTTGATAGCAGCAAAAATGGAGTTCGACAACATGATCCAAGCTGGCATTGCACGTCCTTCTAAGAGCGCCTGGTCGTCTCCGCTACATATGACCTTGAAAAAGGATAGTAGTTGGCGACCTAGTGGCGACTACCGATCCCTTAACGCCAGAACTGTCCCTGATCGGTACCCAGTCCGCCACATAAATGATTTTGCTCATAATCTCGCAGGATCTAAGGTTTTTAGCCTTATAGATCTTGTGAAAGCATATCATCAGATCCCGGTATTTGAAGAGGATATACCGAAGACAGCCATTGTTACCCCGTTTGGCCTCTTCGAATTTCCCTTCATGACCTTTGGCCTTCGGAACGCTGGTCAAACTTTTCAGAGGTTCATCGATGAGGTCACATGGGGTCTCGATTTCTGTTTTCCGTACGTGGATGACATTCTTATTTTCTCTGCGGATGAGGCTCTCCACTGCGAACATCTGCGTATCCTCTTCAAACGCCTTCAAGAGTATGGAGTTGTCATTAACTCATCGAAGTGTACTTTCGGCGTTCGGGAACTTACCTTCCTTGGTTTCCATGTCAGCCCAGAAGGTACAAGCCCTCCTCAGGATCGCGTTCAAGCTATTTTGGATTTTCCAGCTCCGAAAACCGTCCAGGGCGTGCGTCGTTTTCTCGGTATGTTAAACTATTACCGTCGATTCGTACCCCAGGCCGCGCAATTTCAAGCTCCATTGATTGATGCAGTAGTTGCCACAAATGGTAAAGGCAATAAACCATTCACATGGTCGCCTGAACTACTGGAGCAATTTGAAGTTTGCAAACGGAGTTTGTCCAGAGCTACGCAATTGCAACATCCGGCTAATGACGCACCTCTTGGACTGTTTACAGATGCATCTTCTGTACATATTGGGTCCTGTCTTCAACAGCGAGTCGATGGTGAGTGGTTTCCTCTTGCTTTCTTTAGTAAGAAACTTACTAAAAAGCAGACAGAGTGGCCGACTTACTATCGAGAGTTGCTGGCGGTGTACGAAAGTGTACAGCATTTCCGCTATATTTTGGAGGTTCAGAGCGTCACTATTTATACGGATCATAAGCAATTGCTGTACGCTTTCGTACAGCGCAGGGAGAAACTGCCCCCTGCCCAATTAAATCAGCTGTCTTTTATCAGTCAATTTACAACTGATATTAGGTATATTAAAGGTGAGGACAATGTCGTGGCTGACGCCTTATCTCGAGTCGAAGCTATTGCTCTTGAACAGGACTATGAAGCCCTCGCGAAGTCGCAAGAGTCAGATAACGAACTATCAGACATGCGTCAGAGCTCCAGTCTCCAGTTGACAAGCGTCGTCGTTCCTGGTACAAACGTTTCCATTTTTTGTGATGTATCCACAGGCAAGCCACGTCCATATTTGACCCCTTCCTTTCGCAAAGCAGTTTTCGATAAGTTTCATAACTTAAGCCATCCTGGCGCACGTGCAACTGCTCGCCTTTTGACAGAGCGTTATGTCTGGCCTTCGGTCAATAAGGATTGTAAGCAGTGGGCACGCGCTTGCGAGGCTTGTCAACGAGCTAAGGTCTCACGTCACAATTCTTCTCCGTTAGGTGATTTCAACCTTCCATCTGGTCGTTTCAGTCACATTCACATTGACATTATTGGTCCTCTACCTTTATGCAATGAGTTTCGCTATTGTTTGACAGCGATTGACCGAGTAACGAGATGGCCTGAGGTTTGGCCTATGCGCTCCATTACCGCAGAAGAAGTGGCAGACACCTTAACTAGAGAATGGGTTTCGAGATTTGGGGTACCATCAATCATCACGACAGACCAAGGTACTCAGTTTGAGTCTGACCTGTTTCGTCGACTGATGATTCACTTTGCCACTAAACGAATATGGACCACATCTTATCACCCATGTGCTAATGGCATGATCGAGCGAGTACACCGCCAGCTTAAAGCTGCTCTCATGTGCCATCATGATTCTTGGGTGCGTTCACTTCCTTTCGTTCTTCTTGGCATGCGTTCCGCGTTCAAAGAGGATATTAAATCCACAGCCGCGGAGATGCTCTATGGAGAACCTCTTCGTTTGCCAGGTGAGTTATTTATTTCATCAACCCCATCAGATGTAATTGACAATCTATCGGATTTTGTCGTACAACTACGTCGTAAGATGTCAGTTGTAAGACCTCTTCCTGCATCTCGACATTCATCACCATCAACTTTTATTTTTCAAGATCTTTCTTCTGCATCACACGTTTTCTTAAGGGATGATACAGTTAGACGTCCTTTACAGCCACCTTATACGGGTCCTTATAAAGTTGTTAATCGTGCCAGCGATGGCAAAACTATGACTTTGGACATCAAGGGCAAAAGTGTTGTCGTCAGTATCGATCGTGTGAAACCAGCTTTTGTTGAACATACTGTCACCCATCCAGAGCAGATTGCAAAGCCTGCGTTTTCTGATCGTCCAGAGCAGACTGCAAAGCCTGCGCCTTCTGTTCGCTCAGGGCCAACTCCGGCCATCGCTACCGCGCCGTACACTACTCGGTCTGGTAGACGCGTCAAATTTAGATGTTTATAATTTCTACTAGGTTTTCCTTCTCCGTGGGGGGGTGGTGTGGCGTTCTTGTAATGCGACCGCCTTTGTTGTTTGTCTATGTTTGACAAACACAATGTTTTTCACTAAGTGACAGTTGTCAAATTAATTAGATGAGAATTTTATTCCGAGCTAGAGAGTATGGTTATTTTCTAAGCCTTATAAATATTATTTCTGATTTATGTTTATTGTCCAGTTTGTATATAATGTAACCGTGTACATATTTAGAAGTACAGTCAGTTACGTTTATGAACCCTGCCTTTTACTACCACGGAACACATCCGCAACCACCAAGATTGCACCCGGCCATACACATTCATAATCATTCTTTTTTGTCTATCCTTTTCGCAGATAGCAATTTTATTTTTTAGTTGTTGATTTTGCTTGCTGCCATAGGAATATAATATGAATCACCTTTATTTTACTAACTATAATAGGTGAGGTTTGTAGATTAGAAGAGAACTCACAATTTCTTAAAATCTATTTAAATAAAACACAACTTCCCAAGCTGATCATTTTATTCGTATTTACGCATTAGGTACTGAAATATACAATTAATAAACACATTTATTATTAGATAAGTACCCTATATCATAAATTAAAAACATCACAGACAAAATCATAGTAAATGGATTTTTGAAATCATAATAAATACGGGAATTTTATTTAAGTATTTTAAACGTCTTCTATGCAAAAACAACCTAGATAGACCTAAATACTACCCGGTTAAAATATCTGTACACCTGACACCTGGCTAAAATGTGAAAGTCCTCCCCATTCCCAACGCAACACCTTTAAATCAACATACATAAATCAGGCCTATATCCCCGAAGGGGTAGGTAGAGGTGAGCTAGCACCCACGTTTCGCCAATTATGTTAGGTCCCATGTCGCAGTACTATTGCTAGGTGGTATAAGAAGAACGCTGCTGCCCATTCCTCATCACTAATATATCCTTAGTCGCCTTGTACGACACCCACAGGAGAGATTTGGGGTGGTGACAATTGTATTCTATTCTGCCGTCACCACACAGCTTTAAACCATACATACATACATAAATCACGCCTATATCCCCGAAGGGGTAGGCAGAGGTGAACTAGCACCCGCGTTTCGCCAATTATGTTAAGTCCCATGTAATAGGTGGCGAGCCTATTGCCATTCATCGGGCACAAAAGTCGCAGTACATTGCTATTGCTAGGTGCTATAAGAGGAAGCTTTAAATCAATCACTAGTAAATAATGATAACGGACGCCACAAGTAAAAGAAATCGAAGTTAATAGTTATACCTGTTTTACACAGTACAGGAGCATCGACGTCAAGAGATATTGTAACCGGGTAGTAAAATAATGGGACTAACTAATCTGGCCTGAGCATTAATTTAATAATACCTGTTTTTATTTTAATACAAGCACAAGGCATATTTTTGTCAATTCTTTGTATACTTACAATATTATTCTCTAAAACAGAATCAATTCTTCAATTTTAAATAAACACAATGTGTCAACATTTCTCAATCGACTTTAAGCTCCAGCTCAACGATATATGGTTGACATTAATTAAGCATTTGACAGTTGTGTAGTATGAGGTGCTGTTGTACACACTACTGCAGATGCCAATCTATCCCTAAAGAACAAATAGAATACAAATGTCAATTTTTGACAGCTTCTCTCTTACATTTGACACCACGGTCGCCATATTGTTTTTTCTATGTAAGTAATATCTACAGTCCCAAATAATACATTTGTATTCGTTTGAATAGATTGTCCACTTATCTAGAGGGGCAGTCAAGTTGCCATTAACACTTTATTTCCACACGTATTCATTCAGCTTCGCTTCTCATAAAATGGCCAATGGCCACATTAGAAGTAGGATTGTTCATTATTTCTGTCAAATTCGATGCGAGCTCGTCTAACCATTAAAAAAATAATTGTGGCCAATATTTTTGATACATTTTACTATTTTCTTTACTAGGTAACTCGAAATATTCAATGAAATATTTTTGTTGTATTTTATACATTGAACAGAGGGGTGATTTCATATCATATATAGTTTGACCTGTCTATAACCTAAAATAAACTAAGTTTCTACATCACTAATCAATTCTCACTTTCCTCAGTTGGCTATACTTTAGTTACATTTCTAGTAGAAATTTAGAAAAGTAAGAATTCAGATAGAAAAGGACATTGGGGTGAGTTTCATCTATTTTCATTAAGATGTGCGTTTTTGAGAAAACATCATGTTTTTTCATTTTCTTAATAAAGGGATCCATTTTGTCATTGATCCATTTTGTTCCGTTGTAGATTGTTTTGGTATATAAAAACTTGAATTGATGAACACAGGTGTGCTTAAATTAACACCTTGTCACAATATTATTATGTTATTTAGGGAATTTAAAATCTCATCTAGGCAATAATTTTTTTTTAACATGCGATGCCAACCTATAAATTGAGCACAAAATATATACTAAGTGCATGCGCAGGGCAGGTTTTTTGGTAACTTTGACGTATTGTCCTAATTTTATGGGTTGAAACTTATTATTCAAATGATTTTCCGCAATCTATTTAGTCTAGTTTACAATCATTTATGGGCTTTTATAAAGTATATAAAAAAGACAAGAAAAACACACTAATCTTCTAAAAGCCTCTAAATACATTTATAATATTTTATTTTTGTATTATTAATTTTATATGGAATGTATACTTCAATGGATCACCAAAATAGTCTATAACGCTTACCAAAACAATGAAATATTCTTAGCAAAATGTAAATTTGATGAGCATTTAGCCTTTTTTGTTGGGCAAATATATATGGTTGGGTAATTATGGTAATCACTTAAATACGAGCTATTTTAGAATATTCGTAAAGCTATATTAATTTATAGATATATTCGTAGAGAGCAAAGGTAGGTTATATTTTACTAAAATACTGGGTGTCATTTACAAAGGTAATCAACATAGTAAGGAACATCGCTTTGGTAATATGATTTTTTGTACATATTCAAGAATATTTCATATTTTTTTCTTATTTATTTTATTTTATTATATTGTTGGCTACACTGTTGTACTTGATTGATTTTTGATGATTTTTACCACGTATTTAATCTGCTCGATGTTGGTAACACACGCTTAGAATTTCCCAATACTTTTCACGGAGCGTATACGTAGGTACGCACTAAAGCGGGCTAGGAGCGATATTTCAAACGCGTGTGCGTACGCGTACTTACTCGAACGTCTATCCCCCGCTTATATTAATAATATTACAGATAAATATGATAAAAAGGGGAGGTGGATTTTAATTTTCCTATTATCACTAAATACCAGCATATCCCACTGTTTGGGCTAAAGAAACCTAGCTAAATGATTAGGCTATTATAGGAACAGAAACAAATTATTGTCAGATAGTGTAAAAATAGTATAAGAATGCGCTTGCGCCAGCGCTATACAAATACTGAAGTACTTCGGTCATAGATTTTAAGTAAGTTCAAAAAAAAAAAGCAAAGATTTACATGTCGAATAATATTTTTTACAAAAATGTCAATACAGGTCTAAAGGCGGTAATTTTTAATAAGCTGTTTACAGTTACAATATTATAATATCGCGATAGGTAGCTATCTTATAATTCAATCCTCACCTCAGTTGGGTTAAGCGAGGTAATTATGACGACGAAAATGAGTTTTTTTCTGTGATTTTTTATCACACCTAGATTTTTTTTAATTTATTTAATTCTTCGTTTTACAATTACTATTGTACTATTAAACATTTTAATAACTGCTATTTAGGTGTCATATTTCGCCGACTAAAACTTCTAAGGTTACTTCCAACTGCTCAAAAAACAAAAAAAGAAGCTACATACAGAACGATACCTATCTAAAAGTAAAGTTAGGACAACTTTACACTTGGATGAGTGAAATTAAGTAGACCCCTCTAACATTTCGAGTCTCGCACTAAAAGACAAAAGCCTCAACTATGAGTATCGTGGAAGTCCTTTAAACATTAATTCACATCCACTCTAAATATACAGTAACCTATTACACTGCTAATTACCTAAATCCGATCAATATACGCCAACATTTAACAATTGCTTTAAATACCATCGAACATACAATAATTATTGGAATATTTTTTTAATAATAATTATTACTCAAAATTAAATGAGTAAGTATAGCTAATTGACATTGATTATAAGTCGTTTTTATAAAAATAAAATTAAAGTAAGTAGATAATTAAAAATTTTTTGGAAGCGTTCGCGTTAATTGGACACTTATATATTTGAGACAATTCGAAATACTCTCGTGTATCTATATAATAAATAATTAAAATAAGACATAACAACAACCAATTCACTATTAAACTGGAAATAAATTTATCCTTTTCACTCGTAAACCAATTTAGAAGGGTTCACTGCAAGTTTCACAAGGTGGTTTAAGATTGTCATAATGATAAAATAAGCTAGAATATTTTTTTCACCTGAAAACATTGAACTATATTTATGCTGGCAACACTGACATTACAGTGCGACGAGGCGTGTGTTGCAGCCGCGCCATTTGTCCTGGAGTTTTCTGTGTTCTTCGTATTGTTGTTCCGAAACATGCTTCACAGCGGCTGAACCCTGAAAATCAAATTTAACATAAACATTAGAATCATAATCTTGGAGCCCTGTTATATAGCGTCGGCGTAGTATGTTTCCTCTTCCATTAATATCAGTCAGACGTCATCGAGCCACCGACTCCCCTTCGATTTATTCCAACCATCACACCGGACAGGTGCTACCTGATAAACATAATCATTGGATAATTCTTTCCTATGGATGGAAAATATAGGGACTTTGGGCCATAACCCACCACCCCGTGCGGGTTGGGTATTAACGGGTGCAGACGCAGCCGGGACCAACGGCTTAACGTGCCTTGAGAAGAACGAAGGAACTCGAGATAATAAATTTTCGGTCACCCATCCAATGACCGGCTTTAGCGAACATTGCTTAGTTTACGCAATCGCAGGTCAAACGCGCTATGCCACTGAGCTAGCGAGCTCCTAAACGTCAAATTTAGTACCCTTGCTGCTCGAGGGGTCGCCTTAAATCGGCACAAGAAACATTTGTCATTTTAGTAGACGTATTCAATCCAGCGTACTTGTTTAATAGAGGTCAGTGACTAGGCCTACCCTACAGATTGTCTCACCTTGATCTTGCGTGGGTCCAAATTAGCTCCCAAAGTCTGCACGCCTTTAGCCAGCTTCGACAGTGGCGACAAGACCATCTCTTTCGTGGCACTGGACACAGGGCTGGCTATGTTCTTGAACTGTCTCAGCGCCGACTCGGAGTGCGACTGTGCAATGTTCAGTGCGATCTCGTGCTGGGAACTGGACCGGTGATATGTGGCCTGGGGTGGATCCTCGTGGGTGATGTCGCTCGAACTGTGCGACAGCTTCTGGGAGAGCAGCAGCGTGCTGGGCGGGGCGGGTTTCGGTCCCTCCACCTTATTTAACAAATGAATAATTCATATTAGCCGTGTGGTGACGGCAGAGTAGAATACAATTGTCACCTCCCCCAAATCTCTCCCGTGGGTGTAGTACAAGGCGACTAGGGATAGATCAGCGATGAGGAACGGGTAGCAGCATTCCTCTTATACCACCTAGCAATAGCAATGTACTGCGACTTTTGTGCCCGATAAATGGCAATAGGCTCGCCACCTATTACATGGGACCTAAAATAATTGGCGAAACGTGGGTGCTAGTTCACCTCTGCCTTCCCCTTCGGGGATATAGGCGTGATTAATGTATGTATGTATGTATGTTGTCAATTTTCCTACATTATTTATTAAAGATATGTATGTTGTTTGTTCCAACAAAAAAATTCCAATCATTTTTGAGAGTTCAAAGCGATATATTGTTATAACATATCGTGTTTTGGTGGTCATGCTAGCCGGGCAGGTGTCACATAAAACTATCATATACCTAATGTATGTTACCTGTATCTCTGGCGTTTTGGACTCGGCGTCGAACGGGTTGAACTTGCTGACGTTGCTCGGCGTTTTGAGCGCCTGCTGCCTCTCCGCCGGCGTGGCGATTAGGGGGGGCGTCTCGAACACGGGCACTTTCTCGTGGGGCTCGATCTTGGACGAGTACAGGGGGTTCTCCACTAGGTCGCAGTCATTTTCCGTGTCGCCCTTAGTTTTCTGCTGGTCAGCCTTGTTGCCTGAGGATTGGGAATATTGGGCGTTAATATTGCACTGCATCTAGACAAGTGGCCGGCCAAGCTATTCGAATTCGAATTCTAATACGTACTTCAATGTCATAAAGCACAAAATAAAAATACTAATGTCTTTGTGACATCTTCCTTCCTCCATGACGGTGGGCTGTTGTGTGCACAAATTCTTGAGACATGTTGTGTTAATTACACATTCAGCGACATAAATTAAACAACTTAAGCCAAAAAACAGAGCTTAAAAATAGGAATTTATCACTTGAGAGCTGTTTTATAAATTATTGCCTACATTTTGAATAACTGCCAGACATCAGAAAAAGGAGATGTTCTAGAATGTATGGAACATTCTGGAACATCTCCTTTTTCTGATCTTTGTTTTTCTCTTACAGTTACTAAAAAACCGACTCGACTAGAAAGGTTCACGACACCTGCCTATATAGTGCTGGACGTTCTCAAAGTTGTCCAAAGTGGGCTCGAAGATATTCGTCCTGTTCTCGTCGTCCGACGAATAATCCGAGCTGAGCCCGTCGGAGAGGCTGCCCTTCTTCCTCTCCTGCCTGTTCTGGCCCAGGGTGAACATCTTCTTGCTCCTCGAGGTGCCCTGGTCGAATTTCAGCTGGAGGCTGGGCCTGGCTCGTGCGTTCAGCGAGTGGCTCAGCTTGTTCAGTTTGCTGAACTGCTCGGACATGTTGTTGAGGGCTTTCGATCCTGGAATGGACAGCATTTAATAAATAATAAATATATTTACACTCACACCTATCATCTAGCCCAAAGTAAGTAGCCTAAGCACTTGTGTTATGGATACTAGATGACGGACATATTTTTAATATAATTATGTATATAAATGTTGAAAATATACTACATAAACATATACACAACCGTGACTCGGGAACAAACATTTGTGGTCATCACAAAGTTTGCCCCTACCAGGATTCGAACCCGGGACCTCTTGGCCAATACCCAGCAATCTGAGCATTCGACCAAGGCGGCCGTCAATTACATTAATAATACATACATACCCACTGACCTCTATTATACAAGTAAGCTGGACTGAAGGTTGTCATCCAAAACATTATGCCATTTGATTATCGCCATCTTAGCGCTAATGGCACTGGGGTACAGAGGTGAACGACCACGGAACTAATATTAGAGATGCATTTGTAATGTCAAATACAAGCAACAAACGTCAAATTTAGTACCCTTATCGCTCGACGGGGCGCTTCAAATCGGCACAAGAAACATTTGACATTTTAGTAGACGTATTCAGTCCACCGGACTTGTACAATTATAGAGGTCAGTGATACATACATACATAATATGTCACGCTTTTCCCCCACAGGGGTGGGCAGAGATCACTTCTTTCCACTTGCTACGATCCTTTTATACTTAATAAATATTACTTACATTCACACCTATCATCTAGCCCAACGTAAGAAGCATAAACATTTGTGTTATGGTTACTAGATGACGGACAAATTTTAATTTATATAAGAAATATACATTATACTACATAAACATCCACAACAAATGTCTGTGTTCATCACAAAATTTGCCACTACCAGGATTCGAACCCGACCCGGGTTCGAATCCTGGTAGTGGCTCTTGCTAGCCAGCGATCTGACCATTTGACCAAGTAGGTCGCCAGTTCTTTCGCTTCATCCAATCCCATTAATGTCTTCATGTATGGCCGTCGGTTTTGGGAACTATTGGCCTGACACTTTTTAGTGGACTTTCAATTTACATACATACATACATATGTCACGCCTTTCTCCCACAGGCGTAGGCAGAGATCACTTCTTTCCACTTGCTACGATCCTTAGATACTTCTTTAGCTTCATCCAATCTCATCAATCTCTTCATGCATGCCCGTCGGTTTCGGGTACTTTTGACCTGGCCCTTTTTTAATAGACTTTCAATTTGATTATGAAAGTTCCGCCTAGGCCTTCCACTTCCCATTTTTCCATTCACTTTCGCCATGTAAATCCTTTTTGTCATTCTCCTTTCATCCATTCTTTTGACGTGACCAAACCATGGGAGCATCCCTTTCTCAATCCTTGTCATTACATCTTTTGAACCACACTTCTCTCTCATCACTGTTGTACAATCGATCACTCAGCCTTACCCCAGCTACGCTCCTCAACACTCTCATTTCTACTGCATTTATTCTACTTTACATTATTTTACGTGGTGTCAGATTACATCACGTTCAGTCAGTACTTGTGTATTGTAAGATTGTCTACTGTATAGACAAGCAAGGCACTAACTAACTGTATGCGGCATGCGTTTTATCTTGACAATGTATCTACACTCCGGGTGATAGCCAGCCTTGGGGTCGAACCTCATTATCTGATTCAACACCGCGCTGGTGGGAGAACGACCTGGAGTGGGGTAAAATGAACTTTATATTCAAGGTGACAAGTTTGAAAATACCGCGACACATGTTTGACCTAACTAGGGGAAAGGTGAAATAATATCTTACTGCCGCACTCAGAGACGTCAATTAACGTTAATGAGTACTTAATACAAAAAAGTCAATTCAAAACTAGTCGCTAATCTTGCTTCTTCGCATCTTCTTAATGGTAGGTATGGTGATTGACATTTTTTTGTATTAAGTACTCATTTAAGTTAATTGCCGTCGCAGACAGACGCATTTTGGCGTTTTGGCAGAAATTTTAATTTGCATTATCCAAAACATGTTTTTTTCTATAAAAATCTAACTTTATTATTACAAAAATGCATTTTAGGTAAAGCAGACACGCAAAAACAACGTGGTGTAGTTTTTCATAATTAGTCATCATGCCTATTATGACAAAATGATATGAGTTCCATTGGGATAAAGTAGACGAAGCCGCTACCCATTCACTTGAGCTTGAGACAAAATGTAAACAATCTTGATGAGTCTTTAAATATAATTTTTTTATTTTATTTTATTACCCTATAAGATCCCATTGCTGGGCAAAGGCCTCCCCCGCAGCCCTCCTCTAATATAAAATACAAAAGTAAAAATGTGTGACACCAATATTTCACAGCAGCTAACAGTTTTAACAGCCTATAATTGATGATGTATTTTAGAGTATACATTTTTTGTTCTTCAAGCACTTCGCAGATAAAGAGACATATCAATTTGACGGCCGCCTTGGTCGAATGCTCAGAGAGGGCCGCCTTGGCCGAATGCTCAGAGACGGCCGCCTTGGTCGAATGCTCAGATTGCTGGGTATTGGCCAAGAGGTCGCGGGTTCGAATCCTGGTAGGGGCAAACTTTGTGATGACCACAAATGTTTGTTTCCGAATCATGGTTATGTGTATATCTTTATGTAGTATATTTTCAACATTTATATACATAATTATATTAAAAATATGTCCGTCATCTAGTATCCATAACACAAGTGCTTAGGCTACTAATTTTGGGCTAGATGATAGGTGTGAGTGTAAAAATATTTATTATTATTTATTATCAAGATTTTTGATATGTCTCTTTATCTACGAAGCCCAAGTGACTGGGGTATAGACAGCGATGTACGGAGAGAGGGTAAGTAGACTTATACGATACACCTGTAGACCTAGCACGGGCCGTGGACAAAATCTCTCTCCACCACTTGGCAGTATTTATTCGGGATTAAGTGGGAGTTAGAGCAAGAGACATATCAAGATTGTTTACATTTTGTCTCGAGCCCAAGTGAATGGGGTATAGTGATTCTTACCAACGCTCCGTATGTCCGCCACTAGTTGGGTCTCGCTCACATTCCTCGTGAGTGTGGGCAAGCGCGACAGGTCCAAATACAGAGAAGCTTTCATGCCTCCAGACTGGCCCTGAGTTGGGTGTACCTGGCAAAACGGACACGACGCTCTTACCAAGTCATATTCAGAATTTCATTCATACATAAATCACGCCTATATTCCCAAAGGGGTAGGCAGAGGTGGACTAGCACACACGTTTCGCCAATTATGTCAGGTCCCATGTAATAGGTGGCGAGCCTATTGCCATTTATCGGGCACAAAAGTCGGGGTACATTGCTATTGCTAGGTGGTATAAGAGGAACACTGCTGCCCGTTCCTCATCATTAATTTATCCTTAGTCGCCTTGTACGACACCCACGGGAGAGATTTGGGGTGGTGACAATTGTATTCTACTCTGCCGTCACCACACGGCACAACGTACACAAACAGGCATAAATGGCCGTGTGGTGACGGCGGAGCAGAATACAATTGTTACCACTCTCCCATCTCTTCCGCGGTTGTCGTACGGTCAACGGCACTTCAAAGTCTGAACTGAGTCTGAACTTGACAGTTTTTGATAGTCTGAAGTTCAAACTGTCAAAATTCTTTTTTGCAATGTCAACCTTAACTGATTGTTGGTTTGACGTAAAGCATAAAGTCGATTGAGAAAACTTGTCATTTTGTGGTAGCCAGACCTGTTGACTGTACAAGGCGACTAAGGGTTAAAACGGCGATGAGTAATGGCCAGCAGCGATCTCTTATACCACCTAGCAATATACTGCGATTTACGTGCCCGATACGTGGCAACTAACGTAATAGGGATGATGACACTAACAAAGAATCACTGATATCATGATTTAAAATAATAATTTAGGTTAAGGAGATTCGTTAATAGTCACTTGTTATCAGATTATACTTGTGATTGATATTTATTTTATAAAAATCAAAGTACCAAACTTAGCAATCCGCCATATTTGCTAAAACGCCGCGTGACGTTATTATACAGTTATCTCCATTTTGACATTTTATTGGCCAATCAAATTCACTAGTTTAATATAGAAACTGGCCTTTTTACGGTATAGTGACGTCACATAGACGCCATTGCTATTTTGGCGTTTTGGCGGAAATTTTAAATTGCAATATTCAAAACATGTTTTTTCTATCAAAATCGAAAGTGTTTACAAAAATATAATTTATTTTGGGTAAAGTAGACACGTAAGAAAAACATGGTGTAGTTTTTCAAAATTAGTCATCATGCCTATTGGCGAAACGTGGGTGATCTAAGTAGTGTAAAAGGAATGCTGCTGCCCATTACTCATCGCTGTCTTTACACTTACCCGCCTTACACAACCATCTATAGAACAGATGGGGGTTACACATGATGCTCTGCCATCGTCACGCCGACGAACTATTTAATTATTGTGATAAAAACGACATAAATCTATTACATAAAACATTATCCCAAATATACCTTTGATTTCCTCTTTTCCAACTTGATGCCATCGTGGAACGGTATCGGGGGTAGTTTGCCGACATCGCGGGCCACTAACAGCGACTCGCAAATGGAATGCAATGACTCTGCAAAAAAAAAAGAATTGTCAATGAAGATCAAGTCGCCATGTGGTGACGGCAGACCAAAATACAATTGTCACTCCTCCCGTGGGTGAAACAACTTTAACGGGAGAATGTCCGTCACACAAATATTATGAATTTTATATTGTCATTTTAAGCGTAATACTAATTAAATATTTTTTTTTTTTTTTCACTCACCTAGCCCAAAGTAAGTAGCCTAAGCACTTGTGTTATGGATACTAGACGACGGACATATTTTTAATATAATTATGTATATAAATGTTGAAAATATACTAAATAAACATATACACAACCATTACTCGGAAACAAACATTTGTGGTCATCACAAAGTTTGGCCCTACCAGGATTCGAACCCGGGACCTCTTGGCCAATACCCAGCAATCTGAGCATTCGACCAAGGCGGCCGTCATGTTTAATGAATTGTTGTCGAGAAGCTCGCGCAGTGGTTAAGCGCGCCCGACCGGCAATTGCGTAAACTAAGCAAGGATCGCTAAGGCCGGTCATTGGGATGGGTGAGCAAAAATTTATTATCACTTGTTCCTTCGTATTTCGGAAGGCACGTTAAGTCGTTGGTCTCGGATGCAACTGCAGTCAGCACTGGGCCAGCATGGTGGGTTGTGGCCCATTCTCCACTTATCCACCCATTTATCCACTCTTCCATCCATAGGGAAGGCCTGCGCCACAGCAGTGGGGACATTAATAAGGCTGGTGATGATGAATAATAGTACGTTTCCCAAAGAATAAATAAACATAAATATACAATAAGCAACTTAACTTGACAATATCTTATGAACAGTATTTTTTTACTAAAATTTGACGGTTAGTTTTCTTGTGTGGTGACGGCAGAGTAGAATACAATTGTCACCACCCCAAATCTCTCCCGTGGGTGTCGTAAAAGGCGACTAAGAATAAATCAGTGATGAGGAATGGGCAGCAGCGTTCCTCTTATACCACCTAGAATTTTTTTTTTGTTATTTTTTTATTTATTTATTTGTACTGTGCGCAATACTGCGACTTTTTTGCCCGATAAATGGCAATAATCTCGCCACCTATTACATGGGACCTAACATAATTGGCGAAACGCGGGTGCTAGTTCACCTCTGCCTGCCCCTTCGGGGATATAGGCGTGATTTATGTATGTATGTATGTATGTAGTTTTCTTTATAATTTGTTAATGAAGTGAGCGCTTTGTATGATGTTGATAGTGGGGGTTGCTATTACTAAAAAACCAGGCGAAAAAAATTTGGCTACGCCACTGGTAGCCAAATTTTTTTTTAATTTTGTCCCCACTAACCTATCATCTCGTCCTTGGTGTTGATCACGACCGCCATGTTGTTGAAGAACCGCAGCGATGTGGACCGGAACATGTGGAAGTAGCCGGTCTCGCCGTTGTGCGTGTAGTTGAACCTGATGCAGAACAGGGGCTCGCCAGACGACTTGCGGCCCACGCCGAACAGCTGAACAAGCAAACCAAATAAATCCTTATTTTAATTTTTATAATTTCAACATTATACATATACATTTCAGAAATGCGGTGGACGCAGGTTCGATTCCAGCATCAAGACAATAATTTTTCGAACTTTTTCTAACCACAAATTTAGTTTCAAATAAATCATCTTTCCTATGTATAAAAGGTTGGAGTGTAGAGGATTCGATCCCGGTTATATTTTAGTCCCGGAATTAAATGTGATGAATCCCGGTTTTTTCGGGATTGATGTATTTTTTATATAAGTCAATAAAAATGTGCATGAAACGAAACGCATTTGTGGTTATAATTTGGAGAAGACTTACTTCTATCGAGCCTGAACGCGCTTTTTCCGCTTATTCCTATTTGTGCAAGCAGCAAATTAAGGAGTATGCTTTCGGATGAGACCTTGGATGCGTTGTTATTCCTTACATTTTATTTTTTAACCGACGAAAAACGGAGGATGTTACTCAATTCGTACCCGTATGTTTTTTTTTATGTTAGACCACGCAAATCACTATAGACTGAGGAATGCGCACGCCCCTATCTTTTCTTGGACACACGGGTGTCTTTGTAATCATATCATACATACATACATAAATCACGCTTATATTCCCGAAGGGGCAGGCAGAGGTGAACTAGCACCCACGTTTCGCCAGTTATGTTAGGTCCCCTGTAATACGAGCGAGCTGTGGCGAGCCTATTGCCATTTATCGGGCACAAAAGTCGCAGTGTATTGCTAGCCTAGGTGGTATAAGAGGAACGCTGCTGCCTATTCCTAATCATATTCAGATTTATCCTTAGTCGCCTTGTACGACACCCACGGGAAAGATTTGGGGTGGTGACAATTGTATTCTACTCTGCCGTCATCACGCGGCTTGGAAGGCTTTTGGGCTATACAATAGCCGACATTAACGCGAGCGAAGCCGCGGGCGTCCACTAGTTATGTATTTAAAAGTTCTGCTAAAAATATAATGGATTTGTCTGTACAAAGATTTTGGTGATTAGAAAAAGAATTTCGAAAAATTATGATCTTGAGGCGGGAATCGAACCCGCGTCCGCTGCTTGGTTCGATTCCCGGCTCAAGATCATAATTTTTCGAAATTCTTTTTCTAACCACCAAAATCTTTGTACTAATTTTTCTAACATTTATATAATGTTAAAATTAAAAATCGAATGGATTTGTCTGGTCTCTCACCGTGGCTGTGCTAGTATCCACAGTGCCGATCTCCACCGCGGTGACGTCTCGCAATGCCACCCTTTGTACCGATAGAAGCCGGTCCGAGGTTTCATCGTAGTCTGCCACGTAGTACGCGTCGCTCGTCAGGATGAGCACGCTGTCCATTTCCGTCTCTTGGGGGTCGCCGGTGCTAAAGGGAATCGATAGAAAAATCTTTCGCGCGCACAGTCGTCATCTACATACATAAATCACGCCTATATCAGAGGTGAACTAGCACCCACGTTTCGCCAATTATGTTAGGTCCCATGTAATAGGTGGCGAGCCTATTGCCATTTATCGGGCACTAAAGTCGCAGTACATTGCTATTGCTAGGTGGTATTCGCTGCTGCCCATTCCTCATCATTGATTTATCCTTGGTCGCCTTGTACGACACCCACGGGAGAGATTTGGGGTGGTGACAATAATAATAAATAAATAAATATTTTTACACTCACACCTATCATCTAGCCCAAAGTAAGTAGCCTACGCACTTGTGTTATGGACACTAGATGACGGACATATTTTTAATATAATTATGTATTTAAATGTTGAAAATATACTACATGAACATATACACAACCATGACTCGGAAACAAACATTTGTGGTCATCACAAAGTTTACCCCTACCAGGATTCGAACCCGGGACCTCTTGGCCAATACCCAGCAATCTGAGCATTCGACCAAGGCGGCCGTCAACAATTGTATTCTACTCTGCCGCCACCACACGGCATGTCGCCATCTAGCCTAAAGTAAGTAGCGTAAGCAACAATTTAATATACATACTATGTAATAAATTATTTTATAAGTACATACATAGATAAATCATGCCTAAATCCAAAGGGGTAGGCAGAAGTGACTAAACACCCACGTTTCCCCCATCTCTCCAGCGGGTGTCGTACAAGGCGACTAAGGCTAGGTTCACACGGAATTGTACTGCACGTTTTTTTGCAGGATCAATCTTACCGAACAAGTAGCGGCTCATACATTGAGTATAGAACCGTGCACACATCGCCTGTACTACAAAAAAAACATACAAGTGTGAACGGTTCTATACTCAATGTATGAGCCACTACAGGTTCGCTAAGATTCATGCTGCAAAAAAACGTGCAGTACAATGCCGTGTGAACCTAGCCTAAGGGTTAAGACTTGAGACAGCAACGAGGAAGAGGCCGCATCGCAGCGTTGCTCTTATGCCACCTAGCAGTTTACTGCGTTTTTAAAGAGCAAATATTAATTTTTGACAACCACTCTTCCTTGTGACATGACGGTCGCCATGTTGTTTTGTCTGTCTTATGTCAGTTCTTTAAAATAGATTAACCACTTATCTATACGAGCACCTTCGTCCCAAATACTCACTTGGGATCCGCATCGATCAACCCCCAAGATCCCAACACGGGTTCCGTATCCACCAGGAGTTTCTTGCAGTCATCGATCAACGATTTCACGTGTTGCGCCATCGCCGCGGTGTCCGGTACAGTTTGATCCTGTACATTGAGCTGGTCAGTTATCTATTCTTCAAGTGCTGCATTCAAATAAGCTTGTGAGCAATGCGCTGGGTGTTGGGTGTGATAGGAGGACAAATTCTTTTAAGGATGGGTGGTTTTTGACATTTTATCTTATGGGGGAACTGTCATAACTGGCGGGCTTGTAAGCAATGCACAGGGTATTGGGAGTGGTATAAGGATCAGTTCTTTTAAGGCTAGTGTTCGCCAACACATAAACAGGCGATTATTATTTAAACGTCGGATTTTTTACATTTTATCACTTGGAGGATCTGTCAAAACTGGCGGTTATCTGTTAATCGGTTGTTTCTTAAGTTGGTGAACTCGATCCTAAGCGTGGTATATTTACAGGAGGTGTATTGAGGAAGATTTAATGCCATATGAGTTGCTTTTCTAGTCTGAAAGTGGCCCCAGTGACAGAAAAGTTGAAAGAGAGCCGTTTAGCTTAGAGTGGACATGTAATGAGACGGGATGCCACGGATGTGACACAACACTATTTGGGTGCCCCGGGGTGCTTATGGGTATGCACCGGACTATATGACATCGACGTTACAATATCCCTGAGGGGGATAGCAGATTGTCTTTACCCTGCCCTGTTCCCAGGCTATCCGGGGTCGGCGCAGTATGATTCCTCTTCCATTCTAATCAGTCAGACGTCTTCAAGCCATCCACTCCCATTTGATTCATATCATCACACCGGTAAGGTGCTCGTGATGAATTAATATATTATTGAAAAGAGACGGAACGGACCATGTCAAGAGAACCGAACGGACGAACGTCAAATGTTTGACAGGAAAGCAGTTTATACGGGAAAATGAAATTGTTGTTTTTATTATTTCCCTTGCAATTATGTTACCTTGAATTTGTGTGGAAAAACGGCAGTTTTGACAATGCTTACTTAAATGTTAAGCAGGACTCGAACTTTGAGTAGCGTTTCTGTATTCGGGGGAAACAGTATAGCAAAAGGATAGGATTGAGGAGTGTTGGTAGCGAAGCACGCACACGGAACATGAGCACCTTGACGGAAGTGCATCTGGAGCAGTCAGGCACTATTAGCTGCTCCGGAATGCTGCGGGACTCGCCCGTCATTACATCTATCGCCACCTGCCGCAGCGCGTCCTTGAACGTCGACAGGTAATACCTGGGGACAAACCGCTCGTGTATTTCAAACATGCATGAAAATGAAAATATGGTTTATTCATATAAGGTGTTATCATTATATACACTCATGAATCGTCAAAGAAACAACGTTAAACACTGGAAACGAAAAGAAAAACGGTTTCCAATATTTAACGTTATAAGCTACACCATCCGTTCGTCAACTACCAGGAGGCCTTATTCCGAGAAGAACGGACATGCATACTACATCCGTTGGCTTACAACGTGAAGCGTAAGAGCGGTTCTTCAAAGCGTCCGATCCGAACCCGTGATCTGGAAATCTCGGACCGAATTCTGATCTTGCTTACGCACTACTCCGATCTCCGATACAAATCCAAGCAATTCAGGAGCAACCTTTGGGATACTTGAATGAACGAAAAGAAATATTTAAAATTTCTTTCCGTTCATTCAATTTATGTTTGTTAGGTTATTATGTAAGCCTCTTTCAATCGCTTTCGTCTACCTGTCACTCTCACTCATTGAGAATAGTGGCAAAGTGTGAGAGTGAGTGGTATTTACTCAATACTCAATACTCAATATATTTATTGTATCATGTGGTTTTTATAGGTGTTACATAAAATTTCTAGAGCCGACATGAACCCTGTGAGGGCACTACAATTATTATAATTATTAAAAAAAAAAAATTTCAACATTTTAAATTCAAAATTAAATACATATTAAATTACAATCTATACTAATTGCTATTATATAAAATTTCAACATATAAAATTTAAATTCTAAATTATTAGGTACATACATAAATTATAACATATTAAATTAAAATTAGAATTAAGATAATAAATTAAAATTAAAATATTGAATTAAAATAAGTTCCAAATTAGATACAGTGTCATTTTCTACGTACTAAAGGTCCCTCAAAAAACTCCTGCAAAGTGTAGAAGCAGTTTTCCATCAAATAGTTTTTCAAAATTCTAGTAAATGATTTAATATTGGTTTCATTTTGAATTATTGTGGGAAGTTTATTGTAGATTTTTATGGCAGTAACGTATGTTCCCGAGCTATGGAGTTTAAGGTTAGATTGAGGTAAGGCTAATCGGTTTTTATGTCTTAAATTCATTGTTCCGGTGTAGAGGTCTTTTACTTGGGGGAATAAGTGATAATTATTTCTAATTAATTTGCAGATTTCCAATATATAGAGGGAGATTAAGGTTAAGATTTTAAGATTTTTGAAATGAGGTCTACAACTTTCTGTCACATCTATATTCGCAAGGATTCTTATACATCTCTTTTGTATGAGAAATATATTTGGGGCATCAGTGCTGTTTCCCCACAACACAATACCATAGCCAATCCAGGAGTGGGCATATGCATAGTAAGCTATTTTTGCAGTTTTTTGGTCAGTCGACTTTTTTAAGTGGTACAGTGCATAGGTGAAGCTGGATAATTTTCCAGATATTTTATTTATATGACTCTTCCAGTTTATGCTACTATCTATATTAATTCCCAGCAGATTAAAATCCTGTACACATTCTAATACATTATTATTCTTAAAAGTAAAGTTAATGTTAAGTGGTTGTTTCTGAATAGGTTTGAATTGTATTAGTTTTGTTTTAGAGAAATTTATGAGTAGGTTGTGGTCATTGAGCCAATTTAGTATATTATTTAATATTTGATTTAGGTTAGAATTTAAATTTTGTTCATTTTCACAAGGGAATATAACTGACATGTCATCCGCGAAGAGGACACATGACGCATTTTTGGGTAATATTTTTGGGAGGTCGTTTATATATAGTAGAAACAGTAAACAGCCGATTACGCTTCCTTGCGGTATAGACATTTTTATATCTAATATATCCGATCGAATTTTAGATATATAGCCCGATTTACAATTATGGTTTTCCACCTCAACAACTTGAGTGCGGTTAGATAGGTACGATTTGAACCACCCATAGACAACCCCTCTCACACCAATGCCATGAAGTTTTTGTAGTAATATATTATAGGAGACACGATCGTAGGCACGACTCATATCTAGTAGAACACCTACAGCATATTTTCTGTCATTTATTATATTTAATGCCTGTTGTATATATTTATAAACTGCTAACGTTGTGGACATATTTTTCCTGAAACCGTTTTGATTTTCATCTAGAATGTTATATTTGCTACAAAAAGAGTATACACGTCGCGTCATCGCAGATTCAAATATTTTTGAGAAAACCGATAACAATGAAATAGGCCTATAATTTCGCTTATCTGCAGGATCCCCTTTTTTTAATACAGGTCGTACTATTGATGGTTTCAGCAAATCAGGAAAAATGCCCTCTTCAAAGGATTGGTTTATTAAGATCATTAGTGGTTGGGCGGGCCAGTTCTTTGGCGCAATGCTTAATTAATATTGGCGGAAATTCGTCGACACCAAAACTTTTTTTATTTTTTAGTTTTCGTATAATGTGGTAGATTTCATTGTAATCTGTGGGGCTTAAGTACAAGGAGTTGGGATTGAGCGAGATAACCGGCCGACCTGTTGCTGGTTGGGACGTAGGTGACTTCATAGTATCGTCATCCTCGCTCCCCACAGATACAAAGTAGTCGTTAAAAGTATTTGATATTAAAGCGGGGTCTTCTATTGTATTACCGTTTATACTTAATTTAATATTATGTGTTTCTTTATTTGTGAGTTTGTTGGTGCGTTCTTTAACAATATGCCACATTGTTTTAGTTATATTATCAGAGCTGTTTATCTTACGAATATAGTCGTTCTTTTTAGACAATTTTACAGCTTTTTAAGTAATTTCTCGTATAACTTATGATGGTTGTCTAATACAGAACTATTTGTTTGTAAGTTTAGAATTTTTAGTAGTCGTTTATGCCTAGATGATGTTTTAATGCCTTTAGTGAGCCATGTTTTTTTAGTTTTGTTTTTTAATTTAATTCTCAATCGCGGTATACATTTATTTAAAATGTTTGTTATTGTTTGTAGAAAGTAGGAATAATTTTTATTTACGTTTTCATTTCTGTCGATAATTAAGTCCCAAACAATATATTTTAAATCAATTTTAAATTTATTTATATTTTCGAGGTTGAATAACCTTTTTTCGACAAACCACACTTTTCTTACACTTTGTGTGTTTTTAATATTTACCAAAATACCTTTGTGGTCTGAGAGTCCATAATCAATGACGTTAGTGTTAATATGTTTATTTTCAAAGTTAATAAATAGCAAATCAAGACAAGTGGCTGACGTAGGTGTTATTCTTGTTGGCTCGCTTATGAGTTGTTTATAGTTATAGCTTTTCATTAGATTTATAAGAGTAATTGCGAGCTTATCGTGCACTAACATATTAATGTTAAAGTCGCCACCAATCATAATTTTTCTTTTAGGATTTTTTATTGTTAAAATATGCAGAAGCTTTTCAAGTGACTTTAAAAACAATTCTGTCTGCCTATTTTTTTCAGGCCAATAAATTACAACGATAATTATATTTAATTTAGGTATTTCTATAGCACAGGTTTCAAAAATATATTCTACGGTTAGTGATAAAATATCAGTCCTTTCTATATACTCAATATTCTTCCTCACAAATATGCAAACTCCTCCGCAATCGTAAATCACTCTATGATATGACGTGGCGCGCTGGAAGCCCTCAAGTTGTAATAGATCTTTCTTCACATCTGTAATCCAGGTTTCTGTCAGGCAGAGTATTTGAAAGTCATCCTGTTCATTTGTTAATTCATCGAGCAAATGTGATTTGTTGTAGAAGCCTTGCATGTTTTGAAACATTATTTTAAAGTTTTCTCGTGTAGTTTCGAAAGCTACGAAAGCTTCGTTTTCCTGTTGATTGCGTCTTATGCTCTGGTATTGATATGTTATTCGGAAGATCGGGGTTGTTTGTTATGTTATTGTCAGAGCAGTCAGCAACAGTAGTATTTTCTACTCGGTCATGGTGTTCGGCTCCATCAATGTAGAGTCTGTTATTTCTTATAATAGCGTGATGCCCTGCACGTCTTGCCTTTAATAATGCATCCCTCTGCCTTTTATGTAGATCTAAACTCTTTCCATCTAGATATTCAGATATAGCCAAACCCGTGTTATTGAACGCCCGCTTGTTTGCAAGGAGATATTTCGTCATTTTTTTACTAAGAATTTCAATCATTATTGGTCTGCGATTGCCTTTTTTGCCGAGTCTTTTGATGTCCTCTAAGTACCCTATCAAGTTGATATTAAGGATATCTTGGAAAGCATAAATAATTCGGTCATGAAGTTCGTTTTCCGACTCTCTTTGGTATTCCATCAGGCCATAAAGAACAATCTTTTTTGAGTGGTCATGTTCATGGTGACTTTCTGGGAATGAAAGTGTAGCATTTTGAAGGGAACCAGGTGATGAAATTCTTAATTCTAGTTCTTTGATTTGTTTTTGCAATGTTGCATTCTCAGCTGCCAGTTTACTGATTTGACTGTCCAGGCTTTCCAATTTTTGTTCGGTATGTTTTTGTGCAATTGAATTTTTTTTATTAGTTTCTTTTAATTCATTTTCCAGACTACTTATACTTTTAGAAAATTCAGACAGAATAGAAGCTTTTAATTCCATAAGCAAAGATTGTTTGTTCAATTCTAATTTTTTATCAAGTGTTTCTTCTAGTTGTTGGATACTTTCTGGAACTTTAGCATGAACTTGGGTAGATGTCGACTGGTATACGAAAGCTCCGGCTGCTAAGGACCATATTTTCACGGATTCGGAACGGAGGTAGTGCGGTAGGTTTTATGGTGATTTCAATGGGCCAAATAAAAAACAAACTTTAAGCTAAGCGAAGGAGTAGTTACGACAGCGACGTTGAAATTATTTATTTATTAAAGCATTATCTCCCAGTCAACTATACATTTTTAATTATACTATAGTTAGTTAAGGTTTTTAATTATAATAAAAACAATAGAAAATAATATTACGGCGAGGAGGTCGCACCACACACAATGTTTTAGTTAAGCAATTATCTGCCACAATTTAAAAACGAATTACAGTGTAAACTCTATATAGCGAAATTTAAGGGAACGTGTATTTATATTTGTACCTATTTCATAATATCATCGTTTTATAAGCTAACGGAACTCGGTTGAATGGAAAGTAAAAAAAAAACAAAATCCATTTACGATATGGGCGCATTTAAATTTTGACTAAATTAAGTGAAAAAAAATTACTGAATACAAGTTTAATCTGAGAACAAGTGATTTTTATCGAATCTCGTTATCCTAAATTTTTATTATAAATAATTATTTCAGCGATTGTTTGTTAGTGTCATCATCCCTGTTGTATTCTGCTCAGCCGCCACCACCACACGACACTTCTTTTTTATAGGTTTGGACAACAAATTCGCCTGATGGAAAACGATGATGACGACACAACAAATGATACAACGTTACTATCGAACGCACTCCCCTATTTTTTTTTTGGACACACGGGTTTTCGGTATCTAGCGTCTTGACGATTCATAAGTGTATTGTAATCATACCAGATATGAATAAATGAATTTTGACTTGACTTGACTTGAATGAAATTTTTTGACAACTACTCTTACATTTGACACGATGGTCGCCATATTGTTTTTTCTGTGATTGGTCAGTTTCATCCATTTTAAAAAACTTTTTTGGTTCCAATTGAATTCAACAGTAATTCGTTGGGATTTGCAAAAACGGCAACAACAACAAAATAATTGATTAAGTACCATAATATCTACCGACGCTATTTGAGATTTTTAATGAGTAATACGCAAAAAAATATAGTGATAACATTTTAAGTGTATCCTGAAAAATTTGCCCATATCGAGTTAGCTAGTTTGCCAGTCAAGGTATCGATTTGTATTCTATTCGTTCGATTACATGCCACTTGTCTGTTCCCTCTGTTCACTCTAGATTTCTCGTTAAACAGTTCGCTATACAGGGTCCACACCGCACTTCAACTGACCTCCCCAATCCGAACGCGATCTCCGCCATAACCAGTTCGCCAGTCAACGGATTTCCAAAGTAGCTGGGCATCAACTCTAACTTAGGCCTCTGCGAGTCCATGTTTTCTACGAGCATCATCGAAGCGGTTCTCAAATCGCGCCAAAGGCTGTCGTGCTCTTCCACGGTCGCCATATTGACTGTCTGCCCGAGAGCTAAGTCTATGGCGCACTGTGTCATCGCGCCATAGAAAAGGCCGATGATAAATCTGCGGGAAATATTCCGCGTGACTCGCTGAGGAGCTCGCTAGCGCAGTGGCGTAGCGCGCTTGGGCTGCGATTGCGTAAACTAAGCAACGTTCGCTAAGGCCGTCATCGGATGGGTGACCAAACATTTTTTTTTCTCTCTAATTCCTAAGTGCTTCGGCAGGCATGTTAAGCCATTGGTCCCGGCTACATCTGCAGTCGTTTACCCAGCAACCCGCACTGGGCCAGCGTGGTGGGTTATGGCCCAATCTCCCTAGATCCTTCCATCCATAGGGAAGGCCCGTGCTCAAGAAGTGGGAACATTAAAGCGCTGGTGATGATGATGACGAGTTGCTACCGAACATACATACATACATCTTGTTCACAAGACTCAAGTTAACAAGTCTTGTTGACACAAGTCAACAAGACTTCAGACTACATAAAACTCTGTCCATAGACAGAATATATAAAATAGTTTTATGCGGTACAAGAAACGACTAGAAATAAATTTTGTCAATTTGCCTATATGTATAAAATTCCGCCCAATATTTTTAATTACTCTTAGGGCCTCTTTCACAATCGACAGGTAAGTTCCAAGTAGCTTACTTCGCAGATCATTTGACAGTCGTAATATGAAATTTAAGTCAATTGAACTGCGAGGTAAGCTATTCAGAACTTACCCGTCGATTGTGAAACAGACCCTTAAACTCACAATTCCAATCATTTTACCTGTTAGCCGATGCGACGCCATCCTTCATCATACCAGTGAATTTTCTTTCGCCAGTCCTCGTGTAGTCGCCCTGGAGACAAAATTACTGTCAATACTCATACTGCCGCAGTCAGAGACGTCAATTACCGTAAGAAGATGTTTATTGGGCATTCTAATTCACTTTTGCAGTAAAACGCCTACACAGACCGTTGTGAAGTGATGCGGAGCGTAGCGAAGCATGAGCGATCAAGGCGAGCTCTTACTTGCAAAGGTGAATTAGAATGCCCAATAAACACCTACTAACGTTAATCAGTACTTAATGTCAAAAAATGTCAATTCTAAACTAGTCGCTATTCCTGCCGGGCTTATGGTGTAGATTTAAATGAATTATTGGATATAAAAATTCGTACTAGCCATGCGGAATTGAAAAAAGTCCTATCAATGGTCAAAATAAGTAAAAACCGAACTCAGGACACTTAGGGCGCGTTCCCACTGTATCGTGACGACACATAATCGTGTAGTTTTAAGTGTCGTGGCTTATACGTTTAAATGGAGGAGTTCACGTAATAATATAGAACGACACGATGTAGTGTGGTCTACGACCTTTTTTGCAGTGACGATAGATTGTCATGACAGTGGGAACGGCTAGCACGACCGACAGTCGTAAAACGATAAAAAATCGTTTACCCGTGTAGAGTCGACTGTAGCTTTGTAGCTTGCTAATGATGCGCAAACGACAAAGCGACTGCCGTGAAACGATAAAATGTCATCGTGACGACAAACAATCGTTATAATGGGAACAGCTAGACGACAGTCGTCCGATAAATTATCCGTTACGACATAGTGGGAACGCGCCCTTATTATGCTCCCAATTCCGATTGACAAAATCCTAGATCACGGCGTTATTAATTAGCAGTCGAACATTTTTAAAGATCGTTTTTTTGTTATCACACGAAATTGTACCTTACTACACTCACTTTTAACCGCCTCCGTGGTCCAGTAATTCGCCCACCGGAATTAAGATCCAGAGCTCCCGGGTTCGATCCCCAGGGGGGTACACATTTGTTCTCGGTTTGGTTGGTACATACATACATACATAAATCACGCCTATATCCCAGAAGGGGTAGGCAGAGGTGAACTAGCACCCACGTTTCGCCAATTATGTTAGGTCCCATGTAATAGGTGGCGAGCCTATTGCCATTTATCGGGCACAAAAGTCGCAGTACATTGCTATTGCTAGGTGGTATAAGAGGAACGCTGCTGCCCATTCCTCATCGCTGATTTATCCTTAGTCGCCTTGTACACACGACGTACGACACCCACGGGAGAGATTTGGGGTGGTGACAATTGTATTCTACTCTGCCGTCACCACACGGCATTGCGGTTTGGTTGGTGGTAGGACTTATTCCAAGGCTAGCTACCACCATCTTATCAAAAATCTGTCGCCATGATAATAATGTTAACAGCATTATTGTGATAAGATAGCCAGCCCCTCTGTGGTTGAGGGTTCCAGGTGAAGCTCGATTCCATCTTCGGCGCTTATCGTCACTTACCATCAGGTGAGATGAAGGGCAAGAGCTTCCCTGTCTAAAATAAATAAAATAAAATAAAAACTCACCTTAAGGGCCTTCGTGCCCGCGTACTGTCTGGAGATGACGTCACCGTTGTCCGCCCACATGGTGAGGAACGCGTTGCGGAGCGACGGCGGCAGGCCGCAGCCGGGGGTGCCGAGCCAAATTGCACCTTACTGCACTCACCTTAAGGGCCTTCGTGCCCGCGTACTGCCTGGAGATGACGTCGCCGTTGTCCGCCCACATGGTGAGGAACGCGTTGCGGAGCGACGGCGGCAGGCCGCAGCCGGGGGTGCCGAGCCAAATTGCACCTTACTGCACTCACCTTAAGGGCCTTCGTGCCCGCGTACTGCCTGGAGATGACGTCGCCGTTGTCCGCCCACATGGTGAGGAACGCGTTGCGGAGCGACGGCGGCAGGCCGCAGCCGGGGGTGCCGAGCCAAATTGCACCTTACTGCACTCACCTTAAGGGCCTTCGTGCCCGCGTACTGCCTGGAGATGACGTCGCCGTTGTCCGCCCACATGGTGAGGAACGCGTTGCGGAGCGACGGCGGCAGGCCGCAGCCGGGGGTGCCGAGCCAAATTGCACCTTACTGCACTCACCTTAAGGGCCTTCGTGCCCGCGTACTGCCTGGAGATGACGTCGCCGTTGTCCGCCCACATGGTGAGGAACGCGTTGCGGAGCGACGGCGGCAGGCCGCAGCCGGGGGTGCCGAGCCAAATTGCACCTTACTGCACTCACCTTAAGGGCCTTCGTGCCCGCGTACTGTCTGGAGATGACGTCGCCGTTGTCCGCCCACATGGTGAGGAACGCGTTGCGGAGCGACGGCGGCAGGCCGCAGCCGGGGGTGCCGAGCCAAATTGCACCTTACTGCACTCACCTTAAGGGCCTTCGTGCCCGCGTACTGCCTGGAGATGACGTCGCCGTTGTCCGCCCACATGGTGAGGAACGCGTTGCGGAGCGACGGCGGCAGGCCGCAGCCGGGGGTGCCGAGCCAAATTGCACCTTACTGCACTCACCTTAAGGGCCTTCGTGCCCGCGTACTGTCTGGAGATGACGTCGCCGTTGTCCGCCCACATGGTGAGGAACGCGTTGCGGAGCGACGGCGGCAGGCCGCAGCCGGGGGTGCCGAGCCAAATTGCACCTTACTGCACTCACCTTAAGGGCCTTCGTGCCCGCGTACTGTCTGGAGATGACGTCGCCGTTGTCCGCCCACATGGTGAGGAACGCGTTGCGGAGCGACGGCGGCAGGCCGCAGCCGGGGGTGCCGAGCCAAATTGCACCTTACTGCACTCACCTTAAGGGCCTTCGTGCCCGCGTACTGCCTGGAGATGACGTCGCCGTTGTCCGCCCACATGGTGAGGAACGCGTTGCGGAGCGACGGCGGCAGGCCGCAGCCGGGGGTGCCGAGCCAAATTGCACCTTACTGCACTCACCTTAAGGGCCTTCGTGCCCGCGTACTGCCTGGAGATGACGTCGCCGTTGTCCGCCCACATGGTGAGGAACGCGTTGCGGAGCGACGGCGGCAGGCCGCAGCCGGGGGTGCCGAGCCAAATTGCACCTTACTGCACTCACCTTAAGGGCCTTCGTGCCCGCGTACTGCCTGGAGATGACGTCGCCGTTGTCCGCCCACATGGTGAGGAACGCGTTGCGGAGCGACGGCGGCAGGCCGCAGCCGGGGGTGCCGAGCCAAATTGCACCTTACTGCACTCACCTTAAGGGCCTTCGTGCCCGCGTACTGCCTGGAGATGACGTCGCCGTTGTCCGCCCACATGGTGAGGAACGCGTTGCGGAGCGACGGCGGCAGGCCGCAGCCGGGGGTGCCGAGCCCTAGCCGGCACAGCTGGAGCTCCAGCACGTATTTGGCTATGGCCGTCTGAAAAACAAAATGACAATAACCTGTGTTATTTATTACAAAAAAAAAACGCGTCTAACCCCCGAATACAGAAACGCTACTCAAATTTAGGGGACTGCTTAAAAAGTTAAGTGGACACTACCTGTCAGAATTTGTATGGAAAAACGTCAATTTTGACAATACTTAAATGTTAAGCGGGACTCAAACTTTGAATAGCGTTTCTATACTCGGGGGTTATAATCCTCGAAGGGTGGCAGAGTCGAATTAAAACCTACATACATACATACAGAAATCACGCCTATATCCCCGAAGGGACAGGCAGAGGTGATTTAACACCCACTTTTCGCCAATTAAGCTAGGTCCCATGTAATAGGCATGATGACTCATTTTGAAAAATTTGTGTAGTTTTTCAAAATGAGTCATCATGCCTAGTGCCGTGTGGTGACTGTAGAGCATACATACATACATAATTCACGCCTATATCCCCGAAGGGGTAGGCAGAGGTGATCTAGCACCCGCGTTTCGCCAATTATGCTAGGTCCCATGTAATAGGTGGCGAGCCTATTTCCATTCATCGGGCACAAAGTCGCAGAACATTGCTAGGTGGTGCGAAAGGAATGCTGCTGCTTATTATTCATTGCTTGACCTTAGTCGCCTTGTACGACACGCGCGGGAGAGATGGGGGTAGTGACAATTATTGTATTCTGCTCTACAGTCGCCACACTAGGCACTAGGCATGATGACTCATTTTGAAAAACTACACAAAGTTATTTTTACGTGTCTACTTTACCCAAAATATATAATATTTTTGTAATAACTGATGATTATGATAGAAAAAACATGTTTTGAATAATGCAATTTATAATTTCTGCCAAAACGCCGAACGTCACACGATTTCGAAACCACTGGACAGTTTCTATAGTATAATAGTGATATTGATTAGCAGTTAAAATGTCAAAACGATGTTACCGAAATAGTGACGTCACGCTGCGTCACGTTGACCAAATATGCTGCTAAGTTTTCTATTTTTTTTTATAAAATATATATCAATGACATGTATAATCCGAGAACGAGTGATTTTTATCGAATCTCGTTATCCTAAATTATTATTATAAATGATTACCTAAATTAGTGATTCTTTGTTAGTGTATGACTCTATATAACTTCCCTATAGAGACCATTTGAATTTATGACCTCCAAGTTATATTTTTACATCAGTTAGCTTAGTTTCGGTCATACAAACAAACTAAGAAAAAAAACTTAGAACATGTTTTTCTCAGAAGTTTTAAAAAGGTAGATATTGCGTTGTTTAACCGACGAAAAACCGGAGGAGGTTACTCAATTCGTACCTGTTTGACCACGCAAAACTCTGTCGTTTATGGACCGATTTTGATAATTCTTTTTCATATGCGCTTTAGTATATTAACCTGTACTACGTTGGTCCGGTCGAGACAGTCGATGCAGTTCACCCGGAAAACGCCGTTCTGAGCACATATGAGACCTCTGTCGTCGCGCCAACAAAACCTCATCTCGGCAATGACGTCGGCGATCGCGTTGATGAGGATGCTCACGTTCTCGTAGTGCATGCCGCGGCTGTTGACAATAAAAAAAAAAGCTGGATATAAATTAAAAAAAAACCTGTAAATTTTAGTCCAAATAGCGATAAAATTTTTCACCTTGTAAAAATAGTCTAATTTTGAATCATTTTTGGATACGTTGTAAAATACAATAAAACTAAGTTGCTACGTTTTTATTTTTACGAAATTTTCATACATACATAAATAACGCCTACCTATATCCCCGAAAGGGTAGTCAGAGGTGATTAATCACCCACGATACACCAATTATTTTAGGTCTCATGTAATAGGTGGCGAGTTTATGACCTTCTATCACCTCTTAGGGGGAAAGGCGTGATATATTTATGTATGTAAAAATGCCGGGGAAATGTCAGTGATAAACAAGTTTGTCTTCACCTTGATATCGTCTTTTTTAGTAGGTATGGACCTCCATAATAATAATAATAGGTTGTAAGAGATATGATATAAGGGGAACGCTGCTGCTATATGCCCCTTTCTCGTCCCTGTTGCCCCACCAGGTTCACGATGCAAACCTACCATCCAGTTCCCAACAGACACCTACATACAGTCACAACAAAAACTCACCAGTACTCGTGGAAGTCGAACGTAGCGTATATGACGTCCGGGCTGTTGTATTTGAGCACGTGGTTGCCATACGCTTCCCATATGACCCTTTCTCGTCCCTGTTGCTCCACTAGGTTCACGATGCAAACCTGCTTGTATTTTTCCAATTCCTCCTTGAAGTGTTTCACGAATGCCGTGTGGGACTCCTCGTCACCTGGCAAAAAAATATGTATAATATTGTTTTTCCGCGTTTATTTATCTGCTAGGGGTCGCCCGCAGCTTCGCTCGAGTTAATGTCTGTTGTTATATAACCTATAGCTTTCCTCGATAAATGTACTCTCCAACACAAAAAGAATTTTTCCATTTGAACCAGTAGATACTACTACTAATCCTATTTATGTACTTGCCCGCTAAATTCGAGTGATTTATATTTACTATCCCCTTTTCTATTATTACTTGAATAGTTTAGCTATTAAATTTACGGACTTCCATACAACTTTCAATCCCCATTTCACCCCAGGGGTAGAATTGCCAAAATCCTTTCTCAGTGCTCACCTAAACTTAAAAAGGAAATCTCTCTTGGGTATGCTCTTGTTGATGGTTTGCCTTCCAACATTCGGATGCTCCAAGGTGCTAATTGGTCTACACAGGGCAATTTGACGGCCGCCTTGGTCGAATGCTCAGATTGCTGGGTATTGGCCATGAGGTCCCGGGTTCGAATCCTCGTAGGGGCAAACTTTGTGATGACCACAAATGTTTGTTTCCGAGTCATGGTTGTGTATATGTTTATGTAGTATATTTTCAACATTTATTTACATAATTATATTAAAAATATGTCCGTCATCTAGTATCCATAACACAAGTGCTTAGGCTACTTACTTTGGGCTAGATGATAGGTGTGAGTGTAAAAATATGTATTTATTTATTTATTATTATTTATCTCTTAGACAACTTTCACGACACCCCTGAGGCCTAGCACGAGAAGCACTTTACATGACAGTGTTTTATCCCGGGATTTAGTGGGAGTTGGAGCGAGCGCAAACTCTATTCTTTTCCCCGAGGAAAGTTTTTTTCCACGTCCCGTGCTACAGGGGCTGGGGTGAGTCGGGACTAGCACATTCTACGTTACTAACTGCCGCACTCCGAGAAGTCAATTAACTTTAATGAGTACTTAATGTCAAAAAAAGTCATTTAAACCTAGGCCATGCAAGATTAGCGACTAGTTTTGAATTACCATTAAGTATTCATTAACGTTAATTGACGTCTCGGAGTGCGTCAGTAAGTAAGGAAGTGTAATATAGGAACTCACTCTTATCGAGCCGAGGTGGCGGCCGAAATTTATAGTCCGGCTGGCTCCAGAATATCGGCACTGACCCGCGGACCTGGAAAGAGATACATACATACAAACATAAATCATGCGTATATCCCCGAAGGGGTAGGCAGAGGGTGGATCAAACACCCACTTTTCGCCCGTGTCCACGCCCAAGTCCCTTGAGTGGCGTGCCTATTGACACCGGGGTAGCCATAGGTGAATCACCAATCCCGTTTCGCCAAATAGGATTATTGGATTGCCTATGTGACGAGTCTATTGCCGTGTATCGCAGTGCATTGCTAGGTGGTATAAGAAGAATGCTGCTGCCCATTACTCATCGCTGTCTTGACCCTCAGTCGCTTTGTACGACACCTACGGGAGAGACGGGGGTGGGGATTTTTTTTTATGTAAAACAGCGAAGCTCTTGCCCTTCATCTCACCTGTAGGCCAATTCGCTAACTTTTTTTGACAGTTGAAAGTGATGATCACCGAACTGTTTATCTATCCATTACTGTTTTAGGTGTCACAATAGCGTTATATTAAAGTAGTAATGGATCAGTAAATAGTTCAGTGATTATCACTCTCAAGTGTCAAAAAAAGTTAGCGAATAGGCCTACTGATGGTAAGTGACGATAATGGCCAAAGATGGAATCGAGCTTCACCTGGAACCCTCAACCACAGAGGGGCTGGCTATCTTATCACACGTTGTCGGAACACAATAATGGTGTTAACATTATTATTATGGCGACAGATTTTTGATAAGATGGTGGTAAAAACCATATGAGGCATCTTCAGGGGGCTGAGGCCTAGCCAAGCCAAGTGGCATATCTATTCGAACGAATAGAAAACAAATGTCAATTTCTGACAGCTGCTCTTGCATTTGACACGACTGTCGCCATGTTGTTTTCTGTCTGTAATACGTCAGTTTCATACATTTGTATTCTATGCGTTCGAATAGATTGGTCGCCTTGGCTAGGGGGCTAGTATAATGTAATTGAGGAAAGCTGGGCAGAGAGGGAAGTTTGGGTGGCATAGGTTAATTTGGGTTACAAGTCCCACTGACTTCCCTCTCTGCTACTCTGTGGACCCGGTACCCGCACGTCGAATCCACGGAATGCTAACACCCTTATTATAAAACATGGACTAAGTTAGTTATAGTTTAAAACTGATGCTGTCTGCTTTATTTGCTCAATGAAAGACAGCAATGAGTAATGGGCAGCAGCATTTCTCTCATACCACCTAGGAATATAAATTTGTACTGCAATTTATGTGCCCGATATATGGCAATAGGCTCGCCACCTGTTACATGGGACCGAACATAATTGGCGAAGGGTGGGGTGTTAATTCACCTCTGCCTACCCCTTCGGGGATATAGGCGTGATTTATGTATGTATGTAAAAACAGAGCTAGCATCAATTTTAAAAACCATGACTAACTTTAGTCCATGTTTTATAATAAAGAGGGGTGTGAGAGTTTTCGTGTCGTCGTCTGTACCTACCGTGAAATCAACGAGGCGGAATCACCCAACTTTTGGTGAACGGTTTACAGTTTTTACATTCTAACTTCCGACGTTCAATGACCTCACATGGTCCGTCATGAAATTCGACTCTTTGAGAGCCCAATTAAGGCTCATTTTTGAATAAACTGTACGAGCGATCAAATCATTCAACTTAGCCAGCAGAGCAAGCAATCAACTCACTGTATATTTCAAGGGTAAATTAAATGTTATAATAACGAATAATATTTTTTAATAATGAATTGAATACCTAATTAGTGAGTGTTGACTAGTTGTCGTCAACATCGCAACAACACAATGCCGTGTGGTGACGGCAGAGTAGAATACAACTGTCACCACCCCAAATCCGTCCCGTGGGTGTCGTACAAGGCGACTAAGGATAAATCAATGACGAGGAATGGGCAGCAGCGTGCCTCTTGTACCACCTAGCAATAGCAATGTACCTACTGCGACTTTTGTGCCCGATAAATGGCAATAGGCTCGCCACCTATTACATGGGACCTAACACAATTGGCGAAATGTGGGTGCTAGTTCACCTCTGCCTACCTCTTCGGGGATATAGGCGTGATTTATGTATGTATGTATGAATGACTAGTTGTCAAGAGGCCTCTTAAACCTACACTTGGGTCACAAGTCCCAGGCGCTGCCACTGACTCCCCTCTCTGCCACACTATGGACCCGGCACCCGCACGGTGAATCCATAGATTGCTGAGAGTTTCGTCTCATGGGATATTTTTGTAATTTTAGCTATTAATATGTATGGGGGTAATTATATATTAATATGTAAAGGAGATGAAGATATCACAGTGAACGCCTAGGCAAGGACCCTGAAAAAGCCTGTTTATCCCCGAAGATGAAGGCAGATGTCCATTCATACCATCCACATTTTAAAAAGTAATTATTCCTATAATTACAAACGTATGGTACCTACAGACGCTATGCGAGGGCGAGTAGGCAGAGCGTAACGAATGTGAGTGAGGTGTTCGTAGGTATAAATGATAGAAACAATTTTAAAAATAAATCTACCTCTACATCCATTCTCTTGAAAAAAAAAAGTAAAAACAACAAAGCGTCACGCCTTTCTCCTACAGGGGTAGTCAGAGATAACTCCTTTCCACTTGCTACTTACTTACTTGATCCTTACATACTTCTTTCGCTTCATCCAATATCATTAATGTCTTCATGCATGCCCATCGGTTTCGGGTACTCTTGACCTGGCCCTTCTTTCATAGACTTTCAACTTGATTATGAAAGATCCGCCTAGGCCTTGCCCGTCCCATTTCTCCGTTCACTTCCGCTATATAAATCCTTTTTGTCAACGCTAGCTAAAATACTATTTGAGAACAAGATGTTCCATTACGCTTACCTGAACAAAGGACGCCCTGTGAATGCTGTCGGAGCATACGATGGACACGATTTGCTCAGTTTCCACGTAGTTAGCGACCTTCCCTTCGGATTCGATACCCCGCCGGTTATACCTGCGTATAAGACATAAATATTACGCATACATACATAAATCCCGCCTATATCGCCGAAGGGGTAGGCAGAGGTGAACTATGTCAAGTCCCTTGTAATTTGTGGCGGGCTTATTGCCATTTATTGGGCACAAAAGTCGCAGTACATTGCTAGGTGGTATAAGAGGAATGCTGCTGCCCATTCCTCAACACTAATTAATCCTTAGTCGCCTTGTACGACACGCACGGGCGAGATTTGGGGAGGTGACAATTGTATTCTACTCTGCCGTCACCACACGGCACATAAATATTACTTTTATAAAATACACATTTTTCAAATATATTGATCTCCTCTGCAAAATATGCAATCTTAGTTTTTTATGCTAGACATGGAAGCTCTTATGAATCACCTGGTGGTAAGTGCCGATAAGGGCTGATGATGGAACCGAGCTTCACGTGGAACCCTTAACCACGGAGGGGGCTGTCACCACAAGCCAAGAATAAAGATGCATGCCTTAAGCTCAGACATATTTTCTTATCTTTAGGGTTTCCTAGATCAAACGGTAGCATTTTTAAAAAAGCAATACTACCAAAACACTATTTAGATATAATGGCCGTGTGGTGACGGCAGAGCAGAATACAATTGTCACCACCCCCATCTCTCCCGTGGGTGTGGTACAAGGCGACTAAGGGTAAAGACAGCAATGAGTAATGGGCAGCAGCATTTCTCTGATACCACCTAGCAATATAAATTTGTACTGCGATTTATGTGCCCGACATATGGCAATAGGCTCGCCACCTGTTACATGGGACCGGACAAAATTGGCGAAAAATGGGTGTTAATTCACCTCTGCCTACCCCTTCGGGGATATAGGCGTGATTTATGTATGTATGTATGTAGGTTAACATGAGCAGAATCAGGGGCCAGAATTTGGCACCATAGTTGGTCCAGTCAACTCCATTCTGATTGTAATGTCAAAGTCAAAGTCAAAGTCAAAATTCATTTATTCATATCTGGTATAAGTGTATTGTACACTTATGAATCGTCAAGATGTGTATCTTTCTCTCACCTGGTGCCAGCCTGATAACGAGATCTTCTGGAAATGATTCCCAGGGTAAATGTCTCGTCACAAGTGCCTGTGTTGGATAGGGACTCTGTGTTCAGTGGATTATAGTCGGCTGGTTCGACAGCGATTTGAGAGAGATGTGCATATCCTTGGATTATTGGCAACACCCACTGGTCACACTGTGGACTCTGAAATTGAGGAATGCATTCTAAAACACCATAGCATAGCCATCCTCAGATCACATGCATTAAGTGTGAGTGATAAAAGCTCTGATGCTATGCTATCAGAGCTTTTATGTAATGAAATAAAAATCTTCATCATCATCTTCATCATCATCATCCTTTAAGGTCCTCTGTAAACAAATTGAACATGCGGAATTTTTAACATCTGCTTTGAACATTGCTTTGTCAATCATTGTCCTGATGCAGGAATTGAACCCGCGTCATCTGCAATCCGGGCCGCTGCCACTTGCCAAAATTTCTCCAATTTCATGTCAATATTCATAATATTCAAATAACAATCAAACGTGTTGTGTTCTGCTTTTGGAATTTTCATTATCTTCTGCTGGAAGATGGTTACAGTCTGACTATTAAAATTATAATTATTACATTACTTGCTATAACATTACCCCCATTGCAATGATGTCCTTTAGCATATGTTTATTCCAGAAGAATCTGTCATCAACATATTTCCACCAGCGTGTAATGTCCGTCACTGGCTTGCCTGTCCCTTCTTCAGTTTCTAGTATTTTTTCAATTTCATATTGCCTCTGTAAGCTGTTTGTAAGATCCAAAGTTCGAGAGTAATAAAAACTGTCTGCATCATCAAATATTTTATGTAGTTCATCAGTGAGCCGTTTCTCAAACCTCTCAGCCAGTTTGGGGTCTCTTTGTTTCTTAACAGTTTGCTTGACCTATCACAAAAATTATTTAAATCAAGCAAGTGTGCTATAAGCTACATTCAATACAAATTAGATTTATATTTAGAACAAAAATAATGGGCACTTGTAAGGAGCTGGCCTGGGGCCTTACCACCAACTCTAAACGCGACTCAATTCCCATTGTTAAAGTGAGACAACGCTATACGCCGAGTAGAGCGACGTCTTGTTTTGTCACCTGCGTTTGGATCACACTAATACTTCATGGTACGGCTACTGATCAACAATGGAGTTTAAATGTCTATAAACATATTGCAGTTATATAGTTAATGTAGCAAAACTGTATTTCTTACGAAGTATATGTATTTCTTACTTTAGTAGTAATATTCTTATCATTAAACAAATATTTACAGCAAATCAGCACCTTTTTGAGTACTTGGAGATGTTATATATTATTTTTCTCTTGTAGTTAATAGCATTATATGTGACCAAACAACAGTGGAAGATTATTTGTGCTCATTTCATGGGCTTGTGGTTTTTATTGCATATGGTAGCCAATGAGACTCATGATTCTTTATATTTTGATCTTTAATAAATTGAAAACTAATTAATACCTACTTGAACAGACCAGGGTTAGCCCCAACACTCTGGTCTAAATGAATCAGACTTCAATGCAACAAAAGAAGTTGTTACCAGTTTTTCTATGATATTGTCAGAGGTAGGATTCGGTCAACTTACTGGTATTATGAATGTAAGAGCATTATTTTCAGATATTTTGTACTCAAACATCATTCATTTAGTGAAAGTTGTTTAAAAATTCAGAACAAGGTTTGAGAACTGAAGTACTCATCTGAGCAGAGGATTTAAAAACCAATTCGTACCTGAGTTGCGGCTTGCTGTGTAGTAGTTTTAATAGTGTTGCTAACATTCTTTACCGCACCCACAGTTTTGTTTAAAAATGCAGAATTTTCAAACAATCGTCCACCCATTTTTCTGTTCAGCAATCTTCCAGCACTTTCTACAGAACTGGATGATCCATGTTTCGTACAGGGGCACAATTCCACCTCCTGATTCGTGGGCCCCATGTTCAGGAAGCATATTGATTTGATTTTGTAAATTGTATGGTGAAAATAAATTTGTCCAATAGGAATACTTTCCTTAATGATCATTAAACGCGGTTCATATATATTAGTATGCTCCACTTTACCAATGATACCTTCTGTTATGCCTAAACATTCGATATCTTCAATATCCGATAAATCCCAGGCTGTAGAATAAATTTCAATAAGAATTTTTATTTAGCTAGTTGGTATTGAAAATTATTAAATTAAATCAATCATCGCTGCCTTATGAGATGTAATATATATTATTGTCAACATATTGTAAGAATTATTTGCAAAATAGGACAAAGATTAAGCAGATAAATCAACAATAAAGAAGAATACCTGATCGAACAGAAAAACCACCAGTTATCCTATTCCACCATAGGCTTGACTCATTTCTAACAAATATATAGTACTGGTCTGATCTAAACAATTCCATTTTGGTTAAATAATTTAGCAAATGCAGATCATTTTGTTTAATTTCATTGTGTTTACTAATTGTTATTGTTGTACAAAATTTGCTATTACTTTGACGTTTAAAGGGGTGGGGGCAATAATAAAATCTCTTTTTATTAGTTGGTACTACTGATTTCTGTTTTTTATTTTTTTTTTATCTCGTTCGGGAAGGCAACGAAATCTAGCTCACACAGTCATGTTCTCGGTATTAAATATGTTGTCAAAAGTATTGTCTTCAAGGAGTTGTTCTTCTTCTTCTTTTTAATTTTATGGCTTTCTTTTAAAATTCAGCCAATGTCAAGTCAGTCATGGGAGTGACACTAGCTAGTGACAGTGACAGAACACTGATTTTTTTATATTTTTTATTTTGTTGAGATACCTTTTTCATTATTAATAAATTATATACCCATATAAATTACCCGTGTGAGCTGAAAGATAAAGACAATAATATTACAATGTTAACCCATTCACCAACAAAAAATCCGCCAACAAGGAGTTGTTAGTAGAGGCTTTTTACGACAGCTGTCGTCAGGTAGACGTTTGCCAATTAAAACATCAGACAGAAATTGGCAGCGATCTTGTGACAAAATTCTTGAAATGTAACTAAAACCGTAGTATTTTATAATTTTTTTTATTAATAATTATTTTAAAACAGTTATTATTATTTTGCCAAAAATATTTTCGCCTTCGTAATAAAATTAAACGCTGATAAAATAACTGTTTTCATTTTTATTGCGATTATAAAAAGGGGTTTTACACTTCACATTTAATATCTCAATATTAAAAAAATCTTATTATAACAAACATATCACTAATGGATCATTTGTTATCAGTTTAATGAATATTAATTATTAATATTTTAATGTTGATTTTCTAGACTCAATTTTGTTTTTAAGTCAATGATATTAACTATACATTGATCTCCATAAGAATTTGATTTAAATTATATTAATATTTACTTCTATTCCTGCATTTTAATCATTTAAATAAAATAAAATGTTTATAATAAATGTCAAAATATGCACGCAATAATCAACATACCCAATATTGCTTGAAAAGGAACGTTAAGAATGATGCGATGTTAGTTTTCGTAGGTTGGCTAATTTGCCATATTTTAGTTTCCGGTTTGAGAAAAATGCTTGTAAATTACTGCTAACTACGGTAAATTCTGTTATTTAAGATAAAATGGATTGGCAATTAACTTGCAGAGTTTGCATGGAAACTGGGGACATGGTTTCTTTGTTTGATTGGGATGAAAATAATGAACAACTCGGTGACAAATTTTCCTACTGCTGCGGAATCGAGGTAACGCAAAATGACCACACCAAAATGGTTGCGATGGCCACCCTATAATTTTTTTACCGTGTAATAATGTTGCTATATTGTGTTGAATTTCTGGAAAGTTATTTTGAGATTTTTTACTGACATCCCTAAATTGAGAAAAGACCTATGTCAAAGTATTTCTGTAAACAAATTAATTGTAGATTCAATTTCAGATTAAAAAAAATGATTCTCTGCCGACGCTAATTTGCTTGCCTTGCGTGGATCGACTTACTTTTTCGTATCAATTCAAACAGCAATGTATAACCTCTAATGAGACACTGAAGGAATGTCTAGAAGAATTTGTGAAAAGTACCTCTGCTGTGTCCAACGCGAAGAACGCTCGAGGTATACACTATTACCTACCATTGCCGTAAATAGCCTTTTCTGCGCCCTGTGCGAGATAACTGCGCCCTATTTAAGTGGAAACTTTGCTCTTTAAGTCCTGTTCTTGCGCCCTCCAGCGTCTACGACCTCTGCCTTGGCACCGGTGGCATCGCCCTATTTACGGCACTGGTACTTACATATTTTTTTTTTACAATACATGTTAAGTTGTCTCACTAAATTGAGCCGTATGATCTTGGGAAAATAGTTTTATAATATAATTCTTTCAATTTAGTGACTGAAACTGAAACCATTACAATCAAACAAGAAAATGGTTTGCTTCTCCAATATGAGTTGCCCGTGGAGCACGATCCACATGCGCAGTGGACTCGCACCGTCACCAAGACTCCAGTCAGTTCTGTCGTTACTAAAGCTCCAGGACCTAAGAAAAGGGGCCGTCCAAGAAAGTATCCTAATGAGCAAGGGCAGATTGGTATGTACTTCATTATTGGTAAAGGTCAATGAACTTGACTTTTGACCTTCAGGGGGTCATTAACCTTGACTTTCAGGGGTCATTAACATTGGGTTGTCTGGTCATAAAAAAAATAACCCTAACCTGGTTATGTAGAATAAACAACATAAACATAATTTATTACATTCAAACATCATCTTTTATGCAAATAAAGATTTATTATTATCATCAAGCCCAAAGTATGCAGCTTACCCTCGAATACAGAAACGCTATTCAAAGTTTGAGTCCCGCTTAACATTTAAGTATTGTCAAAATTGACGTTTTTCCATACAAATTCTGACAGGTAGTGTCCACTTAACTTTTTAAGCAGTCCCCTAAATTTGAGTAGCGTTTCTGTATTCGGGGGTTAAGCTCTTGTGTTATGCAAACTAGATAATGGACAAATAATAATTATTATTTATGTATATTAAACAACCATGACTTGAGAACTAATGTCTGGTTTTGTTACAGAACCATTTACCCCTTACTAGAATTAGAAATTAATTAAATTAAATCTTGGTCATTAGATCATAATTATTATTATTAATAGTTTTATTTCCTGACTAGTTTTGTCTAATTGATCATGCTTATTTATTGAATACTTATTGTTTCACCATTACAGATGTGTCACCATATCAAAGAAAGAAGCCAAAACCATCTGAGAAGGAGCCTGAAGCACTCACTACACTGCTGGCATCAGGGTCTTTGGACATGAAACAGGAACCACTGGATGATGACGATATACCGGAAGGTTAATTCATTTATTTTGGTTTTGTCATCAAATTGTTAACCATCCATCTTATTTAAATAACATTACAATAATAAGGGATAAATCAGTGATGAGGAATGGGCAGCAGCGTTCCTCTTGTCTTATACCACCTAGCTGGGCCAGTGCGGGTCAGTGGGTATTAACGATTGCTGATGCAGCCAGGACCACCAGCTTAACGTGCCTTCCGAAGCACGGAGGAACTCGAGATAATAAATTTTTGGTCATCCATCCAATGGCCTAGCAAAATTTGCTTTGTTTACACAATCGCAAGCCAAGCGCGCTATGCCACTGCGCTAGCGAGCTCCCCGAGTGACAAATTGCTATATCTTTAAGCCTTTGTGGATATATCACATAGATATAGCCATTTATCCCTTTGAACTGTCAAAAATCCATTGATTATTGATAGTTCAAAGCAATAAATGGCCATATCATATTGTTTCGGTGGTCATGCTAGGCGAGCTGGTCTGGTATGAAATGAAGATGCAGATAAGAATACCCAAATATATTAATTGCCTTACTTTTATAATGTTGATTTTCATTATTGTTCTTTTCTCATAGCCAGATTTAATTTTAATAATTATTATTATTTATTCTTTTCTACAGGCTTTGAAAATGCTGATGATCCTGATTTCAATCCAGGAAATGAGGATAATGAATCTGACAATGAGGAATCTATTGCAACTGCTGAAAAGGTTTGATATAAATAACTATGATTTGGTATTTAAGGGTCTTATAAGAAGGCTTAAAGTTGCACAAAGGGCAATGAAAAGAGCCATGTTTAAATGTTCTGTGCACATTAAAATGCACAGAAAACAGTAGGGAAACCAACATAGCCGAATGGCTAACCTTAAGTGGCAGAGGCTGGGCACATTGCTTGAGTGACCAACAGCTACTGAAGTAAAAAAGATCTTTTAGTGATGGCCACATACCAGGAGATGTAGAGTTGGTTAGAATGTTCACATTTTATAGAGACATGTTGTGAAAGGATCCCGTAAAACCTACACTTGGGTTACAAAACCCAAGACTGCCACTGACTTCCTCCTCTGCCACACTATGGACAATTCCATGGAATGCTAAGAGTTTTACTGCCCCACTCAGAGACGTCAAATAACGTTAATGAGTACTTAACGTCAAAAAATGACAATTCAAAACTAGGCGTTATTCTTGCCGGGTCTATGGTCTAGATTTGAATGAAAATTTTTGACATTAAATACTCATTAAAGTTAATTGACGTCTCTAAGTGCGGCAGTTCGTCTCTTAATGTTATTTTTATGTATATTAAAATTAAATTGCAAGGCTAGATGATAGGTGTAAGTGTAAGAATTATTTGTTATCTAGCATATATTTTTAGATACAATATTCTTTAATGTGTCTTAATCTTAGCAGAGTAAATCTATCCTTGTCTGATGTATTATAGTTACAATTTATGTGTCATGGCCCAGGTTGCTTAATATACAACTCTCTAAATTATGTCAGGAACAAAAAGCACCACCAAAGAAGAGAGGACGTCCACGCAAAAACCCAGTGCTGAAAGAAAAGATCAAATCTGAAGACGGTGAAGACGTTCTACTCAAGGAGACAATTCTGGCTTTCTCTGAGCCAATACCAGAGCATATTCTGAATCCGAAACCAAAAAAAAAATACCAACCAAGAAAGAAATACCAGTATGAGAGAACGTGAGTAACAATTGTATGATTATTACCTATGTAAAATTGTAAGGACAGTCTGACTCTGTCTTTGGTTTTCTTATTCTAGATTTTGTCAATGTTTATTTAATACATACATAAATCACGTCTATATCTCCGAAGGGGTAGGCAGAGGTGAATTATCACATACGTTTCGGCAATTAGGTTAGGTCTCATGTATAGGTGGCGAGCCTATTGCCATTTATCGGGCACGAAAATCGCAGTACATTGCTAGGAGGCGTCACCACATGGTTGAAGTTTTATACATACATCTTTATACAAAATTTAATAGGCTCTCCGTCTAAAGTTTGTTTCTATACCCCATTTTACTTGGGCTTGAGACAAAATGTAAATAATCTTGATGTTCTGTTTAACTACGAAATGCTCTTAAAATCATGAAAGATGTATTCTAAAACACATCATTCATTATAAACATATAAAAGTGTGAGCTGCTTTGAAATATTGGTGTTACACATTTTTATTTGTGTATTTTATATTAAAAGACAGCAATATTATTTACATTTTGTCTCAAGCTTAAGTGAATGGGGCTTAGTTCTTTATTTTTTAAGCCTTCATATATGCTTGATTACATTACACATCCATACATTTGTTTACTTTACAGACATACGTGTGAGACATGCGGTGCGTCGTTTACGTCTAATGCTTCGCTGCAAGCTCATATCCGAAGGCATTTGGGCATTAAACCATTTGTTTGCAGGTATGTAAAATTGCGTTTAACTACAATACCTGCCTGGCTAGCATGACTACCGAAACACGATAAGATATAGCCATTTATCGCTTTGAACTGTCAAAACTCCCATCGATTTTTGGGCTTTGGCTTTATCATGTCCTGTTTCGTTGTTATGCTAACCGAGCTGGCACATAAGTTAACCTATGCGCAGTGCAGAAAATCCTTTTCAGGTATTAATGGGGTTCTGTAAGAGGTGGGACATGTGTCTGCAACCATAGCAATGTAGGGATACCCGCTTCTGCACATTGAAAATTTTGTTTAGACACTTTTCCTTCAACTATGCCTTATGGCATTGTGACACATGCTCAATCGTTTTTTACACAATCTGGAATTTATTTGCCCTCTGTAGTCTGTAGTTATATTGAAATTTACAAAGTCATTATCAACATTATCAATGATTTGTATGACACTATAAATATCTGTGCAATAATGTGCTGTAATTGTGGTCGTCCACCGGAATTAAATCCCGAGGTCCCGGTTCGATTCCCTGGGGCGTACAAAATTGTACTCTGTTTGGTTAGTGGTATGTCATTTGCTGTAACTCCCACTAAATCATTAGACAAAACACTGTCAAGTGTGGGGGCAAGAGATTTTGTCCAGCTCCCGTGCGTGCTAGGCCTACAGTGGGAGAAAGCTGTTGTTGTTTTAATTCGCCCTTCTTCAGGGAAGGCAAAGAGATCTAGCTCGTACAGCCATGTCTTTGGTTTCATTTTTCTTGAACTTTACATTTAAATATGGATGTCACACATTTTAACGCATCTGGGGGAGTGCTTGGCGCGAATTGAATGGTAACAGAGTTCACGATGGCGACTGATGAGTTGAATAAAATCCTGTGTTATTTATGTATTTTTATGCCGTGTGCCGATGTGCTGTGTGGTGACGGCAGAGTAGAATACAATTGTTACCACCCCAAATCTCTCCCGTGGGTGTCGTACAAGGCGACTAATGATAAATCAATGATGAGAAATAGGCAGCAGCTATACACCTTTAAATATATACCTAAAGGATGGAGAGAAGCGAAAGTAGTCTTTCTACCGAAACCAGGTAAGGAGGACTACACTCACGCCAAATCCTTCAGGCCCATCAGTCTTACCTCGTTCCTTCTGAAAACGCTGGAAAGATTGGTAGATCGCCACCTAAGGGATGAGGAGTACTCAAGGAGTACTCAAGGAAAAACCACTTCACCCTCAACAACATGCCTATAGGAAAGGCAGATCAACAGAGTCGGCACTACACATGGTGGTACATAAAATAGAATCGGCTATCACAAACAAAGCTTCAACATTAGCTACCTTTATAGATATAGAAGGAGCTTTTGACAAAACTATGCACAACAGCCTAAACCACGCCCTTCAGAGACTTAAAGTAGAACCAGCCGTAAGGTTATGGATAACCGAACTGGTCAGTAAAAGGGCGGTCCAGGTAGTGGTGAATACTACCACAAGGGCAAAGGTAGTTAAAAGGTGCCCCCAGGGAGGGGTCCTATCACCACTTCTGTGGAACATAGTAGTGGACAGCCTTATAAGGACGCTAAATGAGAGAGGATACAATACTATTGGTTATGCAGATGACCTAGCAATACTGATAAATGGGAAAGCAGAGAACATACTGTGCAGAGTAATGCCTTCCGCCCTTCAGATTGTTGAACATTGGTGTGACGAGCATCAACTGTCAGTAAATCCGAAGAAAACAGAACTTATCCTTTTCACCAACAAAAGGAAGTTACCAGAACTCTATCTACCAAAACTATTTAACACCAAACTCTCCCTATCAACACAAGTGAAATATCTGGGCATCATTCTTGATAATAAATTGAATTGGGCGAGTCATATCGAGGCAAAAACAAAGACGGCTTGTATAGCATTTTGTCAGTGCAGAAGACTAGTTGGTTAAAAATGGGGTTTAACTCCTAAAATATCTCTCTGGCTGTACAAATCAGTTATCAGACCTTCTATGACCTACGGATCGGTTGTATGGTGGCCCAGAAAGCAACTGACCACGGTAAAAGCAAAACTCCAGAGTCACAACGCTTAGCAAGCGTAGCTACTACTGGATGCATGAGAACTACCCCATCAGCCGCACTAGAGTATCTCTTAAGCCTGACACCTCTAGATCTTGTAATACAGGAGGAGGCAAAGGCAGCAGCCTTAAGGCTTAGAGCTAACGGGCTATGGAAACAAAACATAGAAACAACACACACAAAAATTCTGCAATGGACCCTGAAGGAAATACCACTCCTAGAGGCACCCATAGACAGAACACCGTGTAAACATGTCTTCGATCGAAGGTACAATATCCAACTCATCGCAAAACCAGGAGATATCTCTGGCATCAATGAAGTTAGGATAAACACAGACGGCTCTAAAACCACATATGGCACTGGAGCTGGTGTCTTCTCGAACGACTTAAATATAAAAATATCAACAACACTGGACAAACTAAACTCAATCTTCCAAGCAGAATGCATTGGCATCACCAAAGCGGCACAGGCGGTTGCAGCCAGAGATGTCAGAGACCTAAACGTCAAAATAATCTCAGACAGTGCTTCCGTTCTACAAGCCCTACAAAGAAACACGATAACATTGATCCTGATACTGGAGTGCCACAATGCACTCCAATCCATTGCGAGTACGAACGGAGTAACTCTTCAATGGATCAAAGGACACAGCAACTCATTCGGAAATGACGTAGCCGACGAACTGGCCAAAAAGGGATCGAAAGGGACAGCATATGGATCGGAACCATTGCTACCCATACCTCAGGCCCAAATAAAAACATGGCTGCGCACCAAAACTGAGGAAACCCACTTTAGAGAATGGATAAACAGTGACGGGTGTAAGCAAACAAAGAATGCAGTTCCGGTGGCATCAAAAAGATTTGCTCGCAACCTCATAAATTTAAACAGGGACAAGCTCCGAAAGGTGATAGGCATAATAACTGGCCATTGCTCCCTAAACAAGCACCTATTTACCATTGGGGTGACAGACAGCCCTCTATGCAGAGGATGCATGGAGGCAGAAGAATCGCCACAGCACGTGCTTATAGAATGCAGGAGCGTGGCAGATGAACGGGCAAGGCTCCTCCAATCCCCAGTATCAGTCCCGGAAGCTTGCAGCAGTCTGAAAAGACTGCTAGGTTTTTGGGATAATCTGGGATGGTTGGAGTAGCAATAATAGGGAGACACGTACAATGGCCCAATCAGGAGTGCAGATAAAGCCAGCTAAACTAACTAACTAACCCTTTCGGGATATAGGTGTGATTAATGTATGTATGTTATGTATTTTTAAACTTTCAGCGTGTGCGGCTACTCTTGCGTGCTGAACATGGAGCTCCGTCGGCACATGATGCGGCATACTGGCCAGCGGCCTTACAAGTGCAGGGTGTGCGACCGCCGCTTTGGCGACTTTGGCAGCAGGCAGAAACACGAAAGGCGAGTGATTAGATACCTACATACATATTGATGAGTAAACAACACGCATATAATATCGGCAGGAATTCTTGTACATGTATTTGGGTATATGCGAAGGTAGTTTTTCCTACAACTCGTTCCTTTCCCGTTCCGTTCATTCATTCCTGCAGACTGACTCGCCATTACCGGCCACCCGTCAGTCGTCGCGCACACGCCGGTCTGTCGCACGGTTCATCAGCGGATTCGATCGGTCACATCGTCTCCCACGGAAACTCAACTTTTTTCGAATATCACCTTAAATTTCCCTACTTTTCGAATATCACCTTAAATTTCCCTACACGGTTCGCGCCGCGTAAATCACATCAACTAATAAGAAATTCAACTAATGTGCTGAGGAGTGCGCGGACGCCAGGACTTGCTGAAGCTATCGAAGAAGCAAACAGTGTACCAGGTCAGTCAGTCTACTCCCGACGCATTTGCTCATCACATATGTCACGCCTTCCTTCCACAGGGGTAGCCAGAGATCACTCCTTTCCACTTGCTACGATCCTTACATACTTGTTTCGCTTCATCTTATCTCATCAATCTCCTCGAGGCGAGTTTTTTTGTATTAAGTACTGATTAACGTTAATTGGCGTCTCTGAGTGCCGCAGTTGTTGTTTTTAAATTAATAAAAACTTGTCTTTAGTAATGCCGTGTGGTGACGGAAGAGTAGAATATAATTGTCACCACCTCTCTGTCTCTCCAGTGGAGTGGGTGTCGTACAAGGCGACTAATGATAAATCATTATGAGTAATGAGCAGCAGCATTCCTTACCACCTAGCAATATACTGCGATTTATGTGTCCAATATAAAATATGGCAATAGGCTCGCTACCTATTACATTGGGACCTAACTTAATTGGCGAAAATTGGGCGTTAATTCACCTCTGCCAACTCGTTCGGGGATATATGCGTGTTTTATGTGTGTATGTATTTTTAGTAATGTGCTTAATATGATCCAATATTAATAGGTATTATGTTTCTTGCAGGTTGCACATGGGATTACGGCCGTACCAGTGCTCGGTGTGTGGAAAATCTTTCACGTATTCGTACGTGCTCGCGAACCATATGCTCACGCACACGGGCGAGAAGAAGTATTCGTAAGTGTTTATTGTCTGGTTATAGTTTTGTATAATTTATATTTAAATAGTTTTGTATTATAATTATTTCAGTTTTAATCGCATATGTGATATAGAATGTGTTGCACACTACACACATCATCATCATCATCAACCAGCCCTTTTAATGTTCCCTCTGCTGGGGCACGGCACGGGCCTTCCCTATGGATAGAATAATATAGGGAAATTGGGCCATAATCCACCACGCTGGCCCAGTGCGGGTTGGTGGGTATAAACGACTGCTGATGCATCCAGGACCAACAGCTTGACGTGCCTTCCGAAGCACGGAGGAACTCGAGATAATAAATTTTTGGCTAGCCATTCAATGACCGGCATTAGCGAAATTCCTACGAAATTCTAACGAGCTCCTCAAAAATAATTTTTCAATTTGAAATATCTTTTCATACATTGACGGCCAATTTTCATTTTATTTTTATTGACGGCCGCCTTGGTCGAATGCTCAGATTGCTGGGTATTGGCCAAGAGGTCCCGGGCTCGAATCCTGGAAGGGGCAAACTTTGTGATGACTACAAATGTTTGTTCCCGAGTCATGGTTGTGTATATGTTTATGTTGTATATTTTCAACATTTACATACATAATTATATTAAAAATATGTCCGTCATCTAGTATCCATAACACAATTGCTTAGGCTACTTACTTTGGGCTAGATGATAGGTGTGATATTTATTGTAAACTTTCCTATTACTCTTTTTTTGCTAATAAAGATTTAATTATTATTATTGTTTATTTATTTCACCTCTGCCTACCCCTTCTACGGGGATACAGGCACTTGATGCATGTATGTAAATTTATACGGTTTTTGCAGCTGCCTGACGTGCAACAAGAAATTCACTAAAGCCCACCACCTCAAGTACCACAACAAGGTGCACCACAAGGAGCTGTACCAGCAGCAGCAGTTGGAATTGGAGGCGAGGAAGATGAGGCAGCAGATGAACGTGATCGGCCTCACCGGGGTGCTCTCCGGGCAGATGGTGGATGGCACGCTGCAGTTGGGCCAGGCGCAGTCTGACGGTGAGTCTGGTTTTCATTTTTATTTTCACAGTGTCGTAAAAGTCGATTTAGGGAGATTGCCCGGTGTAGAGCAGTTAGTTTAGTTTAGCTGGGCTTTTTTCGTACTTAGCCCCCTGATTGGGCCATTGTACGTGTCTCCTTATATTGTACTACTCCAACCATCCCAGATTATCCCAAAAACTTAGCAGCCTTTTCAGACTGCTGCAGGCTTCTGGGACCGATACTGGGGATTGGAGAAGCCTTGCCCGTTGATCTGTCTGTCACGCTCCTGCATTCTTTAAGCACGTGCTGTGGCGTTTCTTTTACCTCCATGCATCCTCTGCATAGAGGGCTGTCTTTCACCCCAATGGTAAATAGGTAGCAATGGCTAGAGCCCTTGGGGCACCCGAATGGTGGAGGGCAAACCACCAACAATTGCATACCCAAAGAGGGTTGGTGTCAGGCAGGCGGCCCGCTGTAAAACTTAGCCAAGACTTGAACGGTATGGATTGGATGTTGTCATTCCAATCACTCTCTCCGTTCATTGGTCTCTCGATATAGTCTGTACCGTCTCTTTCCTATACATTCATTCATTACGAGCACCTTTGCGGTGTGATGGATGATATGAATCAAAAGGTATTGGATGGCTTGATGACGTCTGACCGATATGAATGGAAGAGGAAACGTACTGCGCCGACCTTAGATAGACTGGGAACAGGGCAGGGAGAAAAAGATTGTTACTAATAGTTAAATAACAGTCTGATATTCAACCATTAGTAATCATTTTTTTAAATTGGTTGAGTTAAATATGCATCAAAAAACCGACACTAAGAATTTATATTTTTCCAGATGGTGACCAAGACGCCCCCATGCAGGTGGTGGAAGAACATAACCTATCGGACGCTGAAGACAAGGAGACTGATCGGGCCGTCGCCGACATGCAAGCGGTAAGACACCTAAACGTCTTTCAGAATTGCACCCCTTTTAACGCTACATATAACTAAAGTAAGGCCACTGAGGCGTGATAAAGAACGTAAACAATGTTGATAAGTCATTCAAAAATACAAATTTGTTATACCTATTTCTCAAAGTAGCTAATCATTTTTATTTTCTAAAATGGATGATACATTTTAAAATACATCTTTAAACGGATGATATATTTTAAAATATTCTTAAATGCATTTCGTCGATAAAGAGACATATCAAAACAATTTACGTTTTTATCTCGTTATAATATAATAGAGTATATACACACTGTCTTGGCACAGGTTATAAATGAAATGTCTTTTTTGTGCAATTAAATACGGTAAATAACTATAACCATTTTTATTTTTTATTGAACTAGTTTCCCTTGTCAGTTATTTTAGTTTAGGCTGATTACAATAATAATTTCAATATGTTTCACAGGTCGTGTTAGGTGACTTCTGTATACAAAACGAAGACAATGAATCACAAGATATGAATTAATCTATAGAAAATCACTAGCCATATTAAATTAAATTAAAGTATTTGTAAATATTACAGTTGTTAATTATGTATAAGGTAGTCTGTAGAATCAATCACTACATTTTTCATGGTGACTTAGTTAAGCGACACAATGTATTGAGGTGCGATACTAAAATAACTGTATGTATTGATAAATTATATATAGGATTACCTAAAATCTTATATCGATATTGTTAAACTGTGTTATAAACAAATTGTATATCTAATTGACATCAGTACTTCCACATGCTTGCGTATCTTTGATAAACAAAAATAAACATTGTGCGAAATTAGAATCTAGTTTTATTTACAAATAACACTACTAGCTCCATATAGTGAAGCACCTTATAGTGGCTTAGCGCGCTCGGTCTGCGATTGCGTAAGCTAAACAATCTGGCTAAGGCCGGTCATTGGATGGGTGACCAAAATTTTATTATCTCGAGCTCCTCCGTGCTTCGGAAGGCACGCTAAACCGTTGCTCCCGGCTGCTTCTGCAGTTGTCGTCAATATCCACCAATCTGCTCTGGGCCAGCGTGGTGGGTTATAGCCCATTCTTCCATTCATATAAGGAAGGCCTGTGGGCTAAAGATTAAAGGGCTGATGATGTAGTAGCAGAACGAAAGCTTTGAACTGTATAAAAACTGTAGTTGATCTAAAGAGCTGGGCTAGCTCTATAATTTATTTATTTATTAGGTCTGCCCACATTGTTACAAGCATTACATACATTAAAAATATTTACATAATAATTTTATAATGACTAACTCCATACATTCATAAATTCTATGGTAAAATAAACCGTACGTATAATAATGTACAGTCACCAGCACGTCAGACTACCACAAAATGGCAAAATTGCACAATCGATTTTGTGCTCTATTAATACCGCGTTAAGGTTGACAATCGATTGAAGAAATTTGACAGTTTTGGGTAATCTGAAGGGCCGTTGACTGTACCTGTCGCGCGCGCACGCGACCGGCGTATTTTGTATGAAGCTACGCAACCGGCCTCACGCGGAACATATGAAACCTACTATGAAGCTTTATACTTCATAGAATGAAAGGAGCCTTAGGATTATGGTTTATGCTCTGTATTCTGAGGCCTTTATGTTATATTTACATACATACATAAATCACGCCTATATCCCCGAAGGGGTAGGCAGAGGTGAATTAACACCCACCCTTCGCCAATTATGTTCGGTTCCATGTAACAGGTGGCGAGCCTATTGCCATATATCGGGCACATAAATCGCAGTACAAATTTATATTGCTAGGTGGTATGAGAGAAATGCTGCTGAACTCATTGCTGTCTTTACCCTTAGTCGCCTTGTACGACACCCACGGGAGAGATGGGGGTGGTGACAATTGTATTCTGCTCTGCTGTCACCACACGGCTATGTTATATTAAGGTATATTATTATGAGGAATGGACAGCAGCGATCTTGTTTTACTGCCACCTAGCAATACATTGCGATTAACGTGCACGATAGATGGCAACTGGCTCGCCCCCTATGTAATAAGACCTAACAGTTGGAGAAATGGGGGTTTTAAATCACCTCTTCGGGTATAAATAGGCGTAATTCATATACCTATGTATGTAATAATTACATTTTACAGGTAGGTAAGCCGGAACAGAGCGAAGATTTATCAGGAAAGCTAGCGGAACGTTTTCATAATTTACTGTATGCCATAAACAGGTACAGTCAAGCGCCGGTCGAACTCTAAGAAACCTTTAAATACCGTCAACCGATTGTCAATCTTAAACTGTTGACTTAAAGCCCAAAGTGGATTGAGCAAACTTGACACACTGCCGTTACCTACCGTGTGTACTTACAAAACAACACAAATTCTCCCTAGACGGTGGCCCTATTAAACTTTTATATTCTTCAGACGTCACACACTTATACCCTCTTTATATTATAATTCGCGCCCTCCACGCAATTCTCGAATGTGAACCTTATTCGCAATGCAAGAAAGGTGTAATTTTTTCCTACGCCGCCGCCACTCCATTTGAAGGATATTAAAGTTCGGCCACCCTTCTAAGTAGGCGTATTTTTCCTTTTTGTTCTTCTTAATGCAAAAAGAAAACGCGTAAAGTTTTGGGGTGAGTTAAAATTTTTTCCATCCTTAATGCGCTTATTACGACGACGGGAGGCACCAGCGGTTCTCAATCTTTGCAGCGAACGTGGCTTCGGTATTATTTTTAAGAGAGCTCATTGTTTAACTCTGCTGTCTTGTTTAGCAATATTTTTTTCCAAAAAAGAAGAACACCTATTACATGAGACATAAATAACTGGCGAAACGTGGCGAGGCGTGATTTATGTATGTATGTAAAAAAGAAGAGGACAGGAAAATTGCTATCCTGGAACCGACACTACATGGTAGCAGTGTGGTAGGTGACGGCAGAGCAGAATACATTTGTCACTACCCCAATCTCTCCCACGAGTGTCGTACAAGACGACTAAGGGTTAAGAAAACAATGACTAAAGGGCAGCAGAGTTTTCTTAAGCAACCTAAGAATGTACTGCGATATCCGTACCCGATAGATTACAATAGGTTCGCCATCTATTACATCTAGTTCTACGCATAACCGAAATGGCGAAACATGTGTGTATATGTTAGGTAGGTACTTACTTAGTGTGTCGATTGAAAGGAGAGACGGTTAGCACTCCCCTTGACAAGGATGGAACACATAAATTGGTTAAGGCACTATTTAATCAATCATTTTGTCCGGTGACATATCCTAACGGATGACCCCGGATGGCTGCCATAGTGTGCTTTGGCTGGATGCCCGGAGAGGATGTTTAGTGGTGTAGTGGGGGAACGCCTATACCCCGAGTCCCACATACCTCTGTAGTTGCACCGTACTGCAGGGATGATGCGTAAATGCAGTTTACCTCTCCGCAAAAAATAAATAAATAAAAGGTACTTACCTAATACACCTCTGCCTACCTAGTAGGTAATTAATAGGCATGATTTAAACCCCTCAGGGTATAAATAGAAATTATTTATGTATGTAGTATGTAAACTTCAAATGATCTTAGATATTATTTTGAATTTCTTACTCGTATATTATAATATAGATCGGTTTCCTTTCAGAGTAATGTTTGAGAACCTCTGCTGGGTAGTGTAAAAGCTTCACCCGGCGCGGGGGCGAGACGAGAGAGGGCGCGTTCATTTACATTTTTATTTTATTTACATCCAGCGATCGCCGCACATTCGGGGGAATTCTCTTTAAAACGCTACGTGGGGAGAACACGGAAAGTTGTTTTAAAAATTTGCGCCGCGACGCTTTTTTTCAAATGGGCATGGCGTATTTTCACCGTCGGGTGCAATGGGTTTGTTTTTCCGGGCTATTCCCACCTTCCACCCAGGCCGTCTTTACCGCTATCCTCTCTCTTACATTTAGCAATTAGCTTTCTTTAAATTCTATAAGGGCCCCAAATTCTTATGTGCTTGGGCCCCAGCATAGTTTAAGACGGCCCTGCGCACAGGCTTCCTCTAGATGGGGGAAATGGGTAAAGGAAAATGCATATTTTTGGACGGCCGCCTTGGTCGAATGCTCAGATTGCTGGGTATTGGCCAAGAGGTCCCGGGTTCGAATCCTGGTAGGGGCAAACTTTGTGATGACCACAAATGTCATGGTTGTGTATATGTTTATGTAGTGTATTTTCAACATTTACATACATAATTATATTAAAAATATGTCCGTCATCTAGTATCCATAACACAAGTGCTTAGACTTACTTTGGGCTTGATGATAGGTGTGGGTGTAAAAATATTTATATTTAACTATAAATTTTGTCAAGAAAAGTATAAAGAGAATTAAGATCCATTGAACAAGTTTGACAGCATGTCGCAACCTGCCTGACGACTGATAAATTACGACTTGATAATCCTTCTGTTGAAACTTTTGGCAATTAATTTAAATTCGCGAAAGGAGTGTCGTTTGAATTTTAATCTGTGCTTAATTAAGTTTAGGTACACGTAAACGGGATGTTAAAATTCGAGCAGTCTTTGTTAAGTTGCTTGTTAACTTAACCATCTAGCCAAAGCAGAAAGGGAGTAAATCACACATTCGTTGACAATGAAGGGTAGACTACTAAAATTTGTCTGGGCTCGTCGTTTTGTTTGGGATCGTAATTATTATGTAATATTAAAATTTTCCGTCATCTTGTATCCATAATACAAGTTAGTGTTCAAACCACTTAGGAAATTTGTGTACCTATCTGCCCGTAATGCGGAGGACGCGGGTTCGATTCCCGCATCAAGACTATAATTTTTCGACCTTTTTCTAACCACACATTTCTTTGTGATAATTTTTCTAACATTTATAAATATGATGTACCTAATATTGAAATAAAAATCAAAAATAATACTTAGGTATAGGGCTAAATGATACCTAATGTGAGTGTTAGAAATCATAGTAGGTATTCTATTGTATTGGTCTCGGTCGTATTTAAACAAAAAAAAGGTAAAAAAACCCCTAAAAACCACAACACATCGAGAGTTGATTCAAGCAGTTACAATCACTAAGGGTGTTACCAAACCAATCGATCGATCGTCGGTCGATACTTTTATTCGACGTCGGTCGATTGGTATTGTTCGGAATTGTTAAGTAAAAGATATCGGTCGACGTCGACTATTACAATTATTCGTCGATTGATGGCATCGATCGAAAATCGATCGATTGGCGTGGTAACACCCTTAGTGCCCAGGGCAAAACAAATGACGTTCGGACGAGCGACGCCACATTAGTTTGTTTGATTAGCACAGATGTCGGACAACAGTTTTTTAATTAGTGAAGGGTTGGATATTTTCGTAAACTGATGGAACTAGGACTTTTTTATGTAAGACAGACAAGCTCTTGCCCTTCATCTCACCTGATGGTAATTAAGTGACGATAAGGGCCGAAGATGGAATAGAGCTTCACCTGGAACCCTCAACCACAGAGGAGCTGGCTATCATATCACAGTTGTCGGAACACAATAATGCTGTTAACATTATTATTTTGGCGACAGATTTTTATAACATGGTGGTAGCTAGCCAGGCGGTCTTGGAAGCAGTCCTACCACCAACCAGAGTACAAATTTGTAGATACCCCTCTGGGATCGAACCCGGGACCTCTGGATCTTAATTCCGGTGGGCGAACCACTTGACAACTAAATCCATTTTTGGTCACCCATCCAATGACCGGCCTTAGCGAACATTGCTTAGTTAACGCAATCGAGTGCCTCATCATCTTCATCCAATTATAAAATTATACAAATCCGACTCAAATGCGAGCAGATTGCCGCGAAATTATTCACAAAGCACCCCCTACGCGGAGTTGATGATATTGTATTAGGTGATCACATACGAATGCGATTTTAATGGATAGGTACTCCTGTAGTCCCCTCTTGGACAACGCTCGGACCCTATACTCCTAGCAATAAGTGCCATTTTCGTTTCGCGCAGTGTTGACGCTTACGCGGTTTCGGCCACGAAGCAAGCCGACCCCAATCTAAATTAAAATCTAAAACCTTGTAAACAAGACAAGTGCTCACTTTTTCGGGGATTTTAACCCTCGGCATTAACGGCAGCTATAAAAAGGGTGACTGCAGCGGTGCGGTTTGTCACGGGAGCGCGCCTGCTCGGAAAGAGATGAGGCATTGTTGCAATTTTAGATTGTTTCCTTGCGTTGCAATTTATAAAATAATACAATAATTAATTACCCGTCAAATAAGGGTCAAATATATTGTAATAATACGTTTTCGTTCAGCTTTGTTCAGTTACGATTATGGCGATAAAAAACTATGTTGTTGATTTGGTAACTTTCGCACAGTGTCATTTTCGCTAAACGCCATTTACGCAGATTTGTATATTTTTAATTAATTAATTAAGTACCCGATTTTGCAGTGTTAGTATTAGGTCTCTTCTGAAAATAAATGGCTTCAATCTGCGAAAATATTGAGCAAAAATGTATTTTTAAGAATATGCCTTTGTGCGAAAATTACGTTTTGCAAAAATTACATCATGCATCAATTACAATATGCATGCAAGACCGTTCCGGCGTAATATGAATTAAGCCTTAAACTAATCCATTACTTACACATAAAACAAAAATAAAAAATAACGACATATCTAACGAATCATTGATATATTATTTACAAAACATACGGTACACAACATACACAACAACAAAAAAATCAAATACAAAAAACAAAACTCCCAAAAGTACCAGGCACGCATGACAGAGAGGTGGTTACGCGGGCACGTCTACATTCGACAAGTTCACATCGGCCGTTTCTCGCGGGGACTTCATAATCAATCAACCATCACAGAGCTGCTTGGCGCAAAATCAAAATATAAAAAAAAATATATCCCAAAAGTACTAGGCACACATGACCCGAAAGGCGGTTAGGCGGGCACGTCTACATTCGACACGTTCACATCGGGCGATTCCCGAGGGGATTTAATCATGACTGAACTGCCTGGCGCAGCCCTAGGCAGTTGGGGCTCCTTGCGCTGCCTGAGGCCGGATGGGGACTGCCTCGGCGGCTTGTCCGTCACTCTGCCTCGCTGCAACTCCGTCAGATTGCTCGCCAGCTCCGCTGCGGCCTCGCCGTAGAGCTTGTGGCCACGGCTCACCTATGTAAAAAAATATTCTTTTAGGCTCCGCCAATGGGCAGGCCATTGACGCGGAGCGAGGGCGGAGCGGACAAACTAGGAAATATTAACCAGGATAGCATAAAATATCGGAGCGAAAATTTTATGAGTACCAGGATAGGATTGCATAAAATAGGATAGGATTGCATGGGTGGGACCACGTCGGGGCTTTTGTCCGGTGGATTCTAGGAGGGCCGCGTCGGGGCATCTGTCCGGCGGCGTTAGGTGTGTCTGCGTCGGGGCGCTTGTCCGGCAGTGCAGGTAGGGTGAGGGAGCCTGCGCCCTCTAGCTCCCTCTGGGGCTGGAAGAGCGCCGGTTCCCGTCGTATGGGGGCCTGTCTTGGAAAGATTCCTCTTCGGATGAAACTTGGTCAGGACAGGCGGGTCCTTTGTCCGGCGCAGTACGCTGTTGTTGGACATTGGACTAGGGGAAACGGTGCACAGAAGGAGCCCGAAAGGGCGGGCGCGGGTGGCTGTCCGGTGACATATCCTAACGGATGACCCCGGATGACTGCCATAGTGTGCTTTGGCTCGATATGCCCGGAGAGGATGTTTAGTGGTGTAGTGGGGGAACGCCTCTACCCCGAGTCCCACATACCTCTGTAGTTGCACCGTACTGCAGGGATGATGCGTAAATGCAGTTTACCTCTCCGCAAAAAAAAAAAAAAGGATAGGATTGCATAAAATATCGGAGCGAAAATTTTATGAGTACTAGGATAGGATTGCATAAAATAGGATAGGATTGCATAAAATATCGGAGCGAAAATTTTATGAGTACCAGGATAGGATTGCATAAAATAGGATAGGATTGCATAAAATAGGATAGGATTGCATAAAATATCGGAGCGAAAATTTTATGAGTACCAGGATAGGATTGCATAAAATAGGATAGGATTGCATAAAATATCGGAGCGAAAATTTTATGCAATCTTATTGGTTATGTATGGTTATATATATATGTCCTCGTTTCTCAGCTCCGCAGCCTCGATCCGCGTCAATTGACAGGCAGCCTAAGGCTGTGTTTCCCTGTGTGAGGTTGCGAACAATGTGTTTTAGGAGAACCAATTAACTAAATTAACGTTTGTGAAAATGGACGCGACCAACCTCAACCCTGATCTCGGCTCGCCTCTGCGACACCCACTCGATCTGCTCCTGCAACTTCTTGCACTCCCTCTCGTTGGCCACAAGGTCTTTCTTGAGCGAGTCCATCACCTCTCGATATCGGTGTCTCACTTCGTGGTCTATCGCGTGTAGGTTTTCGATCTCATGCTGGGTCTCCCGGATCTTCGACTTGGAGACGCGTAAGCGGCCTTCCTGAGGGTTGAACAGGGGGTATAGTGAACCTCTCTATTGGGTATTACCATCATGAAAACCCTTTTTTATATCCGAGTGGAATGCATTTACGCACCATATCAGCCCCTAGCTAGACGGCTGACGTGTGTGAGTCTCGCCCGACCTAAGTCGGGAATACGCCACTAAACCACTCCGGTGTCCCCAAGCCCTTTGAGTGGGGAGAGTCTGGAATCCGCCGTGAGTTAATTCACCAGTCTCTCCCCTCCATCATGAAAACCTTGGCCTTATTCCATCTATTAGAATTATAGTTTATTTGGCAAAAAAAAAGAAATCACAAAGTTAAATATTATTAGGCCAAATAGGTCCCCGCTCAGCTTATGCCGAGGCACACAGTGCTTCGACGCTGGCATTCTGCGGCTACCATAATTACTTATTTTACACTCGAGATCCCATAATATAGAATAGCGTTAGGCAAAATTACGGTATATTATTACCTTTTCAGCCAACTGCCTAGTGAGAGCGTCCAGATGGTCGTCGAGACTGTCCTTTTGCTCCACCTCGAAGCTCTGGACCACGTTGTGGTGCGGGCACAGTCGGTGCACTAGCTGCACCTCCTGGCACGGAGGGCATTCTTGTTTCGGCTTCGGAGGTCAATCAATTGAGAAATATTTTTGAATGACAAGTTATAGTGAACAAATAGTATATTGTATACCAAGGACGATAAAACAAAGAATGACCCAGATCGCAAGTATTTGAGGCCCGAGCCGAAGGCGAGGATGATGAATACGCGATATATATGAGACCATAAAAATATCGCATTTATCAAATACCTGCTGATCCGAGACATTATTTGTTGTATCGCCCTAGGTCTAATCTACTATAAAAGCAATTTATCAAGAACAGAAAAATACCTATATCCCCGAAGGGGAAGGCAGGGGAGAAAAATCCACCCAATTTTCGCCAATTATGTTAGGTCCCGTGTAATTGGTGGCGAGTCTATTGCCATCTATCGGGCACATATATCGCAGTGTATTCTTAGAATAAGGGCTAGCTAGAGGCTAATGGATTGCTAGTTTTCGTCTCATAAAGGCTGGACTATACATACATGTATGATTAGTCAAATTCACCTTTTCCTTCTCCGGTGTCCAAAACAGCTTGTATACCAGAAGAAGCAACACGATCAAAACCCCCAACCCTAGTATGGTCGTGGCAATCATCAGGTATTACCACCACAAGACCACTACCATTGTACCAAAAATAGCGTCCTATTTGGGAACTTTTGAGCTTGTTGAGATTTAAGATAGTGTCAAAATAATGTCGTTTTGATTTAAGAATGACGTTTGTTTTTTTTCGAGTAGTTTTGTAAATGAGGTGACATTGTTTGTTTGCGTCATTATAAGCTATCAGCATTAGTTTTGTCAACACAAGTTTACTGTTTTCGGAAGTCAGGGCTACATTGAGCATGTAAATTGGTGACTGTTGCAATGAAGACATTTTCATTTTTCATTTTCATTGTTTGCACCTTTTTTGAAGGAAGGATGTTGGCTAAAGATAATGAAGTGCGGATATCGATGCCCCCATTTGCCTACCTTTTTTTTTTAATACTTGTCTCGAGCGATAACGTTTTCACTCCCCAAAAATTTGGTGATTTTAGATTCAGTACATCCTAATCGTAGTCTGTACGTTTTTCTTTTTAATTAAATCAGTTTAGTCAATTTAAAAAAATCCTAGATAAAGTTTTTATTGCAAAAATAGAGATATTTGGATGCTAACAAATTTTGTCGTAAGGCATTAATTAGGTATTTGGGAAAAAATAAAACCTAGTTTTATAATATATTTACAACATATCCAAAAACTATAAGTAATTAAACTATGTTTACGGGGTAAAAAATGCTACCGGTTTTTGTACTAAAATGTACAGCTTCACGATCCCATTAAAGCATCTACTGGGTTTTTAGGCAACGTGAAAACCTTGAAAAGTGGGTGCTAATTCACCACTGCCTCCTATTCGAGGATATAGGCGTGATTTTTGTACCTATGTATAATAAAAACATGACGCTTCTAATTACTAACAAGTTGAAACCAAAACTAAGCAAATACTCCGAAATTCCCTCGGCGACAGCAGCGCGTCCTGTTTTCGATTCGATTGGAATCTGAAACAATACACTTTGTCGTCAATATCCCCGTACATAATCTGAATATAATGACTAGCCACCGGCCGTGAACGCGAAGCCCTAACGAACGACGCATCGGGCGTTGGTGCCAACGGATTTTGGACTCTACGGGCAGGGGCGTAAAGTCGGAGAGCGGCTGAGGGTCTGACAGCAGTCATGTCCAGCGACAAAGACCGGTCATCCATCAGAGCTGTCAACGACTCAGGTGTCGAAGCGGCGAGGGGAGTTATGAATGGCGATAGCAATTCTGTTGCCATGGCACGGACGCTTCTATCTATCACATTGCTATTGTGAATAGGAACGTTATTCATCGTAGGCAGCCGTGTGGTGACGGCAGAGCAGAATACAATTGTCACCACCCCAAATCTCTCCCGCGGGTGTCGTTAAAGGCGACTAAGGGTTAAGATAGTGATAAGGAATGAGCAGCAGCGTTTTCGTGCCCGATAAATGGCAATAGGCTCGCCACTTATTACATTGGGACCTAACTTATTTGGGTAAAAGTGGGTCTTAATTCATCTCTGCCTACATACCCCTTCGGGGATATAGGCGTGATAGGTATATGTATGTATGTTGATGCGAAGCTAAGCCAAGTCAAGAGTAGAGCGGTTACGCACTACTTCCGATCCGAATCAGTGAAAATATGGTCCGTGGTAGCCGTAGAACTATTTCTATGGTAACTAACGCGCTAGATCCGATATCCCTCATCCGATTACTTTCCGTCAAATCAAGTATTCTATTATTCCGTACTTTCTCGGATTCGGATCGGACGTAATGCTTAAGCGCTCTAACGAGTCAAGACTGCTCAAGCACGAACTGGAAGATCCGTATTCGTAGAGTGCTTACTCGATACGATTACGATAGGAATGTTGAAAAAATTCGCGCTCGGGGCTCTACTAGCTTCGTATAATTTTTTGATCCAAACCGCATTCCGCAAGACAACAAAAGTGCTACATCAATCGCCCGCGTCGACGTCTATGGCGCGTCTACGTAATGGGGGCGACGCCCTACGGTACGGGGTGGGGCACCGAGGCAATTACGCTCAGATACGGCGCGTAATTGAAAGGGGATCGGTCTTAATTGATTGTTCTGGGCGGGCGGCCGATTGATATGATAGAGCGATTAGACGACGCCTACCCCGTGTGCTTAATTAGCGTCTAACGGGAATCTTTGTCTGTCTTGGTACTGTTATTTTGATTTTATTCGAACGTTATTAAACATAAATGTCAGAATTTTTTTTTGCATACATCATACACAAATCACGCCTATAACCCCGATGGGGTAGGCAGAGGTGAACTAGCACCTACGTTTCGCCAATTATGTTAGATCCCTTGTAATAAGTGGCGAGCCTATTGCCATTTATCGGGCACAAAAGTCGCAGTACTATTGCTAGGTGGTATAAGAGGTACGCGGCTGCCCATTCCTCATCACTGATTTATCCTTAGCCACCTTGTACGACACCCACGGAAGAGATTTGGGGTGGTGACAATTTATTGTATTCTACTCAGCCGCCACCACGCAGCGTTTAAATTTTACCTACAAGAAAAAATAGGTCATACCTACTTCATGCGTCTTTCGCAATCCGGGCGGCTGCCTTTACATACAGTTCGTTACAGTCCGTTCACAGTTATTTTACCTCTGACACTTCTCATCATCCTGCTCTAACATATGGAAATGTTCTCTCACATACGAGCTAAATAGAAACGTCAGAGGTAAAATAACTGTGAACGGATTGTAGGGAATCCATAATGGATAAAATAACATACGTTCCTGTGGTGACGGCAGAGCAGAATACAATTGTCACCACCCCTATCTCTCCCTTGGCTGTCGTACAAGGCGACTAAGGTAGCAGCATTCCTCTTATACCACCTAGCAATATACTGCGATTTAAGTGCGATACATGGCAATAGGCCCGCCACCTATTAAATAGGACCTTATATTTGGTGATACGTGGGTGTTGATTCACCTCTGCCTACCCCTTCGGGGATATAGGCGTGATTTATGTATGTATGTATGTAACGGACTTTAACTACTATTAAAGACGGCCATCTTGGTTGAATTCTCAGATTGCTGGGTATTGGCCAAGAGGTCCCGGGTTCGAATCCTGGTAGGGGCAAACTTTGTGATGACCACAAATGTTTGTTTCCGAGTCATGGTTGTGTATATGTTTATGTAGTATATTTTCAACATTTATATACATAATTATATTAAAAATATGTCCGTCAAAATGCGATCTGAGGCTTCGTTTTTTATCGCCCGAGGTAAGATCATAGTTTTATGTTACCCCCTGACCAAGATGAAAATGTCCACTTTATGGTCAGGTGTGACATAAAAGACTTTTTACATTGGGTCTTAAGACAACCAAATGTATGAACGCACAACACTATTCGCCGCGCAGCAATGCATGACAAACTGTTTAAGCTTATTCCAATTCGTGCGGCAAGCGCGAGTTTAGTTGGACTAATAGGGAATCCAATTACGAGGGAGCGACCATTTTAGTGGATGCCTGTTAGCGCGAATAACTGAAAAATTGGCTGAATATTGGTGAACTGGAAGTGTTATGATAGGAAAACTTGACGCAGTGGTGGCGTAAAATAAAATACTAGATACGGCAGTGTTCCTACAGATAGCAGTGTTCTTCTTATACCACCTAGGAATATACTGCAATTCGCGTGCCCGACAGATGACAATAGGCTCGCCAATTCGCTCCGACTGTGGGGCAATCCTCACAGGCCGTGCTTGATTGCAAGGCTTGAGGGCAAGGTTTCTGCCTTCACCAAAAAACCCGGTAAATACTGTAAAGGCCCCACGGTCTACAGATTAGGTTCATGAATAAAAAAGGCTCGCCAATTCACATCTGCCTACCCCTTCGGGGATAAATGGGTGTGATTTAGTATACATGTATGACTTTCAAATTTCACTGCTTTGATGAAAAAAGCAAAATATATTGAAAAAAAATTGTAGTCTTAACTATTACCTCATTGCGTCCCATACATGAGCGGAATTTTAAAAAGCAAAGTTCCCACTTCCCTATCCGCCACATTTGACATTAAACGCTGCGTTCACAAAATTTCTTTTTTTTTGTTCTTCTTTTTTTTGTATTCTCACTTTATGGGAAGGCAAGGAGATCCAGCCCATAATGTTTCTTATAGTCAGCCGTTGCCTCCATTCATATGCCGTTTCGTTTGAGGTGGCGTGCGATCAAAGTGTCGTTGACGGCGGTCGTATCGTTTAGATTTACAGCTTACGGAAGCTAATTAAGTAGGAGTGGGATGAGCGATTCGGACCACTTGAGTTGACTCGCGGCGTGCAACCGAACGTGATGTAGAAATGTAGACGTAGGAATGTTTAGAGCGCTCGCTGTCTCGGTTTAATTAAATTTCATTTAAGGAATATCTACCGCGAATTCCAACATTTAACTATGTAAATATATCTAAATATCTTCGGCAAAATGTGCGTTATTTTCAGCGATATTTCTACTATTTAATACCTAATACAAATGAAAATTTTACAAAAAAAATAAAGTCATTAATCTTTCGAAAATTTATTGTGCCGGTGTTTTCTATATTTTCTACCAATTATTAGTTTAAATAAATATCAAATCAAACTTCCAAATATCAATTTAGAGTATGATTTCTAATATTTAATGCTTTCTTTCCAATATGTTTCTATGATGTATAAGAATAAATAAAAAAATAGGTAATTATTATGATTTTTATTCAAACATTTTAGAAATGTTAGAAAAATTATAAAGTTCCAACAATTAGAACCTTGACGCGAGAATTCTGGCAAGTTAACTGACCTTTTTGGTTAGTGATGTAGGCATCTGGTGGGAATGCAGAGGACGCGGGTTAGATTCACGCATCAACACTATAATTTTTCGAACTGTTCCTAAACCTATTTGCCTTCTAAGAAGATTCTTATTCGATAAAAGCTCTAAGCGGTTTTGATTGCACATTACGCAGTGGCTGCGTTACGCGACATGGCGCGTGACTCAGCTGAGGGAGGCAAAGGGCACCGCTTTTTGTGCCATAATTTGTAACTAATTATGCCACAAAAACTGTTCCTTTGATCGCCGACATGTGGCGGTGCCACTTCAAGTTTTGGTGATTTGATTAATTAATCAATGAGTGATTTTGTGGGAATATTTGTAGAGACACCGGAGTTGGGAGCCATTAATGAGGTTTAAGTGGGCATTTTATAGCTAGCTGGTAACTATGGAGGGTATTGTTCAATGTTATCTGTACACAAAATTGTAGATAAAAAGTTTAATGAAGTCATGTTGCCGTGTAGTGACGGCAGAACAAAATACAATTATTGTCACCACCCCCATCTCTCCCGTGGGTGTCGTACAAAGCGACTAAGGGCCGGATTTTTGATCCATAGTTAACTCAACCAATTGTTAAAAACTGTTACTAATTGCTAAATATTAGTCTGATATGTAACCATTAGTAACAATTTTAGTTACTGATGTTACTAATGGATAAATATTAGTCTGATATTGTTACTAATTGTTAAATATCAGTGATATTTAAAGATAAGTAACAATTTTTTACAGTTGGTTAACAGAACTATGCATCAAAAAACCGGCCCTAAGGGTAAATTCAGCAATGAGTAATGGGCAGCAGCAATCCTCATGTGCCACCTAGCTATTTATACTGCGATTCATGTGCCCGATAGATGGTAATAGGCTCGACACTACTGTGGTAGAGCTACTAGTGTTCCTGTGCACAATTCAGTGCGAGAGTACATTGCTATGCAAAGGTTAATTGACACATCTCATTAGTCTATGTTACACCCGATTTAATTAGTTTAGTTATTTAATTAGTATAGTAGCGATGCCATTAAACGAATTTAATATTAACTAACGAAATGGTGGTATCAATGCAACTTAAGCCTATAGCATTTCAGGTAATAGAGTAGTATGGGTTAGAATATTGACATCTCAATAATTCTCTTCGTTCATTGACATATTCCATTTCATCACTTTTCTTTGAAGTTTTGAATCACTATCACCTGTCCTATATGGTGCTTATGAATTAAGATGAAGTGCACGGTTAAATATATGAATGGAAGAGGAAACAACTGCGCCGAACCTCGAAAACCTTCAGAACAGGCTAGATATATGATGATGTAACATTAAAATTTTACAACCAAGGTACCTACATCATAAAGTGTTCGAATTGTAATCCTATATTTCCAAGACGAGATAGGTATAACAAAATAAATTACCACATCAAATTTTCCAACTACAAAGAAAACTGTGTACCAGTGTAAGTTCTGTACAAAACCACCTCATTCCAACAGTCGTAAAAACTCCAACACTTATAGAGTATGCATGTAAAAAGTATAAACTTTATTAGTGACAGCTCTTCACGTTGAATTTCAGAAATTCAAAATGGCCGACGCCTCCGCACTCGCGCGGTTTCTTGCCGCGTATTACGAACATTACCATAGTTCAGGCGAAGCTTATTTAAATGCTCCACCGACTCCATTTAGAGCTTGGAAAATAAAACTCGGGAACGGATCCAGCGATCTTTCGCTGAGCCGCTTTTGTGGTAAATATGTATACGGGAACAATTTTACTGTTTCCCGCGACAAAACTTCGCCCGCAGCCATTTTGAACTTTATGCCAGGGGCCGCAAGATGGCGGCACGGTTTTCCCGCTTCTTTATCAACTTTGTACCAGCATAAGTATCTGCGTTTTGTCGCCGGCATCTTTTATTTTATCGTATTTTATTTTGGAGCTCAGCTGCCAACCGTGTTGTTTGCGTGTTAGTATTTTTTTTTCGATGTCGAATATGTACTCTTAAGAATGTTAGTAACGGTTTTTATGTTTGGAGGCTTTTCGTTATTCTATAGGTAGGTATTCAAGTTCCTAGGTCAAAGTCAATAATTTGATTCGATGCTTTATGCAGCCTTTCTTTGTACAATTTAAATTAAAGTAAAGACAATTTTGTTTTGCTCTTAGCAGTGCTAGAGCGCTACAAATTTGTCTTTAATTATCAAGCTAATTATTTGATTGGAAAGAATACCACTGGCGCGAGAGTGACAAGAGGCTCTTGGCCGGATGTGCGCTCACCTTTACCAAGGTCCACATTATCCGTAAAACGGAACGCAAACAAAGCGAGCGTCGTTCTCCCGTCGACGATAACTTAATTTCAGTCCGCCATAAGTACGTAATTAGCGGGCCGCTGCCTTATCGGCTGGCGGGTAATTAACCTCGGGTTGCCCCCCCGCGCGAGGCAAAGGGGTCGCGCAGAATGTCAACTCCGAATCGCATTTTTTTTTGAAATTTTCATATTTTTCCCTTTTTTTATTCTAAAAGAGTACAAACACTGAAATTTTATTTTTATCGGACTTTGATTAAGTTGGCGCAGAGGTTAGTGCGCTCGGCCTGCCATTGCGTAAACCTATACATACAGGAATGTTGGTTCGAAACTTCCGGCCGTTCCAAATACGAAATCATAAGGATAGACAAATAAAAAAGCTGAAATGCGGCAAAAACTCAGTTTGATGCAAATGTAAAAAAATAATTGGGTACATTAGTTTAGTGTTTAGCCTCCTGCTCGCAGACACGTAAATTGCTTAAAGAATTTAGTTTTGAAAGAAAGAAAGATAAATACAACATTGCATTGTTTTAATATTGTTTTATTTAAAAATACAACATCTCACAGAAATAACGCACACCCTACACACTGCCCATGTTAATACAAACTATGATGATATCCAAAATTCAAAATTTTTAAGATGTTCCAGAATGGCCCATGTATTTGTACACCATCTCAAAAAATTACATACATTTTGCTTTACTGACCGAACTATTTGTATGGGACAAGAAAAAAAATGTAACAATATAATTTTTTTAATAACACCATAGTATATAAATGACTATGTTAGCATGGGTAGTATTGGACAGTATTCTCCGTGTGCGTTATTTCTGTGACATGTTGTTTATGTAACTATTAAAATTAGGTAGTTTTTCTTCCTAATCTAAATATTCCTTAGCACTATAAAATCCGTTCTCTGAGAGCCATTTAGGGTTTTACATTTCGTCAAATATTAATTCTTATATTTTAACGAAGTGTCATTATTGTAAGTCACTGCATTTACTTTTTTAACAAAAGAAGAGGTACTGGAATGTCCGATTGAGCAGTCACCAGCCCTCCCTTGCCTTCCATCTCGTAATACTTCCGCCATATTACGCCGGAGTACGCCCATCTCCTCCACCAATGGGGGCGTTTCGCGCGCTTTTGTTTCGCGCCGTGAGGCCTCCGGTCCGAAACGTTGTAAGCCGTGCATATTCCTTTTGGAAATTTGGCTGTATGCTCTCGTAGCGCGGTCCGTTTTCGTCGACGCTAGTTTATTATGCCGGAGTGTTGCTAGTTTCAAAATATCTTAACTAGCACCGACGTTCGGCTAAATTCGTTCTTGTTGCGTAAGAGTAAGGTGTAAATTTGGTTTGCGCTTAGAATTTTGGCAGAAGGGTGTCATCAGTTCATATTTCATGTGTTATCATCTTTTATTGAGTGCGAGGCAGGGCATTGTTGTCGGTTTACTGCGCGGTTATCTGTTCGGGCGGCGGTGTTTAGTGGCGGAGTATGATGAATGCCATATTGGTGCTACGTATTATAGCTCCCGGTGTACCCGACTTCCAATTTTAATGTACGTCTATAAATTTCGGAACTCGACTAAAAATACAATTTTGTTGCCCGCACAGAGGTTGCGTTCCAAATTTGAAACTGTAATGTTGACAATTTATTTTTGGTACTGTTTTGTTAATGTTGGCATTATAGTCAGTTTTGTTAGTTTTTTTAAATAAAAAAAAATAAAAATGGCTGTGGTTTTTGTTATATTGTGTAATTTATGTTTAATTTTTACAGGGACGCTCTTGACCTTTAACTCACCTGATGGTAAGTGACGATATGAGCCGAAGATGGAATCGAACTTTACCTGAAACCCTCAACCACAGAGGGGCTAGCTATCTTATTACAAATTGTCGGAGCTTTTTATGATTAAGGCGACAGATTTTGATAAGATGGTGGTAGCGGACTTGAAAAAAGTCCTACCACCAACCAAATTCCTTATAAGTATCTATACACAATTAATGCCGTTCTCAAAATAAGGACTTTTTTTTACAGACAGATAGTCTTTTAAGCTTTTGTTCAGAGAGAGACTGCATTAATAATAATAAATGCGAATATGGAATGTTAGAATTATAATAAGAGCCGTAAATAAATTATAATTTTAGAAAAGACCTGTCAATGCGGGCTGTCAACTTGACTTGCCTTATTTCCGTTACTCACTCTTCCTACCTTGTTGCTTGAATGCTGAGATGAACAGCGTCACTGGGACCTCTATTTGTTGTATAGTACTAAAATATTGAGTGACCTGAATTTTATTGCTTTAATATGGATTTATTGTTTTAATATGGAAACATTTTAAAAACAGACACGGAAAGTAAAACTGAATCCGAACGACCATAGAACGTACCAACGTTGCCGGAATTAAGCACAAGCCACCGAGTCGTTTTTAATGGAGTAATCGATCAGCGGCCAGTGGAGCGCGATTCGGACCCGCCATTTGTCAAAATTGCGCGGCACCGATAAGCCGCATAATTTTTGGCGCGCCCGGTTGGCGCTCACTAATTGGCTCCGGACGACCGTCGGCAAAGGGGATTGCGTACTGTGCCATCAACGTCAAACGCAATAAATTAAATTAAATTAGTTCTTCTTCTTCCTGCCCTGTACTCAGTCTTTCTGGGGTCGACGTAGTATGTTTCCCTGGTCCCAGGCTATCTAGACACCGGGAAGGTGCCAGTGATGAATGAAATGTATAGAAAAGAGATGAAAGCAGAGAGTGATTGGGGTGACAACCTTCCAATTCATACTGCTCAAGTTTCAGGGCTAAGGTTTTTAAATTAACAGAACATTTATTAAAAAGGAGTACCTGAAACCGACAGGCATGCATGAAGACAGTAATAAGATTGGATAAAACAAAAGAAGTATGCAAGGATCGTAGCAAGTGGAAAGAAATGATCTCCTCCTACCATGTGGGGAAAAGACCTTATATTATGCATATTAAAATATTTCCGTCATCTAGAATCTATACACGCAGGGCGACAGCGATGTGTATAATAATATAAGTCATTTGGCGCCGACGTTGTTTAGAATGACTGGAATTTTAATTATGATATTTTTATAATGAAAACAGTTGCATTAATAAAAATAGTTTGGTGTCTTGATTTCAGGTCTAATTTCAGGTCATAATTATACGCACCTATCTTGAAAACATGAAAATTTGTCAATTACTGTAATAACGATTGTTGCGTTTCCCCGCCAATGTGTACGGCCCCTAACGGGCCGCTACGACCGCGCCCGATAAAGCTCGGTTTACACAGTGCTTTAATTAATAGAGGTCCTCGAGCGAAATGCCAGAGTTGACATCTCGCCCGTCGCCCGCCATGCCACGGGACTACATTCGACACCCACTTAGGTTGAGTGCGGCAATTTTTACTTCGTTATTTTTAATCTGTGTTCAGTGAGAGGTTATTTAAAAGTGACGTGTTCGAAAAATATTATGCTGTGGAATCAAACCTTAAAGACATCTAAAATAAAACAACTTTATGGATAAGACACTCGTATAATTAGGTGTTTGGTTGGATTTGGTGAGAATAATTATATCTGTTTCTCTCTGCCCAGGCGGTCCACTCTGAAACTCCGAACGATTAACTCACATCTATCCGTCTTTCTCACGCCACTGCGTGTTAAAATAAGAGCGACAAAGACGCAAAGGCTCGATCGAACGAAATAAACTTCCAGAGTAACGCGTCTGTTCCCAATCTATCTGGGGTCGGCGCAGTATGATCGGTCAGACGTCACTATCCACTATCTATCCACTATCCACTCCATGTCAATTCATATCATCGATCACATCGGACAGGTGCTAGTACCTAATGAATGAATGTATAGAAAAGAGACGGAACGGAGAGAGACCGACGAATGGAGAGAGCGATTGGAAGTATAACATTAAAATCCATACTGCTCAAGGTTTTGGCTCAGCCGGCCGTTTGCCTGACACTAACCCTCTTTGGGTATTTATAAGAAAAATGTGACCAAGATTTTATTGATCTGCCCGATTCATATCAATTTTGTTTTCCACTTAAACAAAAAAAAATATATACCTACTCAGGTGGCAATGAATTAATAGACGCTTAATAAAGACCTTCGAAATAGAGGTCCCTTTGCCAACCTGCAATGTAGAGAAGAGATGGCGAAGGGCTCTACCTCGAGTCAATTAAATTTGTTAAACAAGCCGCCCTCAAAGTTGGGTACTTTACAGCGTAATTTTAGGGAAACAAATTTAGCTGAAAATGAAAACGGCAAGTCCTTTGCGGCCAAAAAGTTAATTTGAGCTTTACGAAACAGGGCCACAGATTAAATAGAGCAGGTAAGTAACCAGCCAGTTGCTACACGCAAAATGTTTGGCACATTATGGCGGGACTATTTTGGTTGACAGTTTTAGTTCTTTTTTAATTTTCGTAATTGATTATGTCTAATTTAATACATAAAAATCTCACAGTGTTTGTTAAGGAACTCATCGATACGGCTTGATCGATTCCTATATTTTTTTATGTATATTTGGTAGGTCTGAGAACAGGTCGTAGGCTATTTTTAATACCGTAGTTTAGGTCCGGATTGCGGAGGACGCGGGTTCGATTCCCGCATCATGTCTATAATTTTTCGAACTTTTCTAACCACAATTTTGTTTGTAATAATTGTTATTCTGCTCAGCCGTCACCACATGGGCGAAGCAGAAATGTAACTATCTGTATTAAGTTTACATACATACATACATAATTCACGCCTATATCCCCGAACGGGTAGGCAGAGGTGAACTAGCAGCTTAAGTTTTAATTTTATATATTTTATAGTCTTAATTTTATAATAAGGCCAGAGTGAACAGACATCTTCTAGGGGAGCGTGTACCTTTTTTTTTTTTTTTTGCGGAGAGGTAAACTGCATTTACGCATCATCCCTGCAGTACGGTGCAACTACAGAGGTATGTGGGACTCGGGGTAGAGGCGTTCCCCCACTACACCACTAAACATCCTCTCCGGGCATCCAGCCAAAGCACACTATGGCAGCCATCCGGGGTCATCCGTTAGGATATGTCACCGGACAGCCACCCGCGCCCGCCCTTTCGGGCTCATTCTGTGCACCGTTTCCCCTAGTCCAATGTCCAACAACAGCGTACTGCGCCGGACAAAGGACCCGCCAGTCCTGACCAAGTTTCATCCGAAGAGGAATCTTTCCAAGACAATCCCCCATACGACGGGAACCGGCGCTCCTCCAGCCCCAGAGGGAGCTAGAGGGCGCAGGCTCCCTCACCCTACCTGCACTGCCGGACAAGCGCCCCGACGCAGTCACACCTAACGCCGCCGGACAGATGCCCCGACGCGGCCCTCCTAGACTCCACCGGACAAAAGCCCCGACGCAGTCACACCTAACGCCGCCGGACAGATGCCCCGACGCGGCCCTCCTAGACTCCACCGGACAAAAGCCCCGACGTGGTCCCACCCCCCGGTCGCCGGACAAACGCCCCGACACGACCGCTACCTCCTGCCGTCTCCTCCAGTGGCGATCGCGATCCCCCGGCGGGCGATGCATCGGACCTGCCCAAGACACTGTGCGGCACTGGGCGGTGGACATACCCATCGTGTGGTGTGCCTCCACATAGGGCTCTGTCAGTCACTGCTCAGACAGCTCCCAGCACAAGCCCGCCGACGAGCCGCGCCCACCACTGGAGAAAACTGCCGACCGCCGGACAAACGCCCCGACGCGGCCAACACCTATCGGCCGCCGGGCAAACGCCCCGACGCAGCCCTCCACCTGGTGACCGCCGGGCAAGTGCCCCGACGCGGCCTCACGCACTTCTCCAACAGTGGTGTCAAAAGAGGCGGAGCGTGTACCTACCCCACCTTAGGCCTTATCAACGTTTCCTATCAGGCGAGATTGTGGGTAAAGGCCCAACCTAAATAAGTAAACATTAAAAAAATAACATCACCATAGCAAAAATTTACCTACATAAATGTTTATCATTTCATGATGGTGCTCCCATGGTTAGATCACGTAGAAAGGATGAGTGAAAGGAGAGTGACAAAAAGGTTTTAAATCTTCTACTTCTAACGTTCAAATGACGGTGGCTAATATTTACCACTTCCCTATAAATGGTGAAGTAAAAAGCCTATCTAATTTGAAGATTATTATGCCTACTGTCTCGTCTGCACTGCTATCTCTAGGTCCCAAGTGACAGTCTGCAGACACTCAGCCTGATTACATCAAAATTCGGTGAAATCATCCGCGTGGAATTCGCAAACTTTGAAACCGCTCGACGTCTGTGAGTGTCGGGGGCCTGCTTAGAATCGACTTGCGAATTCTGAATCGATTCCAGTCCGCACGATACCTACCCTGTTTTTTTATTAATATTATCAGACCCGACATACGTTGTTATGCCATCTAAATTATCCGGTAGCTAATTACGGTTACGATTCCATTGCCATGGTTACGTCGAATGTTTGACAGGAAAGCAGTTTATAATTAGGGGAAAATTAAATTGTTATTCTGTTTTCCTCGCAATTTTTCCGTACTTTCTGACCTTTCCTGTCTTGCCTTACCCAAGACAATCATTTCTAAACCAAAATCAGCTAAATCGGCCCAGCCGTGCTCGAGTTTTAGCGAGGCAAACGCACAGCAATTTATTTTTATATAGAAGATTTAAATACGTATCCTTTTTCACGCAAACCATCCATCGATTCTTCGGTCTTTCTCTCATTCTAGATCCGTCCACACAAATACTTGACACACCTCTAGTTACGTAAGTAACCCCTTTTTTACTTCTCATGCTCTGAAAGTGCTTATTTGAGCAGGACATAGGCTGCACAAAATCGAATTTTGTGCTCTAGAGCATTAGCGTATCTACTCATAAATGTGTATATATTAAGGCAAAGAAAATCTCTCTTATCTCTCTCTCTCTAATCCTCTCTAATCCTCTCTAATCCTCTCCTATGCTGGCCTGGGAGCGAACAAAAAACGTAGAATAGGCCAGCCCCAACTCATCCCGTGGGTGTCGTAAGAGTCGACTAAGGGAGATTGCCCGGTGTAGACCAATAAGCACATTGGGGCACCCGAATGGTGGAGGGCAAACCACCAACAACAGCGTACCCAAAGAGGGTTGGTGTCAAGCAGGCGGCCGGCTGTAAAACCTAAGCCAAAACCTTGAGCAGTATGGAATGGAATGTTGTCATTCTAATCACTCTCTCCGTTCATGGGTCTCTCGACATGGTCCGTTCAGTCTCTTTTCTATACATTCATTCATCACTAACACCATTACGGTGGGATGGATGATATGAATCAAAAGGGATTGGATGGCTTGATGGCGTCTGACATATGAATGGAAGAGGAAACATACTGCGCCGACCCCAGATAGACTGGGAACAGGGCAGGGAGAAGAAGATTAAGGCAACGAAAATGAGCCATGCAGCCAAACACAATAAGAAATTCACAGATAGAATTTTTTATTTTTTAATATTTACTTAAATTTATTTGCCTAATGTGTTTTTTAAGACATAAAACATATTAACATTTTAATTCAAGTAGGTACGGTAGGTTAATAAATTAATTTAAGAAAATTATTATTTCAAAATTAATTTAATACTTGACTGTATAGGTCTGCAGCCCAAGACTAATATAAATGGGAAAAACAATTTCCGTCAGTATTCAAAACTGTACTAATTTAGTTTGAATTTTAAGAAATGTTATGATGAAATACTGTTTTATTTCCTCGCAATCGAAGTGAAAAGCAGAGTTTCTAACTCGTCCACAAAACATTTTTATCCTCGACATTGCTATCATCTGCTAAAAGTCTCGGACAAATCTACTATTAATTCATATCATCCACCACACCGAAAAGGTGCTAGTAATGAATGAATGTATATTTATTTATTTATAGGCACACACAGATTGCTATCAATACAATTCCAAAAAAAAAATCAACAGGACAAGACAACAATCCACCATCAGTGTACACAACATGATTATATATAAATAATAATAATTCGTATTACTATTAGACACATAGGTAAACTAAACAAATACTAACATACATACTAATAATCTTTGTACTACATTTTCTGACAATTTTATAATGTTCAGATTAAAATCAGAAAAGTAAACATATAAATAGTGAAATCACGCTTGAAGGATAGAGGAATGCTGGTCTTTAAAAAAGTTCGTTATAAATTTTTAGTACCGGATGAAATTAGCACTAAAGATATCAATGTCTTCGCTACTACGCGCCACTAGGTTATAAGAACGGCACATTCTGACCAGAGAACTATAATAAGAAGTGTTGTTTCTGTATATTTGCATTGCAAAAATGTTCGGAAAGCGAGACTTGTGTCTTGTGTTGAGGTTCAATAATGCAAGCAGGTCAGGTGCGTCGATGGTTGCGTGTATTAACTTATGGAGGTAAAGAAGATCGTACCTTTTACGCCGGGCTTCCGAAGACATAACCCCAAACCTGTCTAACCTCTGATTATAGTCTCTAAGAGATCGACTAAGGTTACATTTATAGGAAAGGTGCTTTAAACTGCGCCTCTGAACCCTTTCAAGATTGTCAACATGCACCTTATAGTAAGGGGACCAGACAGGGCAACAGTACTCCATAGTGCTTCTCACTAGACTGAAAAAAAGACATAGGGTGCTTCCCGTTTTTTTTAATTCTTTTGTTGTTCTCATAATGAAGCCTAAAAGTCGTTGCCCTTTCTTTGTGATATGATCATAATGAATACGGAAAGATAGTTGCTCGTCAAATATTACACCAAGATCCCTAACAGATTGAACTCTCTTCAAAATAATATTACTTCTGTAATAGGGCCGGGTGCGTATATTTTTCTTTCTGGTAAAAGTTATGACACAGCATTTATCCACATTAAGATTCGTATCATTAGATTGACACCATTGTGTAACTACCTCAAGATCATTTTGAAGGGCTATACTCTGTCATGCGTCTCCCACATTCGTAAATATCTTGAGGTCGTCCGCATAGAGCAGAGCAGGGCATGATAAGCGGCCAGTTAAATCATTAATGAAAACAATAAATGATAGTGGTCCAAGATAGAAAAGACACAGAAAGGACCATGTCGAGAGACCGATGAACGGAAAGAGTGATTGGGATGACAATATTCCAATCCAGACTGATCATGATGATGATGATGATGACTACCTCAAGGTTTTGGCTTAGTTTCTATGGCCGGCCGCCTGCCTGACACCAACCCTCTTTGGTTATACTGTTGACAGAAAGAAAGAAAGAAAAAAAAATGTTTCAAGGTCCCAGAAAAAAAATTACAATTAAAAATAATCAAATAAGAATATATGGGTACCAAAATGGTCTCCGCTCAGTATAAAGGCGCTGTTGTTGGTGGTTTGCTCTCCTATTGTGCTTATTGGTCTACATCGGGCAATATCCCATGGATTTATGTACGCATATTCTCTCTCCTTTCTCCTACTCTTTCTTTTTCCAAACCCCAAATTGGCAAGCGCATCCCGCTAAAACCAGGCGCAAACAAGCGCTCCAACTTTTAGCGGGCAACAGCTCCGGCATGCGAACGCAATAAAAACCTTATAAAATTTCTAATGGGAAAACGTACGAGAAGAGTTCCCCCGGTGAATTATGAATGGTAACGAGCTCCCGCCCCTTTGTATCGGGGCTGGGGCCACAGTGTACCCAGAACAGTAATACGTCTTCATACAAACTGGCCGCTTAGAAAGTGTGCTTTCGTAATCGGCGCCGTGTAGGCACGCACTGTGATACACATATTGAAAATTCGCGCGTACAAGGTGATTGCACTTTCGCTCGCTGCTCGCTGCCGCCCGGCACATTCGCGCTTGCAAGCATTGAACTACTATTACTAGCGTATAGAAGCGACACCTCAAACAAGAATTGTAGTCCGTGCGTTGATGCTCCGGAGCAACAACTCATTTAGTCATTCGCCAACGCTCGAAGCGACTGCTTGCCGAAATTGTGGCTACAGATCGATCTAAAAATGACTTCTTGCGTGTTAAAAACATGCAACAATCAATCAAAAACAAAACAAAAATAGTGGTGTGACTTATCATCGTTAATTGTAACAAAATATTAATTAAAACATATCAAATATTAATTTAATAGCATAATTACACATTTGCGATGCATAATCTAATCTATAAGGATATTTTTGTTAGACTGCGTTGAAAGAAACGCGTAAGCGCTATGAAATCGGTGGCGCTTACGATGTTTTGGTCGCGACAAAACTGTATTCTATCAGCGATCAGCGCTGCATGTTTTAATACTTTGGTTAGACGATAATCGACTGCTAATTGTGTTAGCGCTTATGTTGTTTGTTTAGCGCTGCAGCATATAACTGACTCCACGGCACGCTCGCCCGCTCGCCCCGCACACCCCGCCACTGTAGGTAGATTCGGGTTGGGAGAATATTTTTGTTTGGCATAGCGTCTCTAGTTTACCTTATAACTCAATGCTCGCAACCGCCGCTTTAGCCATCGTTTTAATAGAACACGATTGCGCGAATTTTACTCGTAAGAACGCGCGATCAAACCTTTTGAACCCTAATACGCGGCCGCGCGACTGAAAAGTTTGTATACGCGTACACGCGATGGTAGCTCGATCGCGAAATCGCGTTCTATTAGGACGATCCTTTAGTTACAAGCCTAGCGTCAACGCAGAGTAGGCTACAGGCCGCAGATAAACTACTGTTCTGGGTATACTGTGCTGGGGCGCTCCAAGTTGCGACTTGTTTCTTTTGCGGACTGCGGTAGCGGTTTCCGCGAAAAATAACATTGTCGTCGCGCTTTTGGACGGTCGTCGCGGAGCGAGTCGCGAACGCCTTTAATTGACGCAATTTAGAGGTGGCACGAACAAGCTTTTTGATTCTGTTCGCAGATAGTTGTCCACTATCTTGGTTGGGGATTTTATTAGGAAAATGAGAAAAAGTCCCTGTATCATCATTTTCGTGTCGTAACGGCAGAGTACAATACAATTGTCACCACCCCCATCTCTCCCGCGGGTGTCGTACAAGGCGACTGAAGATAAAAAAGTGATGAGGAATGGGCGGCAGCATGCCTCTTATACCTCCTAGCCATGTACAGCGACTTTTGTGCCCGATAAATGGCAATAGGCTCACCACCCGTTACATTGGCTCTATCCTGATTGGCGAAGCGTGGGTTTTGATTCACCTCTGCCTACCCCTTCGGGGATATAGACGTGATTTGTATTTAAAGGTGGCACGAACAAGCTTTTTGATTCTGTTCGCAGATAGTTATCGGTTAGGTGCGGGTTTGGTTAGGGATTTTATTTACGAAGAAAAAAAGAAAAAATCCTGTATCATCCCTATATCATTATTTGCCTGCCTCTACCATTATTATTAGTAAAACATAGTGTTTTATACATATACTCTTTGATGTTAGTCAGACGGCATCAAGCTATCCACTCCCTTTTGATGGCTGGATCCCACTTGCATTAGGTATTACTACGGATACCTAACGCAATAAATATATATTATTATGTTTTGCTGATAATTCATTATTTGCCATGACACACACGTGTACACATTAAATTATAATCTTACATAATCTTAATATGTGTTAACGAATAATTGATAATATTTTTTCATAATTATTGTTTGTATATTGATGGAGGAGCTCGATAGAGCTAAGTCTGCGTTTGTGCAAACTAGAGAATGTTCGCTAAGGACGGTCATTGTATAGGTGACCAAAATAATATATTATCTCGAATTCCTCCGTGCTTTGGAAGGCTTAGGGCCTGTTTCACAATCGATAAGTAAGCTCGAAGTAGCTTACTTTGCAGTTCAATTGACATATATTTCATATTACAACTGTCAAATGATCTGCGAAGTAAGCTACTTAGAACTTACTTGTCGATTGTGAAACAGGCCCTTAATAAACTCTTGATAAGCTGCAAATTAAAAAAAAATTATAGTCACATAATCAAGGTTTTACACGAACCAATTTATATATCGCTAACTACGTCGCGGCAACCTCGCCCATTAATTGAAAGCTTTTAAATTAGGAAGGCGCGTTTAAAACTCCATTATAAGGGTCCCAAATCCGTTCTAAATCATTTAAAAGGGTATGTCATAGGAAGGTCCGGCGTGAAATGATTTCAATTATGTCGCAACGGCCTCTCTTTTTGGCTTAACAGTGTGTAACAGAGACGGTGATAGAAGAATTTCCATTCCTAATTCATGTAGTCCTGGAGCCTTGGTGCAAAATTAAGAGAACTTTGACAATAATAATTAAATAATATGTCTACTGCCGCACTCAGAGACATCAAATAACTTTAATGGGCATTTAATGTCAAAATTTTTCATTTAAATTTAGACCAACGACCTGACAAGAATAAAGACTAGTTTTGAATTGTCATTTTTTGACATTCAGTACTCATTATCGTTAATTGGTCTTCAGCGTAGTATATAACAATGTTATTCGAAGGGCGTGATTGTAAGAGGTTGTAGAAATTTTGCTGGATCTGTGCATTTATTTTAAGTAGTTCGCATGGGTAGCGAGTATTTCACCGTTCCTAACGGCATTAATGTCTGTGAAAGCTTCAAGTCTGGCAGGCGGGCGGTCTATCATGAAAAATCTCTCTCGCCAAATCCTGGGGCAGTTTGACGATTGATATACTGCATCAAACCCAAATGTACCACAGATAGGAATGGTACATTTTTTTTATTTGAACATTATGTAATTGTTAGAAAAATTACAACAAAGAAAAAGAGGTTAGAAAACTCAGAAGGATTGTCTTGTTGCGGGCCTCGAACCCGCGTCTTCAGCAATCCGGAAGGCTGTCTACTACTCGACCAACCGAGACTTGCCAACATATCTCTCTCTATATCAGGATAATGTTTTTTATGTCACACCTGACCATAAAGTGGACTATACCTTGCCAGCTACGCGTACCAAAAATCCCACTTCCTGGTCAGGGGGCGGCCTAAAACTATGATCTTACCTCGGGCGATAAAGAAGAATACTTGCGATCTGAGACATTTTTTGTTTTATCACCCGTACCTCTATAATATAGGTACTACTGTACAGCGAGGTCTTCCATGCTGGCCTGGGAGCGAACAAATAACGTAGAATAGGCCAGCCCCGTGTCGTAAAAGTCGACTAAGGGAGATTGCCCGGTGTAGACCAATAAGCACCTTGAGGCACCCAAATGGTGGAGGGCAAACCACCAACCATACACAAAGTCAAAGTCAAAATTCATTTATTCATATCTGGTATGATTACAATACACTTATGAATCGTCAAGACGCTAGATACCGAAAACCCGTGTGTCCAAGAAAAAAAAATTGTGGAAAGAGTTTTGGTGTCAGGCAGGCGGCCGGCTGTAAAACCTAAGCCAAAACCTTGAGCAGTATGCTATTCGATTTTAATTTTAACATTATATAAATGTTAGAAAAATTGGTACTAACCCGTTAGAAGAATTTCGGCAAGTTAGTTAGTGTCTTGGGTGGCCGAGCGGTCAGGCACCTGCCCGGATAGCAGCGGACGCGGGTTCGATTCTCGCCTCAAGATCATAATTTTTCGAAATTCTTTTTCTAACCACCAAAATCTTGAGCAGTATGGATTGTAATGTTGTCATTCCAATCACTCTCTCCGTTCATCGGTCTCTCGACATGGTCCGTGCCGTCTTTTTTCTATACATTTATTCATCACTAGCACCTTTACGGTGTGATGGATGATATGAATCAAAAGGGAGTGGATGGCTTGATGACGTCTGACCGATATGAATGGAAGAGGAAACATACTGCGCCGACCCCAGATAGCTGGGAACAGGACAGGGAGAAGAAGAAGAAGATGTCCCAGCATGTGACCGTGTTGAAAGCGTGCAGAGTTTTTAGTAACAACATAGTATTTTTGACTATGCTAGCATTTGGGAAGTATTCAGGGTGTGTGTTAATTCTGTTACAATGTTGTTTAAACACAATGTTTATGTAGTACGAGGCCTGATAGAGGAGAGACCACGTCCCCGGGAGTACGCATGTGACCGTGTGAAAGCGTGCAGTTTTTCGAGACTTACCGGGGACCCTTTTTTCGCGCCGCGGGCTGAGTGGGCCGCCGTTAAAACTTGTATATCGGATTAGACGAAATTACAAAGTGCTAGAGTTAAGAGGGTTCGGATGCTGTTTGGATTAAGCCTCTTTAACTGCGAGATGAGGACGCTGAGTTGCAACCCTAGTTCGACCCTTGTCTGCTCGCTTTCCTCCCTAGGATACGTGTGTTACGTCAGAACTACTATTTTTTCACATTTTTCATAATACAATTACATACATAAATCACGCATATGTTTTGGGATATAGGCGTGATTTATGTATGTATGAAATATCGTGAGAAAAACTCTGCTAACAATTTAAGAAATAGAGGAATTTGCTCTCGACGCGTTTATACCCCGCGATTCGGCTCACAGCCCATTTATACCCCGCGAGCCTCCTCGCGACCCGTTAATAAAAGATGGCTGACACGTGTTCTCTAATGCACTCATCTATTATTACGAATACGAAGGCGAGGCTTCAGGTAAGGCCCTGAAGTGTGGCTTAATCTTATTTGAAGAGAACATTGCAGTATTTCATGGTACAGGGGTAAGGCCCCTGTACCTCAACTCAATTCCCATTGTTAAAGTGAGACAACGCTATAAGCCGAGTAGGCGACGTCCCGTTTTGTCACCCGCGTTTGGATCGCAGTAATACTTCATGGTACGGCCACAGTTCTTACAATTCGCGAACGCGGGAGATGTGCTTGACGGTGTGTATACATACATACACATAGGTGAATAAGCACCCACGTTTCGTTTCCCAGGTCCCATGTAATAGGTGGTGAGCCCATTGCCATATATCAGTATTAATGTAAAATACAGAAATTATAATAACTAAGAACGTTCCCAAATAACTTGTGTTTCCAGGAACGTTAAACCTATTAAATAAAATACTGGCGAAAAATAGTGATCCGTAACAATTTATCTGCCAAACTTCTGTAAAAACACAATTAACTTTTTTTTATTTGCTTTTATTTATAATTTAAAACTATTTATAATTTGACCGCCATCTTCAGCCCGATCCATTCATGTCCATTTGCTCACATCATCATCGAGCTTTACCCCCTAAGGTGAGTCGGGTCTGTATATTTTTATGCTACAACGACCATCAAAAATATAGAAGACGACATAATACACGTTATATCGTCTTCTATGTCATGTCCAATGCCCAACATAGAAGATGATAACACACTATTTATGGTCCTCATTTAAAAATATCGGAGACAAAGGACAGGAAAGCTATACCTATAGGTACACCTCAATTCGAATCAAAACCAACTAGTATCAAATTCCCTTTACCAACTCTTAACATGATCGTTTCCGAACTTACGAACTAGCTGGGACCCGGAGGGTGCTCGCCTCCTCAAACACAACTTGTAAAGTGATTGAGTCTTCCTCCAACAAACACTCGTTCAGCCACAAGTGGAATTCCCAACCCTATCCCGCAACCAATAGAGCTCATCTCTATCCAGTTAATTGGTGTTTGCGTTGCGTTTTGTGGAGGCCTCGCAAAGTCCACGCTCGCCGGAATACATTGGGCACTGATATTTGAACCCCATCGGAATTGTAATAAGGAGTAGCGTCACACATTCACACATGCCTTCGGGAATACATTCATATCACGTGATTTGCCTGTGGTCTAATGTGTGGTGGTACTCGCATTCAAATAGAAGGTTCAACTCCACGTATTTCCTTTGCAATTTTTTTTTTAGATTGGACATGATGAGGAATGCTGTTTAGCTGTTTTACATACATACGTTAATAAATCGCGCCTGTATATCCCCGTAGGGGTAGAGAGAAGTGTAAGTAGCACCCACGTTGTTAACAACTATGCTAGGTTCTATGTAAAATAGGGGGCGAGCCTATTGCCATTTATCGGGCACGTTAATTGCAGTATACGGCTAAGTATATAGTAAGAACACAGTACTGTTTAATTTTTTTTTGTATTACTAATAATAGATGGTAATTGATTTTTTTAATAAGCACTAAAAAAACGTGGGTGCTAGTTCACCTCTGCCTACCCCTTCGGGGATATAGGCGTGATTTATGTTTGTATGTATGTACTAAAAAATTACAAATAGATACGCATCCCCGTAAATCTAAAAACAACGCCTCTGTTATTAAAAAAATGTTTAATTTAGTGTAAAAAAAAGTAGTCACAAAAAGCTCGAAAAATTAAAAATTATAGTCTTGATGCGGGAATCGAACCCACGTAATCTGAAATCCGGGCTGATGCCTATACAACTTTTTCTAACTACAAATTCCGTTGTAATGTTTATTGTTGTAATATTAATTTTTCTAACATCCAAATACTGTTCAAATAATAATTTCATGTAACGTTCAAACGACAAACAAACAATGTCAAACTCAATTTATTTACATCGCCATTCCACCGGGTCGCGCTCCTACCATCCATTCGCTTTCAAAGGTCCGAATTAGCTAATCTATCCGATCCAGATACTAATAGGTGCGGTTTCAGACAAACTGCTGTACGCCAAACAAATAAGATTCCCGTTTTACTTATCGCGCCTATGTTTTGGGAGGCGGCGAAACCACTTCACGGAGTCTATTCCGTGTCGCGATGGCGATTACACGAGAGACAGTTTCTATTGCTATGCTCGTGTCGGCGAAGGAAGCTCCGAGCATTTCTTATTCGGACTTCTGCAATATTTCGAGAAAAAGATGCGCCTCCACGCTATTTATAAGTGTAAAGGTTAGAAAAATGCCATAAAAATGATAACTTTGTCAATTGGCTTTATGCTTTACGATAAAAACCACTTAAGGTTGACAATCGACTGAGTGCCGTTGACGTACATAATATTACAATATAGCTCATAAGATTAAAATTGTTAAAGCTCTAGCGGTAGGGATAGCTAATTTACTGATTCATATAAATGATTCAACTATAATATTTTAACTCTTATACCAGCGTAGGTAAAACGTGTATTTTCCTATCATTTCCTTCTATTTCAAACTCTCGTTCTAAATTAGAATCGTCATTATCAACACCTTCTCTGTGGATATAAGAAAAATATTAATAAAAACATAGGGAAAATGGGCTACGCTGACCCGATGTAGGTTGGGAGGTGGTTAGAACACTGATACTCAAGAACAAAACAAATTTTTACTCGAGTTGTTATCGAACCCTGCGATTTTTCCTTCGTACACGCAATCGGAGCCGGGGTATATCGTTACCCCGTCCCGTCTTAATCACGCTCCGGTGATCATTACTCAAGCACTGCGCGGCTAATTGCCACGTCTGTAGGTCGCAAACTACCTCCACCGCCCCCTCACCCCCGGAGGGGACTCCCGGCCACTGATAGTGGCAAGCTATTTGTTTTGAACGCACTGATATCTAACAGATTTATTTAGTGTACGGCTATCTTGTACGGCTATGACACGCCAGGTCAACACATCGCCCAACTGATCAAAAAATCAAAATCGAATGAAAGCATTTAATGTTCACATGAAACGTGGTAGTTAGACAGACGTTGAATTAAAAATAAAACAATGTTCGTAACCAAAATCGATAAACGCAAATAGTTTTCAAAACATTGTGTGTTCTATGCTATTTAGGGCCTGTTTCACAATCGACAAGTAAGTTCTGAGTAGCTTACTTGGAATGTTATTTGACAGTTGAAATATGAAATATATATCAATTTAACTGCCAAGTAAGCTACTTAGAACTTACTTGTCGATTGTGAAACAGGCCCTTAGACTTCTGTCTTGCAAGGTTGCAAGATTTTTTTTTGTATTTGAGATGCGTGGGAGGGGTAACCCACCAATCTACACTGGGCCAGCGTGGTGGGTTATGGTCCCTTCCCCTATATTCTTCCACTCGTTGGGAAGGCCTGTGCCCCAGCAGTGGGGACATTAAATGGCTGGTAAAGAGAAGGGTGACAACTCTGCTATGCCGTCATCCACTCAAATAAAACTTTTATAACAGTCATCTAATAAAATTTACTAGTCACAAACAATACATACACACATAAATCACGCCTATATCGCAGAAGGGGTAGGCAGAGGTGAACCAGCACCTACGTTTCGCCAATTATGTTAGGTCCCATTTAATAGGTGGCGAGTCTATTGCCATTTATCGGGCACAAAAGTCGGCAGTGCATTGCTGGGTAAAAGGAACGCTGCTGCCCATTCTTTATCACTGATCTATCCTTAGTCGCCTTGTACGACACTCACGGGAGAGATTTGGGGTGATGACAATTGTATTCTACTCTGCCGTCACCACACGGCTAACAAACAATACAATACAGCATAAAAATAACATATTTTTAATTTTGACTGTAATATTTCTTTGAAAAAATTGTTAATTGGAAAACAATTTTTTCAAAGAAATATTACAAATATTTTTGTGGTTAGAAAAAGAATTTCGAAAAATTATGATCTTGAGGCGGGAATCGAACCCGCGTCCGCTGCTATCCAGGCAGGTGCCTGACCGCTCGGCCACCCAAGACTCTAATTAACTTGCCGAAATTCTTGTAACCTTTACACTTCACGTTGTAAGCCAACAGGTACCCTCACAAGGTAGAAATAAATTTCAAACATTCCAAAGCAGATATTTTTACAAATACCGCGCGTTCGGTTAAGCTTGGGTTTGCTTTATAAACTATTTATTCAATTATAAACTATTCTTTATATACTTTTTATTTCTACATTGCGAGGGTACCCGTTGGCTTACAACGTGAAGTGTAAAGGTTACAAGAATTTCGGCAAGTTAATTAGAGTCTTGGGTGGCCGAGCGGTCAGGCACCTGCTCGGATAGCAGCGGACGCGGGTTCGATTCCCGCCTCAAGATCATAATTTTTCGAAATGCTTTTTCTAACCACCAAAATCTTTGTACTAATTTTTCTAACATTTATATAATGTTAAAATTGAAATCGTAAAGAAATATTAGATCAGACAAATTACGAATGCGAGAATTAATTTTCGCAAATTCTTTTGAACTTTGTTATAATGTTTTTAACATTTATATAATGTTCTACTAAAGAACAAATAAGAATTAAAATAAAACGAGACCGAAAAATCACTCGCAGTAAATTCCATTGTCGTTTAATTATATGTAGGTAATACATAAATAATTACTTCGCTATTCCACCGACACATCGCCACCTCGTAAAGTATAGAGGCAGGCTCGACACAGATTGGCTCATTAATTTAACAGCGTGCAACACTTAAGCCAGTGTTGCCAACATTTCCCCAAATGAAGTGGCGGGGCACCTTGCAACCCTACAGTATTCCCCCGCAAATTCCCTAAAAACTTACAGAGAGAGTCCCAAATCGCTTGAAGACACGCAAAGCAATTTTGCCCAAGTGTGAGTACATCCGAGTTAAGTTCAGGGCGTTATCGCCCTTGTGAGTTCAGGTAGTCAGGGGTCCCTTTTGATTTGTAGGGTAATCTTCCCTGAATATTGCCTACTTCATTATTGTTAATTTACATCCTATAACGGAGGGTTTGCTTTAATTTTGATTGTGTTTGCGCGAAGCTACGTGTTACGTAGAACTCGTAGTTGCTACGACAATCGTAACGCTTGTTATATTATTATTGTTACATATAATTTTCACTCTTTATAAACATTAGAATATTATAAACAGACGGCGATTTAAAAGATAAATAAGCAGCATAGGTATTATAATTAAAAGTCAATATTAACTGCCGCACTCGGTAACGTCAAATAACGTTAATGAGTACCTACTTAACGTCAAAAAATGACAATTCTAAACTAGTCGCTATTCTTGTGGTCTAGATTCGAATGAAAATTTTTGACATTAAATACTCATTAAAGTTAATTGACGTCTCTGAGTGCGGCAGTAAGTATTATTAAAAAATGCCGCATGGTGACGGCAGAGTAGAATACAATTGCCACCACCCCAAATCTTTCCCGTGGGTGTCGTACAAGGCGACTAAGGATAAATCTGAATATGATTAGGAATGGGCAGCAGCGTTCCTCTTATACCTACCGCCTAGCAATGTACTGCGACTTTTGTGCCAGATAAATGCCAATAGGCTCGCCACCTATTACATGGGACTTGATATATTTGGCGAAACGTGGGTGCTAGTTCACCTCTGCCTACCCCTTCGGGGATATAGGCGTGATTTATGTATGCATGTAATATTAAGTATTATCGTTTTTTTTTGGTATTTGGACAAATTTACTTTTATTAAGTTAAGTGCTACTCCTATTATAGTAAAGTAGTATATTAAAAGATATATTTAGGAATATCTAATAAGTGGGTGTCGTACTTAGGGTAAAGACAGCGATGAATAATGGGCAGTAGCATTCCTTTTATACTACCTAGCAATATACTGCGATTTATGTGCCCGATAGATGGCGAACCTAACCTAATTGGCGAAATGTGAGTGTTAAGAGACCTACAAATAGGACTGATTAATGCTCCATATTAATTTTAAAATCCTGTTTTTCAACAGCTCTAAATATTTTATTACTTTTTAATGCAATAAAAAAAAATTGAAAGAATTTGATTCTGTGCCAAATATTAATACTTGAAGTTAGATGATCCCATAAATAATTATATTTGGATATGTTACTTTATATATGATTCCCAATCAAACACGCCTTTTGTCCAGAAGAAAATTAATTAATCAGTCCAATCCAATCCGTGTGTCAACATGTCCAATAGAAACTTAGCCAAAATCAAACACGGGCCACCCTCTTTTTTATCCGGGCACATGTGCAAGGCTTGCCCCTTGTTAATACCGAATTTGTGATAATTTGCTTTGGGGTATAAGTATAATTGATTGTGTTGATGCCGCGAGGTATACTATTTGCAATGCGTTCAAAGGTCAAATTAATTACGATAAAGGGAGAGATGGTTGTTCTTTTTTATGTCAGTTAATCAGTGTGTGGAAAAGAAGATGTTCTTCATTTATTATTGTTAGCGGAACGTGTCAAGAACCAGACCAAAAAAAAAAAAAAACTAGCATCGGATTTGAGAATCAACAAATTTTATATTGTTTCAGAGCTTATTATTATCAAAACCATCTTCTAAGAAAGCCTTGTGGATTTACAAATTTGTAGAGGAAAGCTTAGCTATTAGATCTTAATACAGAAACAGTGACGATGGGACCAGCATGTAATCATATTTATTTACAAAAGTCCCTAAAAAATAAAGACAGAACAAAAGTATAGATACTGGACAAATCGTCGTGAGAAACAAAATAGTTCTAAAAAGAACTAGAGGCCTAGCTAGACAAGCGATGATGGCATACAATTGAATTTTCTGTAATCGTGGTAAGCTTTACGCAAAATTATTCATATTAATTTATTGCTTTTCCACATCATTGTAAAAAAAATGTAAATGCGGTTCGTTGTGGATCAAAATGAATTGTATTTGTAATTTGTAAATCTATTTGTATTTTTTGTTTGTTTGCTCTAGTTCTTTAGAAACTAAGCTCGTTACAATTCCAGTCTTTGTTAATATAAAAAAAAAACTGTAAAGATTGAAAGAAATCGTATTTGTCACTACATCATTAATAACGATTAAAGATCTACAATCAATATGGATTAGTCTGTGATAGTTCGTTCCTATGAATACATACATACATAAATCACGCCTATAACCCCGAAGGGGTAGGCAGAGGTGAACGACCTATTGCCATTTATCGGGCACAAAAGTCGCAGTAGGTACAAAGCTAGATGGTATAAGAGGAACGCTGCTGCCCATTCCTCATCACCGATTTATCCTTAGTCGCCTTGTACGACACCCACGGGAGAGATTTGGGGTGGTGACAATTGTATTCTACTATGCCGTCACCACACGGCATAGTAGAACACGGCAGTTCCTATGAATGAACAAGTTAAATACAGGTGTTTCCTATTACATACATACATACATAAATCACGCCTATATTCGCGAAGGGGTAGGCAGAGGTGAATTAGCACCCACGTTTCGCCAATTAGTTAGGTCCCATGTAAAAGGTGGCGAGCCTATTGCCATTTATCGGGCACAAAAGTCGCTGTACGAGGAACGCTGCTGCTCATTCCTCATCACTGTTTTATCCTATTATTACGTCAGTAATAAATGCCGTGTAGGGGAAACTAGCCCATGATAAACATATCTAGGGATTGGGATGCCAACATTCCAATCCATACTGCTCAAGCCTTGCTGTAGATAAGTGATAACCAAACTATTCCAACTAAAAGTCATACAAAATTATATGTATGAAACTGATGTAATAGGGGTTAAAATATGAAATTTCTGATGTTCCTTCATAATTTAGTAGTAGTGTATAATTCCTTTAAAACAATAATTATGTCCATTATTCTTTTTTATTTTAAACTTCATTTCAGAGACTTATATTTATGTATAAAATGTTATCTTATTTCTATTTCTTTAACTACCAATAAATCTTCAAAACAGCTCGTCCTAAGTACCACTTAGATCCAAAAAAACACGGACACCAGTCCGTCTCCGTTATAAAAAAAAATCTCTAGGTATCCCATAGCTTAATGTTGTCTAAATATACCCACAAAATTATATAAAATTTAGACATATGTTTGTATGGAAAAATGAATTTTCGCTAAATTCTCCATACAAAACGGCAATTTGATACTAACTGCCGCACTCAGAGACGTCAATTAACTTTAATGAGTATTTAATGTCAAAAATTTTCATTCAAATCCATACATAAGACCATAGACCCGGCAAGAATAGCGACTAGTTTTGAATTGTCATTTTTTGACGTTAAGTATTCATTTATATTATTGGACGTCTCTGAGTGCGGCAGTTAAACCCCTAATATAACTAAGAAAACAACGTGGCGACCGTCAAATGTAAGAGTAAAAATATGTCAATTTTTGACAGCAAAAATTTAATTTAATTTAATTAAATTTTTCGATGGAAACGTTGTATCGCTTGCCTCTTGGCTAAGAACCAAGGTTTTGGCTTAAGTTTTACATTTCATCAGATTTCTTCTGACAAAAGAGCTCGCTAGCGCAGTGGCACAGCGCACGGACCAACGGCTTAACGTGTCTTCCGAAGCACGGAGGAACTCGAGGTAAAAAAGTTTTGGTCACCTGTCCAATTAGCGAACATTGCATAGTTTAAGCAATCGCAGGCAAGCGCGCTATGCCTCTGCGCTAGCCAGCTCCTCAGCAGTGGGTACATTAAAAAAAAAAAATAATGATGATGATGATGCGTTGGGCTAGAATCAAACGACCTCGCAATTCGACTCCCCATCCTCCACCGCGAGATCTGATTTACGACCCATTAGATAAATATCGTATCAAATTTATCCCAGCACCAATAATTTAGTGGCAATTTAAAATAAACGACTAGCTATAAAGACAACGCCATTCAATTCCTCTGAGGCACGCGTGTACTGGTCCAAAGCCCTAGGGACGTGGACAAGTCTCTCCCCATCACTTGACAGTGTTTTGTTTCGGGATTTAGTGGGAGTTGGAGTGAGAGGACAAGATTTTCTGTCCCCCGAAAGAGATGTGTCCACGTCCCGTGCTATGGGGGCTGGAGTTGTCGGTGACTCTCGCATCTCACCCATATGGCCAGTTTTCGTGTCGAGGGGAGTTAATTGTGTTGATATGACAACTCGCGAATATAAATGGCTGCTTGCATTGTGTCATTGTTTGTTAACAGCGACCGTTAGTGATGTCGTTGGTTTGTTTTTGTTTTATCTGTGTAATGGGATCGCTTAGCCGAAAAAGATTCTGTGGAATGGTCGTAGGTATTATTATACATGTACAGAAATTATCGGAAGATAAATAGTCATATTTTTTTAACCCTCACACCTATCATCTAGTCCAAAATTAGTTAGCATAAGCATTAAAATTTGTGTTATGGACACTAGATGAAAGAAAAAACTTCATAGATTCTGATAAAATGGTTGCAACTCACATGGACTTGAAAACAGTCCTTCCACTAACCAAGCCGCCAGATGCACGGGGAGCAACGGCTTAACGTGCCTTCAAAAGCACGGAGGAACTCGAGATAATAAAAAAAATTTTTGGTCACCCATCCAACGACAAGCTTTAGCGAACATTGCTTAGTTTACGTAATCGCCGTCCGAGCGCGCTATGCAACTGTGCTAGGCGTACTGGTGATTTTTTTTATGCTAGACAGAGAAGCTCTTGCCCTTCATCTTACCTGATGGTAAGTGACGATAAGGGCTGAAGATGGAATCGAGCTTCACCTGGAACCCTCAACCACAGAGGGGCTGGCTATCTTATCACAAATTGTCGGAACACAATAATGCTGTTAACTTATTATGGCGACAGATTTTGATAAGATGATTGTAGCTAGCCAGGCGGACTTGAAAGAAGTCCTGTCATTAACCAAACCAAGTACAAATTTGTACCCCCTAGGGATCGAACCTTGACCTCTGGTTTTTATTCCGGTGGGCGAGCCAATAGACCACGGAAGCGGTGATGATTATCACCATCAATTAGCGTGGCGCAAATTCGAAACATCGCAAATTCTATCAGTTAATAAAATGCTTCGGACATAAACACATTAATTTACGCTAATTAACGCCAGCGCCGATTACGAGCGGCATTGTCCTGGCGGCAATTACCGCGCTGGTCATAAATTGGCCTAGGAATATTTAATAATAATTGGGTATGCTTTGTTTAAGGGCGGGGGGCGTCGGCGCGGGCGGATTCCGCCCTGTACCGTTTGCAAGCTCAGCTAACTTATTTTGATTATTTTTTGTTTTCATGCAAGCTTAGGAGCGAAAAAACAATGTAGAAAAAACTTACCACAACATAGAATGTGCCAGAACGGACTCACCCCAGCCCGGCTATTATGACCACCGAAACACGATATGATATAGCCATTTATCGCTTTGAACTGTCAAAAATCATTGTATTTTTGAGAGAGTGATTGTAATTACAACATTCCAATCCATACTGCTCAAGGTTTTGGCTTAGGTTTTACAGCCGCCTGCCTGACACCAACCCTCTTTGGGTTTGCTGTTGTTGGTGGTTTGGCCTCCATCATTCGGGTGCCCCAAGGTGCTTCTTGGTCTACACCGGGCAATCTCCCTTAGTCGACTTTTACGACACACATGAGATGAGTCGGGGCTGGCCCATTCTACGTTATTTGTTTGCTCCCAGACCAGAAGACCAGCACCAGAAGACTAAAGATACTGAGTATTGAAAAATAAAGATTATAATACCATGAAAGGAAAATGGAAAATAAAATGGTGACGTTTGCCCTGTCCGTACCCGGGCCGGTAACAGCGTTAAGCCGGTTATGTCGGCCGGTAATGACGATGTCATTTGCGCGGTGAATTATAATTGTGCCGATAACGCCCGTTATCCAGTCCCGTTGCCGAGTTAATTTAACCGCCTCTTGTGAACGTAGGTATTTGTGTGTATGTTGCAGTCAAGACACTTAGCCGGGCAAAACCAATTTTGACTGGTTTTTGCAGCCAAGACTGTTTTGACTAAGCTGTGAAAACCACTGTAAACTGATAAGCAATTTTGACCAAAGGCTTTCAAGTTTGGTCAAACATATATGTAGATACTAATAACTAATAGCATAGGTAATTGTTGTAATTGCCTGTAATTATTGCTATCAAATATGATCTCAGTAACTTGGTATAGGGTCAAATTATTACTCTTATGACGGGTTTCATTATTATATCAACAGTTAAAGATAGACGTACCAAAGTTTGCTTGCTTAGCAACTTCTGTTTTGTAGGTATCGTTATATAACAAAAAATGCCAGGCTACTAAACTTTGGTAGGGCTTACTTTTAACTGTAGATAGAATATTGAAACCCGCAATTAGTCGCCTTGTACGATACCTGCGGGCCTAGCACGGGATGTGGACAAGTCTCTCTCTGCCACTAAGCGAGAGGTAAAGATTCTCTTACCCCCGAGGAGATGTGTCCACGTCCCGTGCTACGGGGGTTGCAAGAGGTCGGTAGGGGTGGTGACAATTGTATCCTTCTCCGTCGACGCCATACGGCACCAATAAACAGGTGGCAACCTGTTTATTGACAGCAATACTCGGAGTAAATAGAACTGGAGTAGCCTTTGCCTAACATTCCCCTCTGCCAAACGCACAAGCATCGGATGCCTGTGCGTTATATAAAACTAGTTGAGCCGCCATTTTAAAACCACAATAATCAGAACGTCTTGCCGTGCAGAGCTCCCACTAAAATGCCTGCCTGTGCTGTTTTTTAGCGTTAAAAAAATTCGAAAACATCTAGTATTCAAAAAGATGGCGTCACATTTCATTTTTAAGTATTATTTTTAAGATTTGATATTTATTTACTTCATAATTTCATGTTTTAGCATACTACAATTTCAAATTTCGAGCCATAGTCTCGTGGGGAGTCGGCCGTGACGTCATCAAACGATCTTCCAGCGCACTCCCCACGAGACTACCTAGGGTTGAACATTATCGCATTTCAATTAATTAGACAATAATTTAAAAAAGTTTGTTGTTCATAAATAATTGTAATTTTGTCATTTCGTATTAATTAATTACCAATTATAATTTCGTTTTAACAATATACGTTGCGTGTTTATATTTAGTTTAGTATTAAGTACATACCTACCTACACTTTTGCGACCGCTTGAAGCTTATTTTTTGCCACACTACATGGAAATATAAAATCATTAGTGAATTAATAAAATAAAATAAGAATAAGACTATTTTGCCCTTTATTCATGCTGGGCGGCGCTCATAAACATTAAGAGTACCTATGCTGTAGCATATACAGCGTCCCTGACTTTATAAAATAAGCAAGGGTAAAAAGGTACCAGCACAGCCGATTATTTCTGAGAAACCTAAATTTTTTTTCGAGCCACAGCACAAATTGTTTTTTTTTGTTGTAATCAGCAACCCTAATTGAATTGCACTTCATTAATAGTGATGTCACGTCATCGATATTGCGATTTTACGAGGGAGTAATGAATGAATGAATGAATGAAAGTAAGATTAAATTTAAAATATGTATTATGATTTAAATCTATACATTGTGTTCCTGAGGCTATATATTAACTTCGGCATTTTATTCAGACTATTAAATTGATCATTTTTTAATATGGATTAAATTTATGATACTTTTATGAATTGAAGTTCCTTTAATTTTGAAATCCTAGAATAAAACTATAGAGATATAGAATAAAACAGGTCAAGTCGACCTTAAGCCAAATGGCATATATGATGTTAGTAATTGCCGTGTGGTCACGGCAGAGCAGAATATAATTGTCACCACCTCAAATCTCTCCCGTGGGTGTCGTACAAGGCGACTACGGATAAATCAGTGATGAGGAATAGGAAGCAGCGTTCCTCTTATACCACCTAGCAATGTACTGCGACTTTTGTGCCCGATAAATGGCAATAGGCTCGCCACATTTTACATGGGACATAACATAATTGGCAAAACGTGAGTGTTAGTTCACCTCTGCCTACTCCTTCGGGGATATAGGCGTGATTTATTTATGTATGTATGTATGAGAGAAGAGGAAGTAAAATCTCCATTTTTTTAACATTTTGTCTGTATGTATGTTTGTGCACGCATCATGCATAAACTACGAGACGGATTTTGATCCCATTTGGTATGATGATAGCTAAATGTCATTGTCAACATTTAAGTTAAATTTATTTTTTATTAATATTTAAAAGCTCCTTTAAAAAACCCGGTGGTCCAAGTACAATACTTCGATTTACTAGGAGTTAGGTATGTGGCACCAAAGTCTTCCGTACATAAATGAAGCTTTTGGAAAATATTATTGTAGTATTAAAATCAGAAATGATCGGTATGTGTATTTCAAGCAAAAATACCTCTGCCCCTAGCCGGTATCCTAATTGCTAGTATTTATACTGTAAGCTTTCACATTCCCGAAACATCTAATTTTTAATTATAATTTTCAGTTTTCCTAAAGAACACGAAAAAAATGGGTTGATGCTTGTAATAGGCACGTCTCTTGGGCATCTACAAGAACAAGTACTATTTGTTCCGTAAATTTTGAGCCGTCTCAGTTTCAGAAATTATCTAACAATAGAAGAAGATTTTATAGAATACAAGTTTGTTTTTTCCTCGCAATTGTGTTGAAAAACGTCGTATGCAACTCATATGCATTGGTCATTACACACTCAGTTTCCTTACCGCGTTCGCTTGCGGCTCGCGCTTGCAATAATGCCTCGTATATAATGACCAACAAAGCATACTCGTAACATAATGTACTATTTTAACTTTTAAGATCCACACATTTTGATTTTTGATTCCCCTTAAAATTTAACAATTCCCAGTATCATACGAGAAATCTAACTATATTCACTATCGCTTTGTTAAAAATAATGTTTAAGGGTTCTCCTTTCGTTTCTCCTTTCCATTATGATTATACGCGAAAGGGTCCACACAGTGATTTCTGAAAGTGAAAATATATAATAACACCTATTGTAAATACTTTTTAAATGCAATAAGCTATAAGTATAAATTTGTATTTGATTGATATAGCTTTCGAAATCTGTCAAAGTTTTAGATAGATTTCATATATGAGTGTCTTTGCAAAATCGAAAGAAGGCTGATTGTAAAGTAAGCGTGTAAATCATCATTTAATTTTTAATAATGTAAGAATACTAACGCAAAATTAATGCATTCATTCATTGAACGAAACTGATTTATCGATATTGATATTCTCGTGCTATGTCATGTCACTACTCACACAATGACATTCGTGTGTTTGAATAGAACGTTAACACACTATTTTAAGTATGTTTGCGTGAATTTTAAATATGTGTGTCGTTTTATGCATGTGTGTGTTTGTAAATACGCAAAAAGTTTTTGTATCTGTGTGCAGCCTTTCAGTGTAGTAGTAACCTCACCCCCCGCAAAAAATGGCAGAAAAATATGTACGAGAAATTGACTAATGGCTACTCCAGTCCTATTTACTCTGAGCAGCAATACAATTTATTTCTGTCATTCAGTCAGTCACTGTAAGAAGTAATCTGATTACAACCCTTCCCCATTAAACCGATTTAAAGCGATGTCCATTTGAAAAGCGCGTCAATCGATCTCCAATTAAAATGTTCAGCCTGGTGACTTGGAGCTGGTGACCCTCAACAGGTGTTTCACGGACGCCCACCCCTCCGAGTTCGTGCACCTGATTTTATTTTCAAGTTGAACGGCTATTAATTGGTGATTTAGTTCTTTTTTATTATGCCGTGTATCCGGACACGGCTCTCAAATTATTTGGGGTCAGAGCATTGGTATTTATTGTTTTTAATTTTGACTTGAACATTATATAAATTTTAAAAAATTTATACAAAGAAAATAGTGGTTAGAATAAGTTCCAAAAATTATAGTATTGATGCGGGAATCGAACCAGCTGCCAAGCTGATAATCAAATTACCAAAAAACAAACTCCTCAAAACTACTCATGAGCAAAAAGATTTTATGTCTAACTGCCCCACTCAGAGACGTCAATTAACTTTTGTCCAACTGCTGCACTCATAGGCGTCAATTAACTTTATTATGTACTTAATGTCAAAAAAAAAAAATTAAAATCTATATAATAGCGACTAGTTTTGAAATGTAATTTCTGTGTATTCGCACTCCATAACAGAGTGCGGCAGTAAAGGAAAACTTGCGATTGTGACATCTTGCGTGTTAATTCGCGCTCCCCTTGTTATGTCACCTGTCCGTAATTGGTCATTTTGTCACACAATGCAGGAGGCACGTGTCGTCGGATTAGACACGCGTCCCCCTGTAACCGATACGGCCAAACTGAGATTTGGATAGATTCGGGGGTAATTTGAAAATTTCTAAACCCCTGTAGGGAAAGGACGGGCAAGATGGATACTGTAGACGAAACAGATATTTATTATAATAGTAAATACGTCTACATAAATCACGTCTATATCCTCGAAGGGGTAGGCAGAGGTGAATTGCTCTGCCGTCACCGCACGTCACATTCATCAAAAAATGTGTTAATTAACGTTTCCGGTGGATGGTTCTTTCATGATGATGATTATGATGGTGGTATTTTCATAACGTTCCATTTCCGATCATTTCCGCCTTGCCTTTTATTTTCTTACAATATTGATAATTCAAATGAATAGTTTAAATCAACTGTCAAATTTAATGCCTAATTTTAAATATTAATTTTGTTTTTTTTTATCAATGTGTTCCGATTTCGGATATAATTTGATTCGTTTACTAAACATGCGTATCGGTGACGTGTAATCCGTTGGGCAATTTCCCGCCAGTTACTCTCGTTGCTAGGCAACCGTTCGTGAAAACTGTCATGGCGGATTAGCGCCAACGCTGCCGAAATAGTGTAGTCGGATACGTATGTATGTTTATTACAGTGTTATGGGATTCGGGAATGGTAATGATAATCACAGTAAATAGGAAATAAAATACAGTCAGCATTCTATTAAAGAGTGGATTAGAAAGTAAAGGTTTCGTAAATATTGAGGTCATATTTTGATAGAGAAAGTTACATTATATGTAATAAATAAGTAACTAGAGTTCTGTACTGTCGCAGTTTAGTCCTGTCGCAGTTCCATACTGTCGCAGTTCAGTCCTGTCGCAGTTCCGTACTGTAGCAGTCCCATCTGTCGCAGTTCAGTCTTTCGCATTAGCTTATGTCGCAGTTGAGTCTTACACTCAGAAAATAAATATTATCAACAAAAAATCTAATTAATTCTTAAAGTGTAAGGGAATTGTCCATAAGACTTCAGCAATGTCAATAGTTATTTTTTGACTACTGCTCTTACACGAGGGTCGCCATCGTGTTTTCTTTGTAATACCTCAGTTTCACACTTTGTATTTTTTATTTGTTGGAGCCTACCGTTCTCTTTTACGTATCAAACAATCTGGCAATAGGCTCTTCTCAATAAAAAAGAACACAACACGGGCTGCATACAGCTCGACAGCGTTGGCCACTCCTGTGTCGCCACACAGATGCGTTTTCACAAGTCTTAGTCTTATTAAAACTTTCATACATACCCTTGTTGTTCACTCACCAGAATAAAGATCCAGAGGTCCCAGCTTCGATCCCCAGGGGGTACAAATTTGAATAGGACTTCTTTCTAGTCAAGGCTAGCTTCCACCATCTTATCAAAATAATAATGTTAACAGCATTATTGTGTTCTGACAATTTATGATAAGATAACCAGCCACTCTCATTAGGTGAGATGAAGGGCAAGAGCTTCCTTGTGTAACATCTATACTAATATTATAAAGCTGAAGAGTTTGTTTGTTTGGTTGGTTGGTTAAACGCGCTAATCTCAGAAACTACTGGTTCAAATTGAAAAAATCTTTTTGAGTTGGATAGTCCATTTATCGAGCAAGACTATAGAGGCTATATAATAACCGATATTATCACGAGCTAAACCACTGGCGATCACTATAAAAAAAAACATAAATCACGCTAATTTATGCCCGAAGGCAGAGGTGAATTAACACCCACGTTTCGCCAATTATGTTAGGTCCCATGTGAATGGTATCGAGCCCATTGCCAACTATCGGGCACGTAAATCATCGCGTTTGAACTCAGATAAACTCTTAGTCGCCTTGTACGACATCCACGAGAGAGACAGGAGTGGAGATGGAGACAATTATATTCTTCTCTGCCGTTCCACACGGCGACTATTAGAATGTGGACCGTGTGGTGACGGCAGAGTAGACAACAATTGTCACCTCCCTAAATCTCTCCCGTGGGTGTCGTACAAGGCGACTAAGGATAAATCAGTGATGAGGAATGGGCAGCAGCGTTCCTCTTATACCACCTAGCAATGTACTGCGAATTTTACGCCCGATAAATGACGATAGGCTCGCCACCTATTACATGGGACCTGACATAATTGGCGAAACGTGTGTGCTAGTATTCCTTTGCCTACCCCTTCGGGGATATAGGCGTGATTTTATGTATGTATGTAACTATTAGAATGACATTTCCTAAAATGTACCTTCTTTCCGCCAGTTCATAATGCCTATGCCAGTTATAGTCGCAACTAAATGGCGCCAACGCAGCGCGGTTATTCCCAAAATGGCCGACGAAGCGTCACGTACAATTTGGTTAATAGTTTAATCTGCCGCGGTGATCGGGCGCGGCCGCCGAAATAACTACACCTGAATTTTTCACAAGCAAACTGCACGGGGCAACCGAAATAGTACAACAGTACGGCATGTCACCACAACATGTCAAAATTTCTCACACGACTTTGCTCTTTATGCGACACACTTTAAGGTGGAAAATTATTGGTAATGTTTGACAGTTTTTTAACCACTGATGTGTTGTTGGCTGTAGCTTGTTAATCTGGAAATTGAACTGCTATTTGAGTTTTGCGCGCTTAAACTTTTATGGCTGGGTGTTTTTTGTTTCGGTATCCGGGTTACAGGGTAGAGGGTTTCGTAGTCGGATAGAGTTTGGTAGGGAAAGTCAATATGAATTACGGTCTCGAAATATAAAGTCGTTTCTATCAATGGATCTGTCTATCCGGCCACTGTATTCCGGCCATTATAACAAGAGACAAAAATAAAAATGTGTAATATACCTAGGTACCTATTTTTTCGAAGACAGTTTTGATTAAGAAATCAATACTAAATGGATTTTGTATGCAGTATTTTAGATTTATTTTATTGTATTGTTTTTTCATATTTCTGTTTTGTATAAATAAATTTAATATTCCTATCTTCATACTTATCATCTAGCCTATCTATCAAAGTTACTTGTGTTTTGGAAACTAAATGGCGGACAAAAAAACATTATAAAAATATATTCAAAATATATTATATGAACGCAGACAACCATTACTCGATGACTCGAGAACAAAATTTAATGTCTGTTTGTAGTTGTACTTATTAATTACATAAACATTTGTCCCTACCAGGATTCAAACCAGAGACGTCTTGGCCGATATCCAGCGATCCGACCATTCGACTAAACCGGTAGAAAAACAATAGTCACTAATGTTTTTTGTTTTAATTCTAGCAGATTCGATCCCGCAGGGTGTCTAAGCAAGCGGCACAAACGATACAACATTTCCATAGAACAAATGTCAATTTCTGACAACTACTCTTACATTTGACACGACGCTATCCAAGTTTTTTTCTCAGGTCGTCAATACGTCAGCTTTATATATTTTTATTATATTCTTTGGAACACACCTGTCTAGGCTCCCTCGGAGCCTATTGGCTAAGAGGCATACGTCAATTCCGAACAAATTGTCAATTTTGGCGACTATTTGTTTTCTCTGTAATACCTACGTCAGTTCTCTACGTTTGTATTCTATTCGCTCGAATAGATTGCCCACTAGCCTATCCCCCGAATACAGAAATGCTACTCAATCTTTGACTCCTGCTTAAAAGTTAAAGTATTGTCACAATTGTCGTTTTTCAATACTAATTCTGACAGGTATTTTCCACTTCACTTTATAGGCGGTGCTCAAAATTTGAGTAGCGTTTCTGTATTCGGGGGTAAGCGCCCTGTTCCCGCTTTGCCGTCACGTCTTAGTGCTACGTTTTTAATTTGCCGCGTGCAACCGCTCTCACATACATTACGCGACACAAACAAACGAGACGGATTATGTCGACGACGCTGTGGGGTGACGCGATTTGTTCACACTATTTTACATCGGAGAAGCTCTATCTAAGCTCTGGTGCAGTGTGGGCGGGAAAACAGGAGCTGTCAATGTTTTTCAACCTTTTTATATTCTTCTCCCTTTTGGAAAAGCAACAGGATTTGGTGCTTAGAGACATGTTTTGAGTATTTAATTAAATTGTGAACAAAAACAAACCAAGCATTGTTCGCTAAGGCTGATTATTTGATGCGTAACCAAACATTTACTATCTTAAATTTCTCCGTGTTTTGGAAGGCACGTTAAATGCAGCATCTGCAGTCGTTAATGTCCACCAATCCACACTGGGTCAGCATGGTGGGCTTTAGCCCGTTCTCCTTATATTCCATCCATAGGGGAGGATGTGCCGGGACACTGGGGACATTGAAGGACTGGTGATTTTATGTACTATATTTGCAATATTAATGATTATTTGATTTTTATTTGAGTAATGTTCAAATAAAAATCAAATACTAATTATATTAATATTGTATATACCTAAATGTTACAATTTCGAAAATTTATTGACCTCTTTTTCTTTGTTATCTATTTGTATATACATATTATATAATTATGTCCGTCAACTAGGTATACCACAATATTGAACAGCTCTATTTGGACAACACAAGAAATATTTAATTTACTTGTTCAGTAGTGAATTATAGTAAAACTGAACGCATCGCAACAGAACACTCTGTATCACGCTCCCGTTTAAATAGATATAAATTAATCCCTCAGCGATGGCCCCTCAAGAAAGAAATCCTATTAGTCGCAAATTCGATTAACGTTTTAACAGACACTCAACCCTTGCAGCGTACGTAGACATGGTACGGTCAGCGGCATTTCAGAATATCCAAAACTGTCAAATTTGACTTTGACTTTGAAAAAAATAAATCACGCATACAGGGCGTCCCACGGCCATGCCACACGGAGGGAAAGTATAATAAATATTGAACGTAGGATATTTTACTAAAAGAAGACATCGTTTTATTTTTAATAATAATTGCATTCACAGATTTTTTAAAAATCGCCTACCTCGACCGGGAATCGAACCCGCCAAATGTGATAGAAAAATTACATGTATTTTATAATAGCGTTTGAAAGGGCTACTCACAAGCATTATTTTTTCCTAAATAACCTAGCATATTAAATGAAACTAAGATCATAACATTTTTCATTTTATTTAAAATTTTGTTCAGGGAAATTTCCTCTGACTTGGCCATGCTTCCAACAATTAACATTATCATTTCAAAGGCCTACCCACTTGAGATACGAGATTTCCGTGGTGTAAGTACATGATAATAATAAAGCGATACATGAAGTGTAGTAGGTACTTGTATGCATTTCTTCATGAGCTCACAATTACCGGGAATCACAATACAGAGAAATTATCAAAAGAGTGAGAATTTGTATACATTATTTTTTTTTAAATAAAATGAAAAATTTTATGATCTTAGTTTCATTTAATATGCTAGGTTATTTAGGAAAAAATAATGCTTATGAGTAATTTTTCTATCACATTTGGCGGGTTCGATTCCCGGTTGAGGTAGGCGATTTTAAAAAAAATCTGTGAATGCAGTTCTACTTATTATTAAAAATAAAACGATGTCTTGTTTTAGTAAAATATCCTACGTTCAATATTTAATATACTTTCCCTCCGTGTGGCATGGTCGTGGGACGCCCTGTATATATCCCCGAACGAGTAGGCAGAGGTGAATTTACAGCCACTTTTCGTCGCAGTACATTGATCACCTTGTACTATGATAAATATGCGATCTGAGGCTTTCTTTTTTATCTCCCGAGGTCAGATCATAATCTTATGTCATCCCCTGCCCAAGAAATAGGATTTTCCGTACGTGTAGCGGGGGGAAATGTCCACTTTATGGTCAGGTGACTCAGGTGTGACGTAAAAATATTTTTCTTTCATTCACATCTATCATCTAGCCCATTGATTCCCAAAGTACCTAAGTAGCTTAAACTGTGCATTTAATATGGCAGCAGATTTTATGAATGAAACATGACGTATAAATGTTACGACAGTACAATAAAAACTCAAAAAAAATTGTTTGCGCAATGTATTGTGTTATATATACTGCCGCACTCAGAGACGTCAATTAACTTTAATGAGTATTTAATGTCAAATATTTTCATTCAAATCTAGACCATAGACCCGGCAAGAATAGCGACTAGTTTTGAATTGTCATTTTTTGACGTTAAGTACTCATTAACGTTATTTGAAGTCTTTGAGTGCGGCAGAAAAACTCATAAAAAAAAGTTGTTGTTTATGATGTCAGCTATCTAGTCATGGAAGGCTTTGATGTTTTAAAAATAACCCTGTATAACCCTAATATCATTTGAGACCTTCAAACAGCCTCACCTTATGCTTTCCACTCACAGCATCCGAGAGAATGTTATCGATTGCACTCGAATGCTATCAGGGAATCGAGACGGACCCGCAAACCGATCCGAGTCGAGTGTTTGGCTAGTCGGAACGGTAAAGGGGTGTAATTGAAGACGACCTTGTTGATAGAACGGAATTGGTTTTTAAATAGGTTTCTACCACGTTACACGGGTCCAGTTGCGCCAGTGTCAATATTGGCGGTTTTATTGCTTAATGACATGCTGGTCGAATCAAATCAAATCAAGATCCCCGCCTCAAGATCATAATTTTTCGAAATTCTTTTTCTAACCACCAAAATCTTTGTTCTAATCATTTATTCCCAAGAAATAGTTACACAGATATTTAAATTAAAAAAGTCAAAAAAGTTTACATCATACAGTTGAAGCCATACATCGCTGCTTTAGCCTGAGAGGTCGTTCGATTTTTTATACATAATAGGTTGGGAAAAAGTTTCTTCGCATTTTTTAAGAAAATTCAAAACATTTTTTAATATAGTTTATTTACATTTAACTAAAGTATGTAGGTACCATTTTGTTCGATAACTTTTTGCCATCTTGTAGGTAGGGACATGATCCCATTGCTATAGAAATTTTGGGACTTCTGGTCAAATGTCGCGACAAGTGGTTTTGGCAGTCCTCTCGTGATGTTAACCTGACACTGCTTAAAGAATTCTGAAGAGACCGAAACAGGTGGAAATCTGAAGGTGCAAGGTCAGGACTATACGGCGGATGCATTAACACCTCCCAGCCAAACTCTCTTAATTTTTGCTGAGTGGCTAAAGATGTGTGAGGTCTAGCGTTATCATGATGAAAAACCACACCCCTTCTGTTGATTAATTCCGGCCGCTTTCTCTCAACTTCTTGCTTTAATCTCATCAGTTGTTCGCAGTAGAGTTCAGAATCGATGGTCCTGCCTGGTGGTAACAGCTCATAATGAATAATGCCCTTCCAATCCCACCACACACACAGCATCACCTTGTTGCGAGTTAACCCGGGTTTCGCCACAGTCTGTGAAGCCTGACCGGCCTTTGACCACGACCTTTTTCGCACGTTCTTGTCGTACGTGATCCACTTTTCATCACCAGTTATCAGCTTCTTCAAAAATGGTTCGGTTTCATTACGTCGTAATAAAGAATCACAAATTAGTACACGGTTCATTAGGCTTCTTTCAGTGAGCTCGTGAGGTACCCAAATGTCGAGCTTTTTTGTGTACCCAGTTTTTTTCAAATGCGCCAAAACTGTTTTGTGGTCAATTCCCAGTTCTTCAGCTACGTCGTAACTACTGACATGCCGATCTTGCTCCACTTTTTCAAAAATGGCATCCATTTTATCTGTAATAGGGCGACCAGAGCGACGTGACATCAAAATTTCCGATTGATTTTTGACATCAAAATTTCCGATTGAAAACGCTTAAACCAAATTTGTGCTACTCTCACAGACACTGCACTAGGTCCATAAACATCGCAAATTTTTTTCGCGGCTTGCGTTGCATTTTTACCTTTTTTGTAGTAAAATTTTAAAATGTATCGAATTTCTTCATTAGATTCACTCATCTTGACGGTACGCAAAACAAATGAAAATCACACATTTTCCTAATATGAATTTGGAATAATGTTCTTTAAAATTTAAACTTTCAATGATACCAAAACCAGCCAGATACAAATAGAATAGCCAAAGAGATTTCATTACAAGTTTATGCATACTATAATGGGAAAAGACTTTTTCCCCAACCTAATACATACATAAATCACGCCTATATCCCCGAAGGGGTAGGCAGAGGTGAACTAGCACCCACGTTTCGCCAATTATTTTAGGTCCCATGTAGTATGTGGCGAGCCTATTGCCATTTATCGGGCACAAAAGTCGCAGTACATTGCTATTGCTCAGTGGTATAAAAGGAACGCGGCTGCCGTTCCTCATTATTGATTTATCCTTAGTCGCCTTGTACGACACCCACGGGAGAGATTTGGGGTGGTGACAATTGTATTCTACTCTGCCGTCACCACACGGCATACACGATTTTTTATAGGATTTAAATTTTCTTTTATCATAGGTATAAACATAAATCATGCCTATATCCTCAAAGGGGCAGGCAGAGGTCAATTAAAACCCATTTTTTGCCAATTAAGTTAGATCCCATTTAACAAGTGGCAGGCCTATTGCCATCTATCGGGCACATTAATCGGGCACATTAATCGCAGTATATTGCTAGGTCGTGTGGTGACGGCGGAGTAGAATACAATTGTCACACCCCGAATCACTCCCGTGGGTGTCATACTTGCGATCTGAGACATATGAATATGAATATGAACATAAATCACGCCTATATCCCCGAAGGGGTAGGCAGAGGTGAACTAGCACCCACGTTTCGCCAATTATGTTAGGTCCCATGTAATAGGTGGCGAGCCTATTGCCATATATCGGGCACAAAAGTGTCGCAGTACATTGCTAAGTGGTATAAGAGGAACGTTGCTGCCCATTCCTCATCACTGATTTATCCTTAGTCGCCTCGTACGACACCCACGGGAGAGAGATTTGGGGTGGTGACAATTGTATTCTACTCTGCCGTCACCACACGGCATATAATGTACTATTGTCATATTTCTTTGTGATACAGGTTCTCTTCAGGAAAAGTCAATTTTGTTTACCTTTTCCCTCAAGTCCACTTGGTACCCACGTCCGTGGCATCTTTCTCAACACGAGTGAGCCGCTTTGATAATCGCTCCTGGTCGCATCCTACCTCTTTGATACCGCTAATCCTAGGGGCCCTTAATGGGAATGCTCAATGCGGTAGAAAATTATAGCAGTGCAAGGGCCGTGGACTCTTTTGTGTTGAATTTGAATAGGACGCGGGGACATATGCGATGCAATCTTGTTGAAGTATAGAGAGGGACGAGGAGGACATAATATTCTCGCACCTTACTGCCGAACTCAGAGACGTCAATTAACTTTTCACTTCTCGTGTTCTGAAAGTGCTTGTTTGTGCAGGATATAGGCTGCACAAAATCGAATTTTGTGCTCTAGAGCATTAACGTATCTAATCATAAAAGTATCTATATTAAGGCAAAGAAAATGAGCTATGCAACCAAACTCAATAAGAAATTCAGACAGAATTTGTAATTTTTTAATATTTACTTAAATTTATTTGCCTAATGTGTTTTTTAAGACATAAAAGCTATTAAAATTGTAATTCAAGTAGGTACGGTAAGTATTAAATTAATTTAGTTAATTAAATTAAGCCTAATATCAATGGGAAAAACAATATCCTTTGGTATTCAAAATTGTAATAATTTTAGTTATCCTCGACATTACTATCAGCCCTCGCCTTCGGCTCGGGCTGCTAAAAGTCTCGGACAAAAATGATTCGTCTTGTGCACTTGATGGAAAATCTACTATTAACGTACGTTTGTAAGTGTATGTAAGTATGTATGTTACCCCCGAATACAGAAACGCTACTCAAATTTAGGGGACTGCTTAAAAAGTTAAGTGGACACTACCTGTCAGAATTTGTATGGAAAAACGTCAATTTTGACAATACTTAAATGTTAAGCGGTACTCAAACTTTGAATAGCGTTTCTGTATTCGGGGGTAAGTGACCTACTTAACACAAAAAAGGTCAATCAAAACTAGACCATAGATCCGGCAACAATAGTGAGGAATTTTGAATTAATATTTTTGTATTCATTGATCATTAATGTTAATTGACGTCTCTGAGTACGGCTGTGATCTCTTGTCAGAGTGTTTGTCAAAACACTTCTCGGCTTGACCGATATTTATGATTTTTTTTGTTTTGGCTATTATTTATTTATTATTTTTATTACCCTCGGGGACAGCTAGTATATCCTATATTTTACACAATGTTCATGAATTAGTTCAATTATCATATGTATCATCCTTTTCACAATTAAAGCAGTTTTTTGTTGATTTCTGTCTTAGGAATTATCCTTTAATTTATAAACTATACCTACTTATTATTTTCACAAGTCCCATCGTAATATTTCGGCACAGCATTGTCTTGTAAACAGATAGTGGCGGCCACAGCTCGTTACCGACACGAGGCTATTATGTCACGTGACATCCACCCCCCCAGGGGACGAGTATTTTATTTTGGTTGATTTATCGCGCCGCGGGACCGGCGGCCCAACTTGCGGGATAATTAGACGTCCGCCATTTTGGGGGAGCGGCACGGCACCTGAAAATGGAGCCGAGATGTCACGCAGATTACAAGATGGGATTTTTTAATGATGATTTAGTAATAATTTTGATTTTAATTTGAACATTATATAATTTATGTTAGAAAAATTAGTACACAGAATATTGTGTTTACAAAAGTTCGAAAAATTATAGTCTTGACGCAGGATTCCTCCATCAAGCAAGTCTAGAACTTTAACGATTATCTTTGAGTTGCGAACTAATCAACATCATGCAATCGATGTTCAAGACCACATAAGGACAACTAACAAACTAGTGATTTAAATTTGATTTTTATTTGAACATTTATTAATGTTTAAAAGATAATTTATTACAAAGAGAATAAGTCAGAAACATTTCAAGCAATAATAATCGCATCAGAATAATACTTTTTCCAACACTGATATATATATTTTTTCTAAGTTTATTTTCTTAGTTAATAAATCGTAGTAATTTGTATAATAGCTGTGAAACAAATCCATTTCCAATTAATAAAAGCAGTAATTTGCTGACTAGCCATGCATATCATTCTTCACAGTGACATTAGTAAAATTAATCGCCGGAATAAATGAAACATTCGCAAATAATTTCAATATGAAAGCGCGCACTGGCGCGTCCCTAATTGCTCATTATTCGAAATTTAAATAAAGATGTCAAAACCGCTGCAAATTATTCAAATTTGGAATGATCGTTTATTTAAATTTAACACGCAGTTGACTCCGAATGACAAATTCTTTTGCCGGACCTTCCAAATTAAAAACTCACCCTGTTTGTATAGGCGTCACACAAAGGAGTTTTACACACTATTTAACAATATATTTCACATTAATTCGTTGTACCATCTACTTATTAGCATAATCTGTTGCATTCTATTTGAATTTACAGTTTACGGTACTAATTTAGAAATTTATCGGTTTGATAGAAAAGTTTTATTAATTTTATACTTATGGTAATCATCTAGGTAAACTATTATTAAAAAAAATATTAATCGCGCGTAGTCGCGTGAATCCATATTTGTATCTATTAGCTATTTTTAACTGTGTGCTCGTGGGAAATTAAATATCGCCCGCGGTCCATAAAAAGACATACCTAGAGACAACATAATCTGGATATATATCGCAGACTGAAAAATTAGCCATATTGTAGAATTTTTTAATAGTTTTTCTCACAGCAATCGAGCATTGTTTGTGGTGTTATTTATTGCTCGTGCGAACAAACTTACCACAAGATACGTTTCTAATGTAAAAATAATCACGGATAGCTTTTTGATGGTTGACTTCGATCAACCGATCAATCACCCGTGTGGACACACCCCATTATAAGATTTTTTTTACCAAAATGACTTTTATTACTGCTGATTCATTGTAAGGAAATCTATTTTAAAAGCATAATAATTATTAAGGTTTACATTATCATAGTTTATGATACCTATCCGGACGGCCTCCTTGGTCGAATGCTCAGATTGCTGGGTATTGGCCAAGAGGTCCCGAGTTCGAATCCTGGTAGGGGCAAACTTTGTGGTGACCACAAATGTTTGTTTCCGAGTCATGGTTGTGTATATGTTTATGTAGTATATTTTCAACATTTATATATATAATTATATTAAAAATATGTCCGTCATCTAGAATTCATAATGCAAGTGCTTAGGCTACTTACTTTGGGCTAGATGATAGGTGTGAGTGTAAAAAAAAATATATATATATTTATTTATTTATTTATATTTATTAACTACTTTAAAGAAGAGAACAAAACTGGCTGAGTTTCTTGACTGTTCTTCTCAGAATAAGGCCTCCTAGTAGTTTACTCAATAAACCATATTTTTATTTAAAAGCCAAAGGTCAGAATAAGTTCGAAAAATATTTTTATTAATTTCACAAGCAGGTTTAAGAAGAAAAAATCCCGAATACGAATTGTCTACTGCTCGGTTAGTTACCACGTGTGAACTTTTCGAGCATAGACTAATTAATACCCACCGTGATGTTGCCATTACCGTAGACACCGATATTTCGCGCGAAAAATTTGACGCGAAGCGTGCCCGAGGGACTTTATTAGCGCAGGCCTCCCACCCATTGTACATTTTTAAACCGTATCCATATAAATTAATGTCAATATCACCCCAGCGTAATATCAATCTCTCTAGTTGTTCGCGGATTACGTTACAAATAATATCATTTTGTACGGTGATTCGTTCTGAATGGTGCTTGCTACCTACGCGTGGGTAGGGCCGAACAGTCTTGATACTTTATGTTATTGTTGAACATTTCTTTTGAAGATAAAAATAAAATATTCTTAAAGTTACATAGGCATTTAAATATATTTATTAATACAAAATTGTTGCATTATATATTTTTTGTATTAATAATTTAAACATACATACATAAATCACGCCTATATCTCCGAAGGGGTAGGCAGAGGTGAACTAGCACCCACGTTTCGCCAATTATGTTAGGTCCCATGTAAGAGAGCTTATTGCGATTTATCGGGCACAAAAGTCGCAGTACATTGCTATTGCTAGGTGGTATAAGAGGAACGCTGCTGCCCATTCCTCATCGCTAATTTGTCCTTAGTCGCCTTTTACGACACCCACGGGAGAGATTTGGGGTGGTGACAATTGTATTCTACTCTGCCGTCACACAATTATTATTTTACGATTTAATCTCCTGAAGGAAGCGCTCTCTGATCTCTGCTACTATTATTAGATAAACTGTCATGATCTAGGTATGAGTGCATTCACAAAAAATATACTGTGTACATAATATGCTATAGAATCTAGTTTTATGTTTGCTGTTATTATGAGAGAAAAAAATAACACCATTGAAATCTTCGAATAATAATATACCTACCTATTACCAAGAAAGATAGGGAATTTTGATGCTATATTTGTAGAAGAATTTAATAAATAAACAGTTGAAGATACTTGGCTTGTAAATAAAAAAGTTCACAGCACAATATAAAACTTTTTGTATATCTTTGCAGTTCTCGACGTTGGAATAAGTAAAATTAGTCCCTAATTATATCAAGTATTAACTTAAGCCGGACTACCTTGTCAGCCTATAACGAAGCGGTCCCCCAAACGAGGGTTGCCAGTTTACTGTTTCTTTATTCCATTATGTTTTAAAAGAGAAATGTCAGCTATCGGGCAAGTGCAGCGCACTGTTGCCAACACAACAATAGGCGCGAACAATGCAATTCCAAATTTAAATTGAGATCTGGGTAATTACATTGAATGGGTTTCGTTGCCTAGTAGCAATTTACCGTGGCAAAGGTTTTAAAGTTTTCAATACATATTTTGAAGATGAATCTCAGATGCGATGAAATTTAGTATAGGTACGAGGGCGGGTCAATAAGTCCGTGACTTTTTGAATTTTTAGAACCTCTTTTTGAAGCTCGACAAATCATATTTTATGGAAGAGATAAAAAAATTGGAGAAGCGTTGGACAAAGTGTATAGAGCTCAAGGGAGACTACGTTGAAAAATAAAATGATTTATTTATCAATAAATCTGTGTTTTATTCCAAAAGTCACGGACTTATTGACCCGCCCTCGTACATTTAGCCAGTAGCTTTTATTGTTGGTTGAGAACGACAGTCCTCAAAGGAAAACGTTCGCAAAAAAATGTGAATGTAAATGGCTGATTTCAGGCAGAAGTGGTTTTGACCGGCTAAGGCATCATACTAACCTAACCTAACCGACGGATAGAGCAAACATCTCAAGATCCTCCGTACTTCAGAAGGCACGTTACGTTACGTTCCCTAATATAAAGGGGAATTTAAAAAAAAAAAAAGCCATTAGGATCAATATATATAGAATCATGTCAGAACATGATTCTATAAACTTTAAACTAAATTTAATATCAGTCTCTCCTTTTCATTCTATATTGAGAATGACAGAGAAACTGACTGTTGTCTGACTGTTGTGACTGAAAAAATTACTGTTGTCAAATTAGTCTTAGGTTTAGAGAACCATGGTCAGAATCGACTCTATTGTCAAAACAACATTAATTGTAAAATCACTCAAAAGTGGTTTTCAACTTAGTGAGAAAATCAGCCAAAAGTGGCAGCTGGCTGAGTTTTAAATGTAGAATAAAAATTTGATAACAAACTGAATTCATTCCGCTACACTAACCGCCGATTTTTAAATTGAGAATTCCAAGCAGAGAGCGTGGTCTTCACTTCATCAGAGATTATGTTCTAAATTTAAAATTCCCAACTCGGAACCCGGAAATGAGCTATTTTCTAGTGACGTCAAAGACAAAAACAGTTGAAAGCCACCGAGCGGACTCCAATAAAACGCGCCAAAAACGTTTGCAATTTACAAACAAACAAACAAAAGAGCGCCAGCAACATTATCAATAACGCCACCTACGACGTCCACCCTCGTTTCCTCGTTAAAGCCGAAACAAGAATTGTTTAGGGGAGGTATTGTGACAAAAACTGAGCTAATAAAATAAACAAGGGCCGGCTTATCGCAAACCGATCTGTCGACGCAATCTCCTGCCAAATTGTGATTTGATACCGCGCTCCCTCGGTGGCACCGCGCAGTTATCATAATCTGTAATCATTTGCGAAGATATCGGATATTACTTTGACACTTCTCCTCGAATCTAAGTTTAATCTGCTCTAAGATTGTTTTAGACAAGGCAGGTTATGGTGGAAATAAGGAAGAAAGACTTTGATTAAGTTTCAATTCCAAGAATTTATTATGGCTAAAACACTTGTATCTTGATATATTTGTATATCTTCACCTGTCAACCTGCAGATTTGCACTGCACTCACCACACATTATACCTATTTTTTTTTCTAATATAAGCAATCGGCTGAAATAAAACCAATAAGTAACACTTTTCCATTATTTATTGTATATCCCAATACAATTTCGAGATGTCCTCCATTTTGCGTCTATCGAATGAATGATGTCCAGTATGAATGTAGCTACGAATTAAGATGCTTCAGATCGATCAAGGGCGCTTGCGCAGCAACTTCATTTCAATTGAACTCATTCACCGCCTTCTCAATCTTCCGACAGCAAATGGCGCCAACACAGACTATAATTCATTACATTGACTATCCGTCAATACACCAACTGTTTACATTATAAAGGTCTATATTTAATAATCTAACATTCGGCCTTTCCTGACTACAAGTTTGTCCTCAAACTTAATCGTAGAAGTGCTATCATTTTAAATCATAACTTCTTAATTCTTCTTTTATTGTTTATGTTGTTTCAATTAACGTTTTTCTTTCTTTCTTACAATAAAATGTTCTCTTTTTAACAATCTCTGCAACTTAAATTCATCACAATCATTTGACCATCTCTTCCAACGGATCTATCATTCACTTCCTGAAATAAAATGTTCTATCCTGAAATAAAATATTCTCTCGATATTCAATGAACACAATCATTTCAAGTTAAAGAGACTCAGTCATCTCTTAAGCTTAAAATCGACTCAATCATTTGAATAGGATGAACTTGTTAGTGATGTTAATAAATAAATAAATTAAATAAATAAATATCTCTCTCGGTGGTTCTATCGACACCAAATCACTTTAGTCGATTGAGTGGTTCTATCGACACTCGTAATCAACTACATAATGGGTGGTTCTATCGACACCAAATCACTTTAGTCGATTGAGTGGTTCCATCGACACTCGTAATCAACTACATAATGGGTGGTTCTATCGACACCAAATCACTTTAGTCGATTGAGTGGTTCCATCGACACTCGTAATCAACTACATAATGGGTGGTTCTATCGACACCAAATCACTTTAGTCGATTGAGTGGTTCCATCGACACTCGTAATCAACTACATAATAGGTGGTTCTATCGACACCAAATCACTTTAGTCGATTGAGTGGATCCATCGACACTCTTAATCAACTTTATTCAATAAAATTCTCTCTTAATATTCAATGAACGCAGTCATTCTAAGTTTAAGAGACTCAACCATCTCTTAAGCCCGAAATCAACACATTCATTTGAACATCTCTCTCGACGGATCTATCGACACTCCTAATCAGTTACATAATAGGTGGATCTATCGACACCCAAACAGAGTCGATTGAGTGGATCTATCGACACTCTTAATCAACTTCATTCAATAAAATTCTCTCTTGATATTCAATGAACGCAATCATTCTAAGTTTAAGAGACACAACCGTCTCTTAAGCCCAAAACCAACACATTCATTTGAACATCGCTCTCGACGGTTCATCGACGTCGTTTACTTACTTTGTAGACAAATAGGTGGATCTATCGACACCCAAGACCTAGGAGTGGATCTATCGACACTCATCAACTACATACAACTACATAATAGGTGGATCTATCGACACCCCAAATAAATTAAATTAAACATATAATCAGACGTCTACCACATGTATAATAAAAGCTGTTGTTACCAAGTATTTAGTTCGTCTGCGTTATGATTTGAATGGCCGGCCATGATACTTTTGACAATTCGAATTTATTTTTATTTTATCTTTACTTATTATTATTTTTATTTTTTTTTATATAGGGACTCGACTGATTTAATAAATTTATCTAATTATTTCATGATAATTATTATTCTTGTGAATAATTACTATGTGTAGCCGTCGGCCGTCCGTAACAAAAATGAGTCCCTTTATTTTATTACATAAAGTCCCAAAATTATAACTATATCGAAACAAGGTTGGTAATTTCTTTCAACATCTTGACTTGACTGCGTGTCGCATAGCACTTCTGGGCGGCATCATTACCATCCTGCTCTATGCTATGCAAACCTCATCACTTAATTTCATGCATGGCTTTCCACGTCATAGACAAATCACTATCTCAATCAATTCATTACTATTACAGATATATGTAAGTATTGTTTATACTCATAGATTTATTATAACATTATTGGACAACTATATGAACTATACAATTGGCGGACTTAATGCCATATGGCATTCTCTACCAGCCAATCAGTAGGGTGTGTTAGAGATAATAAAGAGGCAAAGCTTAATTAGCTACAAATTTAATAAAATACATAAATGAGGTATAACGTAAACACATACACACATAAATATATAAATACATAATAATAAATAAATAACTATTTCCTATGGCATTATATTGAATATAAAACGAGAGACATCAACTCAATCAGACTTGAGATAATGTTCACGTATTAGTCTTTTGGAAGCAACCTTTTCCCAATATCAATCACTTGTCTTTAACATTATTAAACATAATACATACATACATAAATCACGCCTACATCCCAGAAGAGGTAGGCAGAGGCGAGCCAGCACCAATTAGACATAATACATAACTAAGTTATCGATTTTTATATTTTCGGTTCTTCATATAACTGCCCTTATCTCGCTTTCAAGGGGTCGGCAGAACCTGTCTTCTTCTTCCGCTCTTTTTTATTATTCTCCATTCCGTATACTCCTTTATACAATCCATTCATCTCTTCTTTGATCTTCCTCTACTTCTGCGTCCTTCCACATTCATATATAATATTATTCTGCCAACATGGCTTTCATCACTTCTCATAACCTTACTAACCAATCCAAGTCCATTATTTTGGGGTCTCTTAGTCACTGGCGCGATTTTCAAAGTTTTCCTGTTTCTATGCTCAACCCGCATCTTATCTTTACATGTCACAGCCCCCACGTTCACCTTGACATTCGCACTTCCGTTACACGCACTCGTTTTATTTTTTTATTTTTATTAATCTTCTCAATTGTTTAAAATGTTTCTTGATCCCTAATATCCTTCAATATAATAATATCTTGTTCAAACTACCCTGTAATTAATAGTAGTAACTCCATGGGTGTTAGTTTAATGATAATGAACAGTTGTTTTAATACCTAATCGAATGTCCGGTAAATAGACGTCCTAAGTCTTTAAAAATTATCACTATCCATTTTTAAAATGACTATTCATAATTTTGTTTTTATTTTTATATTAATAAACTTATTAAATGTTGTCCATGACCTCCTGTTTTGCCCTACTAAAATGCCCTCTGAATTGTTATAGCTACAATGCTAATTAATTGGATTGACATTATGAATGTAGGTTGTGTTCCTCTTTTTGGTTTGTTTTCTTTGTTATTCCTGACATTCAAATAAACATTGGGTATTCATTTTATTTGTATCTTAACGTGTGTTCTGTGGTTTTATGTTACTCATTTTATCTAATTTTATTTAATTGTGCAAATTATTACATTTTATGTTTTAACTTAACAATTTATATATGGCAAAGGAATAATGTCTGCTCAAGTTATCGATAGATCGTGAACGTGCATGTGAAATACTTATAGGATACCATGTTTGATCACAAGTGACTGTACATAATATGTTTTCAACTTTTCCTTGTAAAGCTTGTTGCTCTTGTCAGTAATCAGTAGATGGTGACCCCAACAAATTAAAATAAAATGTTTTCAAATACTAAATACTATAATGTCTTCAAACTCGGTACTGGGTAAGGCCGCCCAATGTAAGTATTTCGTAAAAGAATCTATATTATTAAAATATAAGTACTGCCGTGTTTGTAAGTGGGAAAGGTCCTAAAGGCATGTATTGTATGAAAAAGTACAGCTAGTTTAAATTTGATATTCTAAATGGATCGTTGTTATTCATTTATTTCATAGTGGCAAACAACAGTCAAAAAATTGAGAATGTTAATAGGTATGCCAGATCGCTTATTAGTTTGTTACAGTAAAGCTATACATACAAGCTTATACACTACAAATACACTAGTTTTGTTGTAGTCAAAAATACCCATTAGTTTTGATTTTACATGCATTTACACTTACGATAAATATCAAGGCCCGTTAACATTCACATGACGACATGTGACATCATTTTACAACGCTCAGCAAGTTTACTTCTTCAGATCGGAAACTAAGTAATTCTTCCACCATTATTGTTATTTATTGTTATTATAATAATTATTATATTATTGTATTATTTATATTTTTTTTTTTTAAACCTACTAGCACTTTGATAAAAGATTACATAAATTTCATTACTATTAGCACATAATAATATACCTATTATTATACAATTTTGACACATACGGGACAAAAGCATATTTTGAGACATTTTTATTGGAAGGTTACAACCAAATTGATATCGCATAATTGGTTACCAAAAAAATTTAGGAAAGTATTTGTTCGCCCTTTTAGAACAGATATTCGAATTGTTTTCCATAAAATTACAAAGATTTACACATTATACTATCGGTTTTGGAAATTTATAGCTAAGATGTCCATCCATTATAATTTACAACAAATAACATTATCGTATGGTTTACTTATATGTATGTTTTATTACAATTTCTATAATTTTAGCCTACTAATTTCGACGAATTCTGTTTTAACTACTGTTCGGTAAATTATGTTTTGTTCTCTTTAAAAATAGTAAAGTTGTAATAATTATCCAGGACGTACTCTTTCATTGAACCCCTCGGTCAACTACTCCGCTTAATTATCTATTTTGTAATAACTGGAGCGGTATGTTTATGCTCTAAGACGAACGCGGCAGACTATATCTGCTGAAATCGTACTAGTTCCATACCATGGTTACGTTCCCTCCGTTCTTGGCTATGGACTGATCTTAAGGGGAGTCTCTGTTGACATAGAAAGGGCATTCAAACTGCAAAGAAACGTATTCGAGCTATATTCGATGCATGGGTGTTAGACAGCTGCAAACCATTATTCATCAAATCAAACTTCCTTTCACTACCTTGCACATACGTACATACGAGACATATGCGTCTTTGTCTCTCTCAAAATCTCACTTCATCTACTACAACCATTATTCGAACGTATCGCACAGACCTCTTGGAGCGTAATATGTCAATATGCTACATCAACCTCCGAGTCGTACATACATCTACCAAAGGAGTGTATACAATATGAGCATCATAATATATAATAGGCTTCCTGAAAGCCTAAAGTTACTGGAAGGTATAGGATTTAAGAATAACAAAATGTCTGACGTAAAATTGCTTTTACACCCTAAACGAATACATTGATAGCAAAGAATAAGGTTGATTATGACAATCATAGCTTGCATAATGTTACAAAAATTAAGATTGATAACTACATATTTATTGAGATATTTATAGTTGTGATAATTTTTAAATTGTCATCGTTGGGGCTTTGATAATTTTATTCTAAAGCTGTGTTATGTTTATTATTGACATTGACATTAGGTGCTGTGAAAATGTTATTATATAATTGTGGTTTTTTTTTTTGTTTCATTGATATCGACATGTATAATTTTTAACTTGATTCTTCTATTAAACTTCTTTTATTTTTATAGAAGGCGTACCCTGATAGCAGGTTTTAGCATTACCAACAAGTTTCAGTGGAGCATAGTGTACTGCTTGTTCTTTAAGAGATCAGGTCAGCGTTGACAGAATTAGGAAAAATTATGTCAAGGTCTTTGTTTTGAAGAATCTCGTTAAATTCTCAAAAACTTTATTGAGTATTACCTGGATTAATTATACAGTTAGGACATAACGGTGTTGTCAATATTAGAAATAACGTGATTGGCAGCGTTTAGTTTGTGAGATTGAAGATCATGAAACAATTCAGAAGCTCATGCACCACCAACATCCATTCCTTTCACTGCATACAATTCGTTATCCAAAAAAAACAGTCTCTCACACACAATGTCATCACTAAATCCCCTATTCCCATTTCGAGAATTATTAGCAGTCATATATATCTTCGGCGCCGGGTACGAATTCGGCCACGCCGCTCAGCAGGTCTCTGTCTGGTCTCACTGGGACAGACGCTCCGTGGTGTTTATTAGCTCTCTCCGTTTGCCACTGTGATCCTCCTCTATGTCTCTGGAACTTGAAATGAAAAGCCTCTATGTAAAAGGTCTAGATTAAAAATTACAAGGAGTCGGTCCGAAAGAATCCAGTGAAATATTAAAGTAAGCACACAGATTTAATCCAACTGTATATTTGTTTTGGTTAAAATAACTAGAGGAAGCAACATTTACCACTTTCAATATTCCTCTTTTTTTTTTGTGTGTTAATTAAACTATAGTTCAACTGTCATTTGGAAATAAAGTAGATACATAATTATTATTTCGTTTATATCCTAATTATTCTGCGACTTTTCATCATAAGATATCCCAGCAATCATTAATTAAAGAAAATGTTAAACTGACTTTTATGTTTACTAGTTCACTAACTTTCAATGTTACAGTTATAGGCACTTCGCTTAAGTAAGTTAAGTGATATTTGAATAACTACGCCAGTAAAATTCATAATGCAATTTAACTTTCATTTTTGAAGAAAATTACAACTTTAAAGTCTTGGCCGAATGCGTTTTAGGCCTTAGTTTTCTAGTTCATGTAATTTTATAGCAGCTGAAACTGTAAACGACATGGAGAGTGTTTTTATTAACAAATATAAGACACTCTTTTTTGTAAGTAAAAAAAATACATAACTAAAGACATGGCTGTATGAGCCAAATCCCCTTGCCTTCCCTAAGAAAAGGAAGAATTAAAACAATAACATGTAAACAACATTGATGGACTATTTCTTTTTATATTTTGTTACATTTCACTAACTCCACGGATTTGTAACAATAATTGTCAATTCAAATAAATTATTATTTTTTTCACCTAACAATTTCCGCAGCATTGTAATTTTAAACTTGTATGAAAAATGTGTTTATCACTCACTAGCTATGTTTCATTGCGAAATCTGTATTTCGCCTTATTAAAATAAATAAATATACATATTAACCTTCTACTGTTATTAACTGGATGTTTCTTAAGTATCAACAATTGATTTGCGAAGACTTACTAAGACGGAAAAAAAAAGTACGTCACCTGTGTTCTTTTTCTTCCAATAACTGGGCGTACGGCTACAAAAATGGTATATTTTTGTATTATCCCACTTCTGATATAAGCAATCGGCTGAAATAAAACCAATAAGTAACACTTTTCCATTATTTATTGTATATCCCAATACAATTTCGAGATGTCCTCCATTTTGCGTCTATCGAATGAATGATGTCCAGTATGAATGTAGCTACGAATTAAGATGCTTCAGATCGATCAAGGGCGCTTGCGCAGCAACTTCATTTCAATTGAACTCATTCACCGCCTTCTCAATCTTCCGACAGCAAATGGCGCCAACACAGACTATAATTCATTACATTGACTATCCGTCAATACACCAACTGTTTACATTATAAAGGTCTATATTTAATAATCTAACACTAATGATCGTCTAAAAAGTTAATTTTAAATTTCGTAGCTACTAAATCTAGAAATTCATGAAAGCGGATGCAGTGTATCTATGTATATTGTATGCCTTTAAAAATAATAAGGATATGTTCCTTATTACAAAAAAGATAAGCCCACATTACGAAAAATTCAGACTCGGAAGACCGGCCTATTTCTTAAATCTATTCCCTATTCCTACTGAATGTTCATAGAAAAAACAAATATATATCAAACAAGATTTAATTTCAAATCAAATTTTGAAGAATTGACCGTATAAAATATATTTTCTATACCTACATAAATTAATTGATATACAATTGAAATCGAAAATATTTGCTAATGGAAGCCGTCTTTTAACTCCAAACTAATTAATTAAACCACTTGATGCTTACCAAAGATATTTACCCCAAAGCCAAACAACCAGGGAACGAAACTACTTTAAAATAATAGGGGGAGGCACATCAATTACAAAAATATATATTTGCACAGTACCACACACAAAGAACGCGGTGTTTACTGATATAATATTAATAAAGACATTTTGATTCCGGTATCGGCGCCATGTTTGTTTAGCTGTCAAAGTTAGTAGCCGGACGCATGCGCGCCACGTGCCGTCCGATAAAATCGGATGCGGTGATCAATTCGCCCAAATAGCCGCGAAATTAAAACAGGGCTATTAAAAAAACATCCGACGATGTAGCTACTTTCTTTTCTTTTTTTCCCACAGTCTTTCATAAATAATAAATTAGAAAAAAAAATATTGGCTATACTACCTAATATTACCTATACAACAAACGAAAACATAATAAAAAAAATAGTTTCATCATAATACTAGTGTGACAATAGATGGATCATGATTGTATTCTGTGTGTGTCTTGATCAATTAAATTGAAGTAAAGTAACAGTAAAGCCACAGTGCCGTGACCACAAGAAAAACAGCTTAATTATTTAAATACACTTGTTAACAATACCTACCTAAAAGTAAACAGAAAAAAAAGAAATAAGGCACTGTAATGTTTAGTCCCGATAGAAGATGTTTAATATTTTTTGACGGGTTAACTTAGAAACCAATGCAAGAAGTATTGCTTTTTGTACTGGAGAAACTGCTCCCTAAGTTCTCTCAACACCGCACGAACTCCTGGAGTCAGGTAATTTCGCCTGCTTAAAGTTTTCTAAGCCGGTGACGGCGGAGCTGAATAAAAGTTATTGTCATTGTATGTAAAATTGTCATAGTGTATTTACACTATTGGTAGACTATTTCCTCAGATAGAAAAAGACCGCACGATTTCTGGTCTCGTTGCACGGAAAGTGGAGAGTCTCCTCGGGCAAATAAAAATATTTTTCTCTCGCTCTAACTCCCACTAAATCCCAAGACAGAACACGTCAAGTTATGGAGAGAGATTTTGTCCACGGCAGTCCACGTCCCGTGCTAGGCCTACGATGGTAATTTCTCCTGTTTAATGTCAGCCGGGTGCTTATTAGTGGCTATTACCCGCTGCAACACCAGGGACCCAGAAATTTCAGATTCTATTTCGGGGGCGTTATGTTCTACAATATTCACGGCGAGCGGTCCCCGCGCTCGTATTGTGAAAATCTCGAACGCGCGCATATTTGCACGGCTCCATAGCGCGGCGATTAATTTACATACTAATTTATCTTGTAATTAAGTACGCCGCAAATTGCTATCTCAGCCCTTCATAATCCTTTCGCGTAGTTGCTTGCGCTTCCGCCGGCCGGGGGATTAGTGTGGATAAGACGAAGCGGAGATTTTTGTATTCTTTTTTCAAAATTCAAATTTCGTTTATTCGGTGATCGACAAGTACCAAGACATCGAAAATCCAGCGAGTGTTCAGTATGTCACATCATCATCATTCGCGTTATCCGCCTGGTATGAACGGCCAGGCATAAACTCAGTATAAAGCCCGTCACAGACGTAGCTATAATATATATTAATATGAATCATAGCAAGACATATTGAAACATATTTTCAATATAAATTTTAGAGTGGCCGCACACGCAGCTATAATATATATTTCTATGGCGCCACCAAAATATGTCGATAAATATCTTATCTTATCTTATCTCGGTATATTTTGGCATATATTTTGGCAGACCGAGTGAGGGAAAAATATATATTATAGTTAGCTCCCGTCTGTGGTAGTTCGCATAAATATAATATATATATATCTCGATATATTAATATATATAATATTATAGCTACGTCTGTGACGGGCTTAATGATGGTCGGTCGAACGGTCAACCGTATAGCGAATCCGTGGCTTAAGTACTTTGAAATGTCGCATACATATTTGACAGTTTTATTTATAAAGAAACATTTCTTAAACGTAACTATAACCAGTTACCTCATTTCATAACTTACTGCTGCACTCAGAGACGTCAAATAACCTTAATGAGTACTTAACGTCAAAAAATGACAATTTAAAACTAGTCGCTATTCTTGCCGGGTCTATGGTCCAGATTTAAATGAAATTTTTTGACATTAAGTACTCATTAAAGTTAATTGACGTCTCTGAGTGCGGCAGTTAGACTTTATCAATTTTTTCATTATTATTTCAAAACTTAAACTTAAACTCTTTCTTATAAAGTTTCTAAAATTTTTATTATGTTAAAATAAGAATTTAAAAATCAAATAGGTTCGTTACGTTTATTTGCATGTTCAATATTAGCATTTTCGTATTTTTTAAAAATCATGACATCATTTTATTAATGTAATTTTTTTGTCAGAACTCATTTTTTTTTAATAATACTTTGAGTTATCTGACCTATCTTTCTTTTCCACTCTATTACAGAATGGCGGCACCTCATCCCCAAGTTTCTCCAAACGGCTGCGGCTGGTGTTGACACGCAGTCGACAGACAGGGATTAAGGTTATCTGCATCACAAAGCCGCCTGCATCCGGATTGGAGCCGCTTGGCCCGCCCTCCCTTCGTGGCCGAAAATCCGTAACACCACAAAACGGTCTCCTTTGCCTAGAATTTAGAAAACATAATTGTTTATGCCTTTAGCAGTATGGTGCGCAAATGAAGTTTCAGCGGGAATACGAGTACGAATACGAAATAATTGTTGTTCAAGTAATTAATTTTTTAAGTGTTAAAACATCAATGAGTAATGAGCAGCAGGGCAGAGGTGAATTAAAACCCACGTTTCGCCAACTAGGGTAGGTCCCATGTAACCAAACCTATTGCCATTTGTCGGGCACAAAAATCGCACTAAATTGCTAGGTGGCATAAGAGGAACGCTGCTGCCATTAGTACTCATTGCTGTAGTCGCCTTGTACGACACCCACGGGAGAGATAGGAGTGGTGACAATTGTATTCTGCGCTGCCATCACCACACGACGTTCTGCGAGCTTCGTTTCAAATAATAATTATTGAGAAAAATTGTGACTGCCCTATGTAATCTGTGAGGTGTCGCCGACTGTACCCCGGGTCAGCATTAAACGGTTTCCCGAGCACTCTCCAGCGAGTTCTCGAATGGAACTCGTTATCGGCCGATAATTGGAACGATTGTTCTGGACATCCTCGTCGAACTTCGAGAATCTTCTACGGGATTAGAGGCAGCTGTTAATTAACATAGTTCCGTACCAATCTCGGGGTATTGGTGGGTGGATAGGTATATATTTTTTAAGGCACTGCTAATTAAACTGCATGACGTTTTCATTGCTAGAGGGGCAGCCCCCGTAGCACGGGACGTGGCGAAAATCTGCTCGGGGGTAATGAAAATATTTTTTTGTTGCTGCAACTCTCACAAAATTCCGGAACAAAACACAGTCAAGTGGTGGAGAGACATTTTGTGCACGTCTCGTGCTACGCCTACAGTGAGCTTTAGAATTATTTGTGCCTGTGAGTTTCGCTACGAACGCATCCGGGCCGACCTCTCGTAGCGTAGCACAACTGCGCTACGGTACCTCCACTTGCGGCGACACAGCCCCCTTAGCACGGGACGTGGACACATCTCCCTTGGGGTAAAGAAAATCGTTTCCTCTCGTTCTAACTCCCACTAAATCCCGAGACAAAACACTGTCAAGTGGTGGAGAGAGACTAGTCCACGTCCCCGTGCTAGGCCCGCAGGAGCACCCGTTTATCGCCACTACATTCCTTACTGCCGCACTCAGAGACGTCAATTAACTTTAAATAGTATTTAATGTCAAAATTTTTCAAAGATTTTGGTGGTTAGAAAAAGAATTTCGAAAAATTATGCTCTTGAGGCGGGAATCGAACCCGCGTCCGCTGCTATCCGGGCAGGTGCCTGACCGCTCGGCCACCCAAGACATTAATTAACTTGCCGAAATTCTTCTAACCCTTACACTTCACGTTGTAAGCCAACGGGTACCAACGTTTCTAACCACCAAAATCTTTGTACTAATTTTTCTAACATTTATATAATGTTAAAATTAAAATCGAATAGTTCAAAATTTTTCATTCAAATCTAGACCATAGACCCGGCAAGAATAGGGACTAGTTTTGAATTGTCATTTTTTGACGTTAAGTACTCATTAACATTATTTGACGTCTCTCAGTGCGGCAATAAGTCTACATTCCTTCTTCTGCGTGCGGCCAGTTCCGCTTCATACAAACTGCGCCGGTTGCGTGCGGCCGCGACCGGTACACGCCGAAGAAAAAAAGGTTAGAAACGCAATTCACCGGGAGCCTTGTCATCGCCCAGCTCTGTAGGCCTAACACGAGGACAAAATCTCTCTCCACCACTGTCATGACAGTGTTAACGGTTTTTATTGGGTCTCGGGTTTAAGGGGGAGTTAGAGCGAGAGGTAATATTTTCTATATTAGGAGATTTTAATGCCATCTTCTAGCAATTTTTTATCGTAAAAAGCTGCCCAACTAATTTTCATATTTAGAACACTCAGGGTTGCCGCATTATGACGTAACTGCTCAATATTCTCTTACCACAAGACCGAAACTTTCTTAAAAGCTGCTAATGCATAGTAAAATTATCTTCCCATTAAATCCTTGGAGGCACCAATCGATGCCTGGCAAAGAGGTCCCATTTCACGGACGGGCGCGCCCGCGTGTCGCCGGGTCTGAAGCGTCCTATTACCTAATAGCGGCGGGAATAGCTATCGAGCCTTCTGTCTTGTTCATATGATGTGTTTACGAAAGAGACGGAGGCGGGTCGGTATTGAGTAGTGCGGGGGAGTTATCTTAGTCTCCTTACGGGCTTATGTATTAAACGTTGTACCTATTGTTATTCTAAGACAAAAGCTTTGGTATAAAAACGTGGTTCGGAAAAGGTCGAATAATTGTAGTATTGATTGACGATGACATTTTCGAGATATTTCCAACTACAGTTTTCTTTGTAATAATGTTTCTAACATTTTATAATGTTAAAAAAATCAAGAGCCGGGTGGTGACGGCAGAGTAGAATACAATTGTCACCACCCCAAATCTCTCCCGTGGGTGTCGTACAAGGCGACTAAGGATAAATCAGTGATGAGGAATGGGCAGCAGCGTTCCTCTTGTACCACCTAGCAATAGCAATGTATTGCGAGTTTTGTGCCCGATAAATGGCAATAGGCTCGCCACCTATTACATGGGACCTAACATAATTGGCGAAACGTGGGTGCTAGTTCACCTCTGCCTACCCCTTCGGGGATATAGGCGTGATTTATGTATGTATGTAAAAAAATCAAAAATAATAAAGGCTTCGGTGTAATGAATTACATGAATGTTTTGTAAAGTTGTTTACAACAGCCTAGTTTGAATGGAACACACGTCATTCCAAAACATTACAGGTAACATTGACAAAAAAAAAGTTTTGGATTTAATTTACACAACAATTTATACAAATATAATACAAGGTAGGTAGTATAAGTCCTTTGAAATGTAAATTGTACTGTTACTTTACAGCGGTATGTGGTAATGATCGAAACTCTGAAAAAAAAAAGATTTTGTTGTTTTTCAAAAACTCGACGCGTTTTTGATTTTCTATCTGTTTATTTAATAAAAATATAAATTATGATTGTCCAAAAATCAATCACCAATCAATTATCCAAAGACGAAAAGATAACACGCAGCCACTTCAAAACTAATCCTACACGACATAAATCCTCCTAATGCCCATCTAGAGTGCTCCTAAGTCATTCCTTGTATTATTATAGCATTTAAAAGCCATTGAGGGCAGACGCGTGTCGCACACGCGAGCGGTCGGCGCGCGAATCGCGTGGCGTTTGCCTGCATAATTTTTAATCACACGACTGAGTAAGCAGCTAATATGCTAGAACGCGCTCCGACTAGGGACGTCGTTGGATACGGTAGCGCTATTTAAAATTGCAATAAAAAAAAAAACAGAACAAAGGCCGTTAGTTAGTTAGTTATTGTTATTGCTGCCATGGAATTAACAAACAAACGTTTGATTGAAAATTCCTTGACTGTTGCTGTTATGCTCATATGCAAGGAGCAAATTTAAAAAAATGACAACTTGACACAAAGAAAACGAAACAGTGCAACACGTTATATCATGGAAGATTTGGGTAGATTTGTTTCGCCTGCTCAGATAAAAAAATAAGAAGTTTATCAAATCATTCTAATTTAATGTTTATCTAGAAATAGTTTTCTGCAAAATTTTCTTAATAAGAATGTATATCACATTAAACTGGATAATTAATAATATGCCCACGTCATAACCAACCTTTGTCCACTGAAAGCGCCTTAACCGTGAAATTCACTACACGGACATGCCCGCGGGCATGCCTGCAGACATGCACGCAGGACCTCGCTTCTATTAGGTCTGTGCGATGTTGCCTAGTGTAGGTCCGTCACAGTCAGTCTGCCCTATACAAACGAGGTCCGCGCGGGCATGCCCGTCTAGTGAACCCCCCACTTTACGCTTTCCGCCGATTCCACGGTGACGTCACCGAATACAATTTTAGACGTTATTAAACGTCCAGCGGGGCGTGTGATTGAAAAATAGATCGGGGAGTTTAACATGACAATGGGAGGATTACCGGATGATTGCGGCGACTCATTTAAACGACTGGGACAAACGTATGGGAGAATGTATCGGAAAACAATTAAGAGAATACGCCGTGTGGTGACGGCAGAACAGAATACAATTGTCACTACCCCCATCTCTCCCATGGGTATCGTACAAAGCGACTAAGAGTAAAGACAGCGATGAGTAATGGACAGCAGCATTCCTCTTATATTACCTAGACACTGCGATGTTTTGTGCCCGATATATGGCAATAGGCTCGCCACCTATTACATGAGACCTATAACTTAATTGGCGGAAAGTGGGTGTTTAATTCACCTCTGCCTACCCCTTCGGGGATATAGGCGTGATGTATGTATCATCACCAGCCCTTTAATATCCCCACTGCTGGAGCACGGGCCTTCCCTATGGATGAAAGAATATAGGGAGATTAGTCCATAACCCCCCACGCTGGTCCAGTGCGGGTTGGTGGGTATTAGCGACTGCAGATGCAGGCGGGACCACCGGCTTAACGTGCCTTCCGAAGCACGGAGGAACTCGCGATAGTAAATTTTTGGTCACCCATCCTAAGACCGGCCTTAGCGAACTTGCTTAGTTTACGCAATCGCAGGCCAAGCGCGCCGTGCCACCGCGCTAGCGAGCTCCTCCATTGAGCGAGCTCCACGTGATTTATGTATTCTTCTCCCTGCCCTGTTCCCAGTCTATCTGGGGTCGGCGCAGTATGTTTCCTCTTCCGTTCATATTGGTCAGAAGCCATCAAGCCATCCACTCTCTTTTGATTTATATCATCCATCACACTGTAAAGGTACTAGTTATGAATGAATGTATGGAAAAGAGACGGAACAGACCACGTCGAGAGACCGATCAATGGAGAGAGTGATTGGAAAGGCAACATTCCAATCAATACTGCTCAAAGTTTTGGTTTAACAGCCAGCTTAGTTAAGGTTTTACAGCCGGCCGCCTGCCTGACACTAACCCTCTTTGAGTTTGCTGTTATTGGTGGTTTGCCCTCCACCATTCGGGTGCCCTTAGGTGCTTACTGGTCTACACCGGGCAATCTCCCTTAGTCGACTTTTAAGACACCCATGGGATGAGTCGGGGCTGGCCTATTCTATGTTATTTGTTCGCTCCCAGGCCAGCATAGAAGAGTGATGTATGTATGTTTCTTCTTCTTCCTGCCCTCATCCCGCTCTAGGCGGGGTCGGCACAACATGTCTTTTTCTTCCACTCCTTTCGATCCTTCGCCAATTTCTCATCCACTCCTCTCGGTATCATGTCCTCCTTTACACAGTCCATCCATCTCTTCTTTGGTCTTCCTCTCCTTTTACGTCCTTCCACGTTCATGCCTAACATTCTTCTGCCAATATAGCTTTCATTTCTTCGCATAACATGACCAAACCATCCCAGTCTATTACTCCGCAGTCTCTCTGTCACTGGCGCTACTTTCAAACTTCCCCTGATATACTTATTCCTTATCTTATCTCTCCGTGTCACACCACACATCCATCTTAACATACGCATCACTGTTACATGCACTTTTCTTTCATCAGTCTTCTTCATAGCCCAACACTCTGATCCATACATGACAACCAGTCTAATGACCGCCTTATAGATTTTCCCCTTAAGCTTAAGGGGCATCCGTGGGTCACATATCGTTGATGAGACCTGTCGCCACTTCATCCATCCTACATTCGCTCTATTCCTTATATCCCGGTCAAAATCACCGTCGCTTTGGAAGAGCAATCCAAGGTACCGGAAATCCAAGCAAACTGGTAGGATTACACCATCTAAGGCAATTAGAGAGAAACTGGGGGGTCCGCCTAAGTCACAGAACATGTGTTCTGTTTTGGTCCGGCTGATCTTAAGCCCGACGCTCTCCAATCTCTCCTGCCATTTTCCCAGCCTACTTTGTACCTCGGATGCATCTTCTCCGACAAGTACAATGTCGTCGGCGAACACCATACACCAGGGTGCCTCGTCCTGTATGTCCGATGTCAGAGCATCCATAATCAAGAGGAACAAATACGGGCTTAAATCCGATCCCTGGTCACGGCCACATCGAACTTGTCGGTAACGCCAGCCTCGGACCGAACATTCGTACTAGCTCTTCTATACATTTCAGACACAAGCCTCACATACTTTTCAGGCACTCTCTTTTTTCTCATACCCCACCACAGAACTGTACGCGGAACTCGGTCGTATGCTTTTTCAAGGTCTATAAAGACCATGTGAAAGTTCTTTTGTGCACTACGGTATTTTTCGCAGAGTTGCTTTAGCGCGAATATTGCATCGATTGTTCCTCGTCCCGGCATAAAACCGAATTGGTTCTGGGTGACTTCACACTCCTCTCTCATTCGTCTCGCTATCACTTTCTCCCATATCTTCATACTATGAGACATGAGCTTTATTCCTCTATAGTTTGAAATAAAACAACTTTTACGGATAAGACTCGCGTATAATTTGGTGTTTGGCATATTAATTATTTAACCCGACGTTTCGATCACTTTACAGTGGCCGTGGTCACGGGGGGACTAAAGATGACAGGTGTCCTCACAATAAAGTAATAATTAACTACCGTCATAATATTTGATATTTTAGGTGTTCCGATTTACACAAACAGAGCTTACAGTATCATTGTTTTTGGCAGTATGAGGACAGTGTTGGGATTTAATTATTCTAATAATTGGGTCCCAAGCAGGTGGTATGTTCCAACCATTATCTCTATTGAAGTTTGGATGTTTCTTGATTTCAATAGCTTCACGTATCATTCTAGGTATATATCGTTTCTTTTTTGCTAGAATTTGCGGTTTATCAAATCTTAAATAATGGTTGGGTCCGTCTAAGGCATGTTCACATACTGCAGATTTTGTTTCGCGCCTATGTTTCACATCAGCTATGTGTGCGCGAAACAAAATCTGCAGTATGTGAACATGCCTTAGACGGACCCAACCATTATTTAAGATTTGATAAACCGCAAATTCTAGCAAAAGAGAAACGATATATACCTAGAATGATACGTGAAGCTATTGAAATCAAGAAACATCCAAACTTCAATAGAGATAATGGTTGGAACATACCACCTGCTTGGGACCCAATTATTAGAATAATTAAATCCCAACACTGTCCTCATACTGCCAAAAACAATGATACTGTAAGCTCTGTTTGTGTAAATCGGAACACCTAAAATATCAAATATTATGACGGTAGTTAATTATTACTTTATTGTGAGGACACCTGTCATCTTTAGTCCCCCCGTGACCACGGCCACTGTAAAGTGATCGAAACGTCGGGTTAAATAATTAATATGCCAAACACCAAATTATACGCGAGTCTTATCCGTAAAAGTTGTTTTATTTCAAATGTGTAGTGCTCGTGCAAATATAAGAAAACATTATCCTCTATAGTTGTTACAGTCCTGCACATCACCCTTGTTTTTTTGAAAATGGGCACCAGCGTACTGTTACACCATTCGGATGAATGGTGTAACAGTGTAATGGTGTAACGGTGTAACGAAGAGACGATCCCGGATGGGATCGTCTCTTCCTGTAACAACTTATTAAAGAACAAAGTCAGCCACTTCCATCCATCCGCTTTCAGAAACTTCCAAACTTCAACAGGTATACAATCAGGCCCTGTCGTCTTTCCATTCTTCATATTTCTCACAGCCATTCTTACTTCCTCTAAACTCACTTCATCTACTACTTTAGTATTGACAGGGGCCTGTACCAAATCTTTATGCCATTCATTCTCTTCATTCATCAACTTTCTAAAGTATTCCTTCCAGCGATCTTTTATCCTTTCGTCATTCGTCAAAACCATTCCTCTCTCATCTTTTATACATTTTATATACACAATATCGCTAGCATTCATTGCTCTTGCTCTCGCTATCTTAAATACGTCATTCATCCCCTGGGGGCTCTCTGTATGTATGTATGTATGTAATTAAGAGCAATATTGAGGCTATTCTTACAGAACCCCGCACCATGCAGCGTAGCGCGGTGGTCAAATTTCTAAACTACTAGCTGTTGTCTGGCGGTAGATAAATAAACGGTTTATATACAGTATAAACGATTATTCTCTAAGAGTGTAATAGTAATTTCCCTTGCATATGAAATTCCCATCTCGACAGCGCTCGGAAACAAATCGGTGAAAGCAATTTCCTCATACGGAGTTAATGCGGCCTTTTACTGCGGTGTACACCCGACGGACAGACTGTCGCATTGCAATATATTTTTTAATCAATATTTTTTATTAATATTATATCTCTTTCTCAGATAGCAATTGAATATGCCTTCCATGACATGCCACTATGTTATTTAGAAAAAAAATTACCAAAAAATTATCCTTATGATAAAACCTTATCGGCATAATAAAGCTAGAGGCTATTTTTTTTCTCGTGTAGCGGGTTTAATTACCGGTTCATCCATGTAATTATTTAAAAATCTATGAAGGCAGCTTAAAACTTTTTCTTAATTAAAATAATGTCTTCTTTCAGTAAAATGTTCCATCTACAATACTATATTCAAGGTACTTTCTCTCCATGTGGTATAGCCGTGGGACGCTCTGTATATGTACCACTACAAGGATTGGTTACTAATATAAATAATATAATGCTTGGCAATGCGACAATCGGGTATGCCCTGCGACTGTGCGAAGAGGGCGCGGCTCTATGATTCTTTTTAAAAGCTTAAAGCCAGCACTGGATCCGCCTAAATATGCCGCTTTTAAATGAAGTCTTAGATTCTGCACCTTTCCATTGGACGACGGTTTTATGAATAAAAATTGTGAGAGGAGAGGAATTTGACGGTGAAGATTATGCAGTGCGTTGGGATTGCTAAAGATTACCTATAATATACATAAAAAATCTGAAGGATTTAGCAGAGTTGTATTAACACCCACATTGCTATGTTACGTCCCATGTAGGGGAGTGAGCATTGCATAACGAAGGAGAATAAGCAGCGTTTTACAATAAAACAGTTTATTAGACGGGCAAGAAACTATTTCAATGAATCTGAAATGTTTTTTTTATATTTGTATTTTCTATAAATTATGGTCTTGAGGCGTGAATCGAACCCGCGTCCGCTGCTATCCGGGCAGGTGCCTGACCGCTCGGCCACCCAAGACACCAAATTCTTTTTCTAACCACCAAAATCTTTCAGAATTTTTCTAACATTTATATAATGTTAAAATTAAAATAGAATAGTTTGTATTTTCTAATAATTTATTTCACTTTATCGTTTTCGATACGCCCGCGCATGCTATAGTAATTCTCTTTTGTCTTCGCGAGTCAGAGAGAGTCATATATCTATACCTCTTAAGTCATATCTCTAGACTTCTTAAGTCATAATATCTAGACTTCTTAAGTCATATCTCTATGCTTTTTAAGTCACATCTCTATATTTCTTAAGCCATATATCTATACTTCTTAAGTCATATCTCTAGGCTTCTTAAGTCATATCTCTATACTTCTCAAGCGATATCTCTAGACATCCTAAGTCATATCTCTATACTTCTTAAGTCATATCTCCATACTTCTTTAAGTCATCGCTATCTCGTATTCCCGGACTGCCGCGGCCGTGACAATGGAAACAGAGGCCAGGTCTACCCGCCGATCCAGCGGGCAATTTATTAAAGAATTGAAATCTCAATTACTGGCGACTCGTGACGTTTAAGCTTCTGTTCCCGCGGATAAATTCGGCGAGATCGCTCGAGGCTCCGGGCGGAAGTTTCATGGTGGGTTAGCGTTTGCCGTTAAATTGAATGCATAGGGAGTTTCAGCACAACCAAGTTCATGAGACTAGAATTTTCCATGCCTTTCGTCTTGACGATTCTTAATTTCTAATCATGCATCGCCGTGTGGTGACGGTAAAGCAGAATATGCATAATGCACCACGCTAACAAATTACTGCGATTAGAAGTTCCCGGTGAATGGCAACAGGCTCGCCCCCTATTACATGGGATCAGAAAAAAGCTGGCGAAACGCGGGTGTCAAAACACCTCTGCCCAGCTGTTTGTAAGTAAGGCGTGATTTATGTATGTATTCAGCACAGACAAGTTCATTTATAAATCTTGAATTTTCAATGTCTGGCGATGGCGTCTTGACGATACTAAAGTGTGTTGTAATCACACAGCGCCGTATGTTGACTGCTGAGTCTTCTTCTTCTCCCTGCCCTGTTCCCAGTCTATCTGGGGTCGGCGCAGTATGTTTACTCTTCTATTCATATCAGTCAGACGTCATCAAACCATCCACTTCCTTTTGATTCATATCATCCATCACACCTTTAAGGTGCTAGTGATGAATGAATGTATAGAAAAGAGACGGAACGGACCATGTCGAGAGACCGATGAACGAAGAGAGTGATTGGAATGACAATATTCCAATCTATACTGCTCAAGGTTTTGGCTTAGGTTTTACAGCCGGCCGCCTGCCAGACACCAACCCTTTTTGGGTATGCTGTTGTTGGTAGTTTTCCCTCCACCATTTTTTACGACACCCATAGGATAAGTTGGGGCTGGCCTATTCTACGTTATTTGTTCGCTCCCAGGCCAGCATTGGTGACTGCTGAGCAAATTTAATTATAACGATACCCAATCTCCCCCGCAGGTGTCGTACATGGCGACTAAGGGTTATGAGCACAGATATATCAATTTAAGTTATGATCCTTTATATCCTCGAACCTCCTAGAAATATACTTCGATTTGCGTGCCCGATAGATGGCAACAGCGTTAATTCACCTCTGCTTACCGCCTACCCCTTCGGGGATGGCAGGCGTGATTTCTGACGATGAAGATACCGCCAGTCACTCGCGCTCCAGAGTTCTTCAATAAGTTATACGCTACCACAAGTCGTAACTTTACATCCATATAAACATCCGTGATCGGAACATCTAGGCTTGCACAAATCTCCGCCGTATCTCCAGGGAGCGAGGGCAGGACCGTGGCTCATCAAATATGCACAATGCTTCGTATTGGCATAGTACAGATACCCAGAACAGTAGCTTATCTGCTGCCTGTCGGCGAGTTATTAGCCTACTCTTGCGTTGACGCTAGCGTTGTAACTAAAGCGTCGGCTGCGAGCGCGAACGTGCCGAACGGGAACGAGCAGCGAGCGAACGTGCAATCACTTTGTACACGCGCGATCACACCGAACCCTTATGCCCCCGTATTTTATGTCAATGTGCGTTACAGTGTGTGCCTACACGGCGCCGAGTACGAAAGCACACATTCTAATGGGCAGCGGCCAGTTTGTATGAAGACGTATTACTGTTCTGGGTACACTGTGGTATTGGACCGCTCCGCCTTACGTAAATTGCTTCCATCGAGGAAATATCTATTATGTATCGAAATATAAAGTTTTATAAGACTGATTTTGTTTTAGCACCGCTCCGTTTGTTTATTTGATCGGGTTCGTTCTCTGCGCGTGATCTTTTCGTTTCGCATGATGTGATCTTGATCTAGTGTAATATTGAGGTCTTAAGGACTATCCATTCAATAATCATCATGATCATTACCAGCCCTTTAATCTCCTCATGGGGCACAAGCCTTCTTTATGGTTGGAAGAATAGAGAGGGAATGCCATCATAACAAGTGCTGATGCAGCCGGGACCAACGGCTTAACGTGCCTACCGGAGGAGGAACTCCAGATAACATAGATTTTTGGTCACCCATCTAATGACAAGCTTTAGCGAACATTGCTTAGTTTACGCGCGCTAGAAAAATAAAGTAAAAACTATTTATTTCAGACACAGGAGATCCATTGGATTAAAAAACTATGTTAGTACCCTATTTTTAAAAGGCATACCTATTAAGTCATATGTTGCAAAAATAATGCCCCTATAAAAGTCGTCCATATAAAACAGCTTACTATTCAAAAATACATCATCGTAACCCATAACTTAGCTCTACCTAAGATTGACTGCAGGCTATATCTAAACTTTATACCTCAAACTAAGTCTCTGAAATGAAAACATACCAAAAACAGCTCTAGCTCTGTCGTTTTAAGGTTGAATATCATTTGAGTTTTAGAAAGCAGAATGGGTAATTTGTTGCACCAAATGGTTATTATTACAGAAGATACAAAGGAGTTTGTCTGAGGATTTGGCCCGCTTATAGTCATAAACAGGTTCCCTGACCGTGAAGATGATATTCTGAAAACAATGTAAAATTAAACACACAGCCGTGTGGTGACGGCAGAGTAGAATACAATCGTCACCACCCCAAATCTCTCCCGTGGGTGTCGTACAAGGCGACTAAGGATAAATCAGTGACGAGGAATGGGCAGCAGCGTTCCTCTTATACCATCTAGCTATGTACCTACTGCGACTTTTGTGCCCGATAAATGGCAATAGGCCCGCCACCTATTACATGGGACCTAACATAACTGGCGAAACGTGGGTGCTAGTTCACCTCTGCCTCCATCTTCGGGGATATAGGCGTGATTTATGTATGTATGTATGTAATGTAAAATTACCGTGTGGTGACGGCACAGCCTACCGCAGCGCTTTGCGATGTATCGGGCACGTAAATCGCAGAAGATTGGTAGCTGGTTTAAGAGTAAATGCTCATCATCGCTGTTTTAACAGGCTAGAGCTCACCAACACTAAAAGAGTCGATTATTGCCTTCGGTTTTATCGTATGGAAGAACTGTCAAAAAACGGGCAGTTTCACATACACATACATACATCATAAATCACGCCTAAATAGAAAGGGTAGGCAGAGGTGAACTAGCACCCACGTTTCCCCAATTATGTTAGGTCCCATGTGGTGGTGAGCCTATTGCCATTTATCGGGCACGAAAGTCTCAGTACATTGGAATGCTGCTGCCCATTCCTCGTCACTGTTTAATCCCTTAGTCGCCTCATACGACACCTTATGACTTACTCTATATTAATATTCGTGCGAATATAGTTTAGTAAGAACCGAACCTGTTATTAATATCGAAGTGTGTCGCGTATGTTCCGAGTTAATCAACACTCAAGGGTCTCGGGTTGCGTCTGATTTGGGGCGGACTAGATCTGTCTCGCTCCGGTCCGCGGCGATGGAAAGTGACAGGCGGCGACGGTGTCGGATTCGTTAAGGTGCGGTTTCGTTGAGACGCCTTACGGCGGATCCCAATATTCTATCTACAGTTAAAAGTGTGCTGACTAAAGTTTAGTTGCCCGGTTTTTGTTATATTACGATAAATAACAGAAGTTGCTAAGCAACTAAGCTGCAGTACGTCTATCTTTAACTTTTGATAGAATATTGGGACCTGCCATTAATGAATATCTTATTTATTCACAAAAAAAAATGGTAATTTATAATGTTTCAAAAATAAGTATGTCAGAAATTATTTTGAAAAATTATTGTCCTGATCGAGTCCGCGCCAATCGGGACGGCTGCCTAGTCTGGCTGCAATAAATATGTTTTCCTTAAAAGTTCTAGACAGTTCTAGCATTGTTTAGCTCATTTTTAGATATTTGACTTTTAAAAACTACATACATACATACATAAATCACGCCTATATCCCCGAAGGGGTAGGCAGAGGTGAACTAGCACCCACGTTTCGCCAGTTATGTTAGGTCCTATGTAATAGGTGGCGAGCCTATTGCCATTTATCGGGCACAATAGTCGCAGTAGGTAATAGCTAGATGATATAAGAGGAACGCTGCTGCCCATTACTCATCACTGATTTATCCTTAGTCGCCTTGTACGACACCCACGGGAGAGATTTGGGGTGGTGACAATTGTATTCTACTCTGCCGTCACCGCGCGGCATTTTAAAAACTAGATTTGCGATATTGATTGATCTGCGATATTGGTACCCAGAGAGAGTTAGTGTCAGGCAGGCGGCCAGCCGGCTGTAAAACCTAAGCCAAAACCTTGAGCAGTATGGATTGGAATGTTGTCATTCCAATCACTCTCTCCTTTTCATCGGTCTCTCGGCATGGTCCGTTCCGTCTCTTTTCTATACATTCATTCATCACTAGCACCTTTACGGTGTGATGGATGATATGAATCAAAAGGGAGTGGATGGCTTGATGACGTCTGACCGATATGAATGGAAGAGGAAACATACTACGCCGACCCCAGATAGACTGGGAACAGGGCAGGGAGAAGAAGATATGCGATATTGATAGGCAATTTCAAGGGTGAACCTGTGAGACCTATAAGGTATTAGTATACCTTTGCATATAATTTCTAAGTATGTATATTTGTGTATTTTATAAATATAAAGGCGGGATTCCACCAGTGCACTGGTGGAATCCCGCCTTTATATTTATAAAGGCGTGGTGAACTGTGCGGCACAGCGTATTTGTTTGTATGGTCATTCGCTGTGTGTGTCACAGCACACTGGTGGAATCTCGCCTTAACACCGCCGTATGGTGACGGCAGAGCAGAATACAATTATCACCATCCCCATCTCTCCAGCGGGTGTCGTACAAGGTTACTAAGGGTTTTGACAGCAGTTAGTAATTGGCAGCAGCGTTCCTCTTATGCCACATAGAAATGTACTGCGATTACCGTGCCCGAAAAATCACAATAAACTCATCACTTGTTACATGGGACCTAACCTAATATAACAACCGACATTATCGCGAGCGAAGCCGAGGCGACCACTAGTGTATGATAAAACACGTCACAACAGAACGTCTCGAACATTATTTTTAGATGCCTAACTGCCGCACTCGGAGACGTCAAATAACGTTAATGAGTACTTAACGTCAAAAAATGACAATTCAAAGCTAGTCGCTATTCTTGCCGCGTCTATGGTCTAGATTTGAATGAAAATTTTTGACATTAAATACTCATTAAAGTTAATTGACGTCTCTGAGTGCGGCAGTAAGACTCAAGTAAACCCTTTTACTTAGTTTAGGTGTCAAATTAACTAAGAACTCCTTGACGTAGATTTTTATTATGGAAATAATTATCATACTTGCATTGTTATTACTTTTCTGTAACTATACCTATATTTTTGTGTTATATTTAGAGTATACTATGTATTTAGAATAAGTTTTAAAGAAATAAATTTTATCTTATCTTATTATTGGAGCGTCCAGTTCCCAAAATATTTTCACCCGCCAATCGTGTTAGCGGAAACGCACCTTAACGCACCCGTGTAAATTGATGTTCAGCGGTCGAAAGCGACGTGGTGTTATGTATAATTAAATGTAAATTGCCACCATTAGCGCCGTGAACGCGGCTTTGATCCCGTCACAGCTGCGGCGACAGCGCCGATTGTGACCGAAATATCGGAAACGGCAAACAAATGATTTAGTGTTTTATAGACATATCATCATCATCATCACTCTCCGTTCATCAGTCTCTAGACATGGTCCTTACCGTGATACTGTGTGATGGATGATATGAATCAAAAGGGTGGCTTTAGGAAGTGTAGCCGATACGCAAACATACAGCGCCGATGCCAGATAAACTAGCAGAAAGAAGAAGAAGAAGAAGTATTGAGAAAATAAATAAATAAATATTTTTACACTCACACCTATCATCTAGCCCAAAGTAAGTAGCCTAAGCACTTGTGTTATGGATACTCGATGACGGACATATTTTTAATATAATTATGTATATAAATGTTGAAAATATACTACATAAACATATACACAACCATGACTCGGAAACAAACAATTGTGGTCATCACAAAGTTTGCCCTTACCAGGATTCGAACCCGGGACCTCTTGGCCATTACCCAGCAATCTGAGCATTCGACCAAGGCGGCCGTCAAAATAGCGCTTTTTATAAAATGTAATGTTGTCAGATAAGGTATAAGCTCTAGTAATCATCACCAGCCCTTTAATGTCCCCACTGCTGGGGCACGGGCCTTCACTATGGATGGAAGTATATAGGGAGACTGAGCCATAACCCACCACGCTAGCCCAGTGCGGGTTGATGGGTAGCCCTAGTAATACGGACCTAAAATAGCCCCATGAAAATTAGCCAAGCAAACAATTAAATGATTGTTAATACGCAACACTTATAATTCATGATTAAAATTTTAATGATCATTTGGCAAAGAGAGTAGTGCTATACCATCACAACCGTAAGGCCATTACGGCATTTGTCACAGTTACCAATAATAGGCTGCTAATGAGGTACAAACTCCTGCGCATTCTACTAAATGAAACGTACACTGAAACAACTGAACTGTCAGTTTTTGGTCCATGGTTGTATTAGATCCATTTAGATCTCTAGAGCCGACGAAGTTTATCCGCAATGGGCTGGGTTGGTGATTTCACCCATTGTCCTTATATTTTTCTATCCATAGGTAGATCCTGTGCAGCATTGGGGACATCAACCCCTTTTAGACCAATCATCATGATTCGCCTGCCCTGTTTATACTGCCCTAGGTTTTTTTTATTTATTCATCTTACCACAAACAACATTACAAAAGAAGGGTTTCACATGTGGCTTACGAATTAATTTTATTCGTAGGAGTCTGGTGCCTATGTAGGTTCGTAGACCCGTAGACACTCCAGGTTATCTGATCTTATTATTATTATTCCTTAGTCGCCCTTAGGATATCCATAGAGTAAGTTGTGGCTGGCACATACTATGTTATTTTTGCGATCCCAGGCAGGGCATAATATATAATTTATAAGCGAAATATAAAAATGAGAACACCTAGCGACATGGCGCGTTAAGATGTTTTATTAAAATCACTCTATTTTTTACACACATATGCCATAAATATTTTGTCCAATAGTTTCATGGAGCTTTGATCATTTTGTTTATTAGTTGGTTATCATCATAATTTACCTTATCTTCAGAGCTTTACCTTGGGAAAGAGTTTCAACACTTTTATTTTATACAACTTATTATAATGTCACTATAACACTCGTATAATGGAATCCTATTAGCGAAATATTGCTTGGGATATTTCGGGATGCTTTGAAGTTTTTGTGACATAGAAGACATCTCGTTGATACATAACTACAAAAACAATACGATAAACCTTGATTTTAAAAGATACATTAAAAGATACATTTTTGACGATAATAATGAGAAGATTATTAAAATATACCAGTATGATTTAAAATAATGGATAAGATTTGAAAAGCGCTGAGGTGAGAGTTAAAATGCGAATGAACGTTAGAGGGTGGAGGCGAAGAGGACGGCCTCACAAAAATGTATATTTAAGGATCGTGTCGTGGCAAGTCGAAAAAGGCGTAATAGGTTGGTTATTCAACTATGTTATGGGATATTATATATGACTGATTTATTTTGTTGTCTTGTTTTTATTGTGTCGATTGTCGATTGAGCAGCCTGTAAATTGAAAATGTTGATATACGGTCAACGGCAATTCAAACTACTTCGAATTTCTTCAATCAATTATCAAACTTAACTTGTTGGCAGTAAAGCACAACTTCAATTGAAAAAAAATTACAGTTTGTGATAGCCTAACGTGCTATTGACTGTACCTAGTTATCAGTATATACTATACAAGGTTTGGTAAGCCCAAATGCCAAGAAGCCATAGCTGTTGAATTAAAAAAAGAAACAATATTTGACCTATTGTTTTTTTTTTACTACACCAATGTTCGTTCGTACGTGCTGCAGCAACGTAGTGTTTCAGCATGTCGACTTACACAAGACGTGTGTCGCATCGCGTTCGCTTTCATCTTTTTTTGACGTCGCATCCGTCAAAAGTAACCATTGACAAAAAGACATGGCAGTTAGAGCTTTCGCGCCAACGCCCTCATCTGGCTGTCAAGCAAGACCGAATGGTGGTATTGAGTTTTTGAAGCGGTTTTTTATAGCTCCCCGGCGTGTAGTGGACGGTGGAGAGATCACAGAGACCACTGATCGCTGTAAGCGCTGTCTGCTACAATGCGCGACATATATAACACATACCATTTGTCACTTTTAATTGCCACTTGTTGACGAAAACGGGGGAAGGAGAGCGATATATTTAGTTTATTGTGAAATAAACGCGGCTAGGCGCCCGATCCGCTTGGATGCCGCTCGAATTAAGACATTACAGGCGATCGTCTTTTGTTCAAAGGCCCTGTTTGTACGTCGTCGATGCGTTAATCTTTGATGTTCGTTTGTTTTTGTCGGCGATGACATCGGACACACGTAATTAAAGATTAAAAAAGCGGCATCCGTAAATATTGGCGCCAATAGAGATTTCCGAGTTCCGATTTTGAAAGGGTTTCGATCGACTATAGCTACAGCATTAACTGCCGCACTCAGATACGTCAAATAACGTTAATGAATACTTAACGTCAAAAAATTACAATTCAAAACTAGTCGCTATTCTTGCCGGGTCTATGGTCTTGATTTGAATGAAATTTTTTGACATTAAATACTTATTAACGTTAATTGACGTCTCTGAGTGCGGCAGTTAAAATGTTAATTCTTTAAAACTTATGAACTTAAATAATTTTGAAGTGTAACAACGCTACCCCATTGCGTATTTATTATACGTGTGCAATAGTGTGCATGTAGAGATGGCAGACAATATAAGAATAAATAGATAATAATATATGAAGCCGTGTGGTGACGGCAGAGTAGAATACAATTGTCACCACTCCAAATGTCTTCCGCGGGTGCCGCACAGCAGCGTTCCTCTTAAACCACTTAGCAATGTACTGCGACTTTTGTGCCCGATAAATGGCTATAGGCTCGCCACCTATTACATGGGACCTAACATACCTATTACTTGGCAAAACGTGGGTGCTAGTTCTCCTCTGCCTACCCCTTCGGGGTTATAGGCGTGATTTATGTATGTATGTATATAAAACATGCTTTTTTATAAATTATATATTAATTAAGTAATTCTTCTTTATCATTATTTTCCTGTCCTGTTCCCAAGTTATCTGGTGTCGAAGCAGTTCAAGTTGTCTGATGTCGAAGCAGTTTCGCCTTCTATTAATATCGATCAGACTTCATTAAACCATCCCTCCCTTTTGATTCATATCATCCATCAGATCAGAAAGTTCCTAGTTTTATTTTTTTATGCAAGACAGAGAAGCTCTTGCCCTTCATTTCACCTGATGGTAAAGTGACGACAAGGGCCTAAGATGGAGTCGAGCTTCAACTGGAACCCTCAACCACAGAGGGACTGGATATCTTATCACTATAATTTTTATTGCTTAGTGAGATAATATTTTAACGCCACTTTGGATAACAAGAAAAACTACCAAGATTCCTGGTCATTAGTTATTAATCCATTGATTTGAAAACAAAACGTTGCGTATTTCAAAACCGGAATGACACTAAACGCTAAAATACAGCCCCTATCACTCAGAAACAGAAACGGTAGCCAAATATCGATGCGAATCTAATGAGGGCCAATCCCCACTCATAATAGTCTCGTTTATACAGCAATAAACTAAATATATTTCGCGGCGGCGCGTGACGCTGTCACTTTGACAGCCAATTAAAAATGACAGATGACCCGCCATCTTGCGCGCGGCTCAAAGAGGCCGACTTGGCGGCAAACACGCCAGGGTGTCATGGAGGAATTTGTTCAACACATTTTTAGCTAGTAGATTGCTTTTTTTGTGGCGCGTCAATCAATCACTGGCTGTTTTGTTGAAATTGTGCTAATTAATAATTAGGTTCCGCGGAAAAAGTTACTCAACTCATATCCTTTTTCGAAGTTCGAAAGAGTCGAGGTATTGAGTCTAAAAGAGCCTGTATATAATCGCTGGTAGTAAGTAGGATTGCTACAATTGCCGGGTGGTGACGGCATAGAAAAATACAATTGTCACCACCACTAATCTTTCGTACCAAAAACTTCATCTAGTATCAAAACACGTCTCTTTCGCCCATACTCGGGAACTAAATGTTACTCTCGAATTATTTCGTGTATCTAAATACTTATTCCGTTACCAACAGAACGATGTAATATTTCACCACTGACTCTAACTGCCGCACTCAGAGACGTCAATTAACTTTAATGAGTATTTAATGTCAAAAATTTTCATTCAAATCTAGACCATAGACCCGGCAAGAATAGCGACTAGTTTTGAATTGTCATTTTTTGACGTTAAGTACTCATTAACGTTATTTGACGTCTCTGAGTGCGGCAGTTATTAACCAGCGCTGAATAATGATTCGTATCTAACCCCAAATTATACCGTCATTTTAGTTCATAATCGAATTACATAATAATATATTCATTTGTAATTAGGCAAACGTAAACTCAAGTAATTGTAAAAGCTATGTACGCCGTTATTGTGTTACATATGAGATACTTTGTTTTATGAGTTTTTACTATGCTTTATAATATGTATCATGTGGCTGTACTTAATAATAAATAAATAAAACCCGCACGTATTTCTATGTAGGGTCAAAACAAAGACTATGCCCAAAGTAACTTTTCCTGTACAATATCATTGGTAGTAAGAGATAATTATAATTATCGCTGTATGAAGCAAAATCTGAAAAATTTAATCATTTTAGGTACCTACTAACTTTATAAAATTCCAAAGACAAGACAAATTCCATTAAGGGTCACATAAAGTTAAGAGTCGTTGGTGAAAACATTTGCAGGAAAGCTCATTGGGCTATCATTTTACATGTCGTATATATAGTTTTACGATTTCACATGTCTTGTACCCGTTATTGTAGCAACCAGAAAGTGAATATGGTTAACCCTTTACAATGCCGAATCTATGAAAGAGTTAACGAGTTTTAAACAGTATTACAAGGGAATTAGCTTCAAATCAGGGTGGCAACTATTCAGCCCTTGCTTTAAAAAGCATTAATTTAATAACTCCGAATGGTACGATCATCTACATTATGACGGCCGCCTTGTTCGAATGCTCAGATTGCTGGGTATTGGCCAAGAGGTCCCGGGTTCGGATCCTGGTAGAGGCAAACTTTGTGATGACCACAAATGTTTGTTTCCCAGTCATGGTTGTGTATATGTTTTTGTAGTATATTTTCAACATTTATATACATAATTATATTAAAAATATGTCCGTCATCTAGTGAGTGTAAAAAAAAAATATATAAAATAATTATTTATTTATTTATTGATTTGATGGCCGGTTTATCTTTGGCTGTTGGCCGAGAGGTCCCGGGTTCAAATCTAACCTAGGAATAGGGCAAGAAGATAATGTATGTAATATATGTATAATGTATGAAGCTCCAATAGGACATGTACACAGTACGTCAGTACATAAGTATATAAGCGGAACAGAGTAAAAGCTTGTCAACTGGCTGGAAGATGATGATGTAGTAGGGGGCAGTGTTGGGCAAAATTTAATTAAAAATACAATTCGCCCCCTACTAGGGGGCGAGTATTGCACTCGTTGTAGAACTTGGTGGTTTCTTATCATTTTTAAATCTTTTATGCCTGTTTCACTACCACTCACTAATTTTAAGGGTCTTGTAGTGAAAGAATAAAAATTTATCTTCATATTTTTTATTTAATCTAAATTTGTTTACACGAGTCGCAGCGCAGCTGACACGACATGCTTAAAAAAGAGAACTACCTACATTTTTAATTAATTTAAATTGCAAGTAAAGTTTTTTAGGCGAACCCCTTAATGTTAGGGGCTTTATGGTGAAAACGGGCATTGTCGCCTTTTACGACACCCGCGGGATATCGCATTAGGGGTGACAAATGGTGTAACATCACATTGTGTTCTGTTCTCTAACCACACGGAATATATGCTCTAGGATTAGGTTAGAGTAGGATTAGCTTAGGTTTTTATGGCTGACCGCCTGCCTGAAACCAAAATTTCTAGGAACGCTTTTGTGGGTAGTTAGTTCAACACCGTGTGTGGGACTAACTACCATCAACACCGTGTGTCGGCCGCTTTCACATAAGGGAAGGCAGCCAAACGGGTATATTACCTAAAACTGGAACTGTCGTATATTTCAAAACCGATATCTTTCCGTCAGCCCCATTTACTGAGCCCCTGAGGGGAAAACACGTTGAAATTGTAGTTCCTATATGCCTCCTTGGCTGTCAGAAAACAGTTTATAGTATAGTAGTTTTAGTATGTTAGTAACATACTAATAATGAGCGCCAAAGTCACCCATACTTGACCAGTACCTACTTGCGGGCTCTTAGCACCAAAGACGTCTACAGCTGACAAAAAACTCAGCACACAAAAAGTAAGTTTTTTTTTATACTAGACAGGGAAGCTCTTGGTTTTCATCCTCACCTGATGGTAAATGACTAGGTATAGTTAGTTAGTTTAGCTGGGCTTTATCCGCACTTAGCCCCCTGATTGGGCCATTGTACGTGACTCCCTATTATTGCTACTCCAACCATCCCAGATTATCCAAAAACCTAGCAGTCTTTTCAGACTGATGCAAATGACTAGGTATAAGGGCTGAAGATGGAATCGAACTTCACCTGGAACCCTCAACCGTAGAGGAGCTGGATATCTTATTTATCACACATTGTCGGAACACAATAATGCTGTTAACATTATTATTGTAGCGAAAGATTTTGATCAGATGGTGGTAGCTAGCCAAGCGGACTTGCACCCTATGGTCCTACCACCAACTAAATGAAATATGAAGGATATGGAGGAAATGAAACCAGTTGTAACTTGAAACTATTTTATGTCAACATCGAGTTTGTGAAGGTGTCGCCACCCGGCTACTTCGTATTTACAGCATTGAGCGTCCACTTAAATTACACTACATTTAACCCCGAACACAGAAGCGCTTCTCAAATTTTGGGGACTGCTTATAAAGTTAAGAGGTTAATACCTGTCAGAATTTGTATGGAATATCAATACTTAAATGTCAAGCAGGACTCAAAATTTGAGAAGCTTTTCTGTATTCGGGGGTAAGTTTCTATACACGAGTGGCTGGAGCGGGTTGATGATCTAATACATATTCCCATTATGCCCTTCTACCGAAAAAAAAACCGTTAAAAATTTTGATGTTGTGTCTTTTATTAAATAATAAATAAAAAAAATTAAATATGTACTAATCTTTCAAAGACGCCAATCATTTTGATTTTCTAAAATGAATGTTGTTTTTGAAAATGCATCTTTCTTATTTTTTAATATATTTCCTGATCGACGCAGTCAGATAGCAAATGCAACGAGCCATTCGTGTATAAGAAGCCTTAGAGCAAAAATCTTAATTACAATATTTACAAATTTCAGAACTGAGCCGAATAAGACAGCAGATTTGTTTTATACTCTGTAGTTTCTACATTCAAAAAAGAGCGGCAATAATAACAAAAATATACAAACACAAATAAATTTAAGTCAATTAATAAAAATTAATTATAGAAGAATTTAATAATGAGTCCGGGGTTCTTCTGATTTGAGTTTCTTTTTTAAATTAAAATAATAGAGATTGAAATTACAACTAACAAAATACTAATGTATTTACAAATTTTAAAGAAACACAGTTGAGTTGATAATTAAGGCGGCATCTGTTGCTTTGTTTCGTAGAAAACATAACATTTTAATAGTACTATTCTCATATTAGTTAAAAATGTGAAATTAAATTGGTTATGTCATTTCTATCCTTAATAATTTGTAACATTCATTTAAGACAGTCGTTTTAAAAAGAAAATTTGTTGTTGAAAAGTATATGGCAGGTAAATACTTAGTCCAATCAATTCTAGTAGGTATCGAAATATAATAAGATAAAAAGGTAAGGTATAAAACATGTTGGTGATGTAGAAAATTACAAATATTAACATTAGTTTTGCAATTAGAACGTATCGGGACGAATATTGGCACAGAGCTTTTATTATGATTAGATTTACAAGTAATCACTTTGTACAATACATAATTATTCTTTACTTAATACTAATTTATACAGAATTCACTAAATCAAACTGGTGTTCGATGTTCATAAGTAACGAATATTTACAATATAAAAACTATTCATCTACTCTACAAGAAAATAATAAACATTTAAAGCAACGATCACTGGGGGAAACTTGATTAAATTTAATGAACTTTAATTAAGGTTTTGATTAAATTTAATAATTTAAGCAAAAGTTTCAGAAAGACGAGTGCATAAGGATTTATCTGACGGAAGAGAATGGAGAAAACGGAGATGGATCCCCTGGGGAGATTTTTCATAAGCAAATTGACGTCTTTCTCGTGTCGTGACGGCAGAGCAGAGAGCCTAGCCAAGTGGCTTATCTATTTGAACGCATTGAAAACAAAATTAAAATTTAACGCAAAATTCATTTCATTCATACATATAAAATAAAATAAAATATACACTAAAGACTTGGCTGTATGGGCTAGACCCTTTGCCTTCCCTAAAATATAGGGAGAATTTAAAACTAACTAACAAAAATATAAAACTGACGTATTGCTTTCTCTGTAATACGTCATCTTCATACATTTGTTTTCTATGCGTTTGATAGATTGGCCTAGGGCCAAACTATTGAATGCTTATGTAGAGCACGCATTTAGCGCTCAGAGTTCAGTGTAAGATTAATGAATAATGACACATAAATCATTATAGTTCTTTATACAACTTGGTTTTATGTGATTCCGATTATGTAACAGTTGCTTTAAATACTGCAGTCACGTTCTTTATTACATATTATATAAAAATACACATTAAAAATTGACTTGCCTATTGCCTAAAAATTATAATTAAGAAAACATTATTTTAGTAAAAGGTAACTTGACTGATTTAAAGAAATATAAAATATAGCCTTTGGACTGGATTCGTTGTACAAACTAGCTTCGTTCATAGTATTAATAATTAATATTGGCATAGGGGGAAGGTAGACCAAAACTGGTATGCCTACTCGCTAAAGCAAGCACTTTTTTGTGTAAAATATATAGCCAAAGGCTTATTTGGGAATTTTAACTTGCAGACGTTCCACACGCAACCAAATAATGAGGCTCACAAGAATATAATCAAGTCTTGAGATTATTTTCTACGTTTAGAGACAATGCCCACATTGGGACCCCCTTCCCCTAATTAAAAAACAATAGGACCACTGACTGACTTCAACTAACTGGGCTCTTGTCTGAATCTCTATTAAAATTCAAAGTACCATAGATGTCAATTCCATTTAAATAAATAACGGTTAATAGCGAAACATACTTTAAATATTACAAAATCATAAATCTTCAAAGGCCTATAAGTAACTCCTTATCCTTATCCATAGATATCACAATTTACTTTTTCCTTATACATTTGCACTAAAAAGGATAATATAAGATCTTATTTTTTTTTAATTCACTTTTCTACACTATGTTTAATAAAGTAGCACAATAACGTAGTGTAGCTACGTTATTGTAACAATCAGACAAAAAGTTTTTATTTTACGTTCACATCAGGTGCTGCGCAAACGTAGACACTTAAGTGTATTGTGTGTGATACAAGCTACCAGTTAATATGTTATTTTCACAAAATCACATGAAATCAGTAGAGTTATGATTACTCTTTTTCCACTAATTTTGTGATATTATTTTTTATAACAATAAATTTGGACTCTTTGTTATTTGAGAAACTTTGTTATTTGTTATACATATAAATGTTAGGGGAAAAAAATAGTTTTCACGTGACTTTAAAATCTGAAAAGAAACTCGACCAAAATCTATATTTCCGATAAAGCAAGCAAGCAACACGAACCGCTTAAAAAACGAAAAAATAATGTTATTATTTCCGAATTACAGTAACTTTTGAGTTGTCTAAAACAGTACCCATTTACCATTCAAAACATAATAACTTTTTGTCTGGCCGTACTCATTTTCAGTGCAATGAAGCTAGTGCAATCCAAATCCCCCACAACCACCGCAGAGCACATCTCACGATTTAGCAGAAAGTACTACACTGTCACTATAAAAAGATGCATTGTCCAAAATATGCCTGTCTCAGTTGGACAGGGCACAGGGGCTATCGTTTTCTTTGTCTACCCTAGGGTCTTTCGGCCCCGGGTGCTGCCACAATCACGTGTGTGAGTGGCCTAGGCTGCCGTGGGAATGGTGGTGGTTCGCTGCTAGGTGGTGGAAGTAGGGTGCGTAGGGGCCAGGACCTGTGAACGGGTAGGGCACGCCGTGCGAGTACAGTAGGCCGCCGGGGTAGGGCCCTGACGAGAAGGCCCCGGCCGGCGGGGGGGCCACCGTGGGACTGTTGACGTCCATGCCAGGGTTCTGCTTTTTCCACTTGGTTCTTCGGTTTTGGAACCAGATTTTCACCTGGCAAAGAAAACCATGTTTAAATAATTTATGATAGTGAGAAGACCTCGGTAGCGAAATGGCTTAGCGCGATCGGCTTGCGATTGCTCAAACTAAGCTTGCTAAGACCGCGGTCATTGAATTAGTGTTGGATTTTAACACATGGTTCTCTTCGTCTCTGTTCTATACTATATCGACTCCATAGTGATGAATGACATGAATCAGAAGGAGCTGGATGGCATGATGACGTCTGACCGATATAAATGGAAGAGGAAACATACTGCGCCGACCTCAGCGCGCATTTCCCGCGTCAGATTTTTCACAATCCTAAATTTGAATTATTTGTAGTTCCGTGGTGTTGACCACTGTTAGTTACGCGGTATTGTGGCACATGAGTAAATAAACGGAACAGAGTAAAAGCTTGTCAACTGGATGTGTGAGCGAAACTGGTTATTTTTCCAGTCTCGGCTAGCAGCCAGTTGACAAGCTTATTCTCTGTTCTATTTAATTAGGTGAGCACACGAGTATGTGATTGCGGTATCAACGACGATCAGAAAATCCTTACCTGCGTTTCAGTCAAACTCAAGCTCAACGCCAAGTTCAATCTCTCACAAACGGACAGATATCTGGTCGTCTTAAACTTGTTCTCCAAGGAGACCAGCTGCTCATACGTGAACGCTGTTCTGGCTCTCCTAGGCTTGGTGCCTCCCTTGGACTCCCTTGAGGAGGAGCTCTTCCCCTTCTTGGAGCTGGTAGGGCTTTTGGGATCCCCGTTCTCGTCAAGGTCCGACTGGGTGAGGATATCGTCGTCCATGTTGGAGGTCTGGTCGTCCGTCTCCGCGTCATCGGCATCGATGTCCGAATGCTGATGGTCTTTGACTGGAAGAGAGCAGAAGAGTGTGTTGTTATTATTCGATATATTTTCTTTGAATATAAACATACATACATACATTAATCACGTCTATATCCCCGAAGGGATAGGCAGAGGTGAACTAGCACCCACGTTTCGCCAATATTAGGTCCCATGTAAGGATAAATCAGTGATGAGGAATGGGCAGCAGCGTTCCTCTTATACCACCTAGCAATAGTACTGCTACTTCTGTGCCTGATAAATGCCAATAGGCTCGCCACATGGGAACTAACATTATTGGCGAAACGTGGGTGCTAGTTCACCTCTGCCTACCCCTTAGGGGATATAGGGGTGATTTATAAATGTATGTAATAGGTGGCGAGCCTATTGCTATTTATCGGCCACAAAAGTCGCAGTACGTTGCTAGGTGGTATAAGAGGAACGCTGCTGCCCATTCCTCGTCACTAGTTTATCCTTAGTCGCCTTGTACGACACCCACGGGAGAGATTTGAGGTGGTGACAATTGTATTCTACTCCGCCGTCACCACACGGCAAATATTTGAATATAAAACATTCGGAAAATTATAGTCTTACGGCGGGTCCCAATATTCTTTCAACATTTGAAGATATACGTACCACAGCTTAGTTGCTTATCAACTTCTGTTATTTATCGTAATATAAAGAATCCTGGTAGGGGCAAACCAACCAAAACCAACCATGACGTTCTTTATTGGCCAAGGGGTAAAGGCCCGAATAACAGAGGTCGCGGGTTCGATTCCTGCATCAAGACTATTATTTTTAGTGTTTTATTATGTATATCCATTTTCTATGGACTTTACTTGTTTGCTTAAAAATCAATACTAATAGGTTAACAGGGAAACTTAGAAAGTATAGAAGCTATGCTCAATGCTGTTTATAATTAGACACCATTACAGAAATGTTCTAAAACCGATAAACGTGTCCAATATAATAAATCAGTCCATTTTACAGTTTCCTCATAACGCTATTTTCATAAAAATTTTCGTGTTTTTCAAATGATATAATAGATGTATCCGTTTCCCGTTGAACGGTGTGTTGCCAATGCGAAATAGTTTTAAAACGTCATTAATTTTTAATGTGGCAACATCGGTAGCGGAAACATTAAAATATAATTTACGACTGTTTCTGCGTTTAGCGGTGTTAGTATTGTTAATGGATCGCAGGATCTGTAAATATTAACAGAATTGGCTCAATATTACGTCGTTGAGTTTCGTATTAAACGATGGTGTGCTTTTAGGTGAGACAGAATGGCCATTTACGATATTACTTCTACAAATTGAACTGGTGTGACGACGTGAATATTACATGACATTAAATTAATGTCATAATAGCGTTTAAAAATTTGAACGAACTATATCTTCACTACAAATAAGATATCACAATAATACATCTTTGTGGTCATAGTTATATGACTGTATTAAGATAAGCACTGATATAATTTTGTTACAGTTATTTTATTTTATGAACAATCTCTTATATATGACTTCGTGATGAAAACTATATAAAAAAATTAAACAAATGCGTTTTATACAATCAGAAAAATATCAAGCATACGAAAAAAACATAAAATTAATTATGCATATAAGTATCATGAACAATTTTCTTTCACTTTTACGAATCGTCTGAAAATCCTGGACAAATCATAAAACGTACGATTCCATCGTCGTACAATAAAATATTAATTTGTTACTCTCCTCTTCACAGTGTGCTTTCAACTGCACATAACATATTACAGTTTTATTGCCACTTAAGACAAATGAAAACATACTATTGGAAACTTTGCTAACGGTCCGCCCACTCACCACACGTCGTAACAGCCACGGGCTGTCACGGCAAATTAAGTCATAAAGCCGACTGTATATGGCTTAAACAGGTGTGAAACAGAAAGGCGGTTGGTGCATTCACGCTAAGGGTGTTGACATACATCAAGAAGCACGAATTAGTGCGATAAAATTACGCGCAGATGGTGATGATGAGTGATATATCGTGGGTGAGCATGCGACAGGACGCTTAAATTAACTATGGCCACAAGGCCGTCAGTCCAGGTAAAGATATAAAATATGCCGGGCAGTAATCATGCGATGCATTTCATTAATTGGCTTTGTGATGCATTGACTTCTCTACTCAGAACCGGGGTTGGAAATCTTGAATATATAATGTTCATAAATATAATTAAATTGGACTTTCAATATTCATTTTTTATTTTTATATCATCAATCAATATATTTAAAATGTACAACGAGCAAGTAAAAAGTATGAACTTTTAAAGTCCGTACCTATTCTCAACGAGTCATTCTTAAATATATTAAAAAAATACAGGCATATTGCTCTTTCTTAAAATATTCTTTTGCTGTATTTGTAACTAAAGATATTTAATTATTATTTTAGCAATAATTTTGCCACTGTACACAATAGGCACAAGATCTTGGTGTATTTGTTGGCCGAGCGGTTTAGGCACCTGCCTGGATTGCAGTGGACACGGGTTCGATTCCCGCATCAAGACCTTTTTCGAACTTTTCCTAACCACCATATACTTTGTACTAATTTTTCTAACATTTATATAATGTTGAAATTAAAAAATCAAAAATAGTTTATACTTTGAGTACCTACTTAGATGGATTTAAAAAAAAATTAGCATTAGATATCTAAAACAAATATTTGTTAGTTTCGCTCGCACTGGGCACATTCCTGGTCCGTTTTAAACAAACAAACAGCCATCAGGCCGTTTGTCCGTCGGTAGCTAGTTAAGGCAACCGGCGTTCCTCGTTAATTGACTACGGAAAAGCATTAAGCACTGTTCGTGTTAGTTTTACTGTAATTATTTATATTGATAGAAGTTTTAATTCATGTTGCATGTTTCATAAAACAAGCTTTGCTTTTAAAGGTAATAAGATAAAATAGAATACAAATTATGATATGACATACATATAAATCACACTTTTCTCCCCTCAGGGGTAGGCAAGAGGTGTTTTAACACCCGCGTTTCGGCAGCTTATTCCAGGTCCCATGTAAAAAAGGCGAGCCTATAATTCGTAGGGACCTTTAACTGTAGTTATTTGCTAGCGGGTGCACAAGCAAACCCTTCGTTATAATATATTATAACTCTTACTGCCGCACTCAGAGACTTCAATTAACGTTAATGAGAACTTGCTGGGTCTATAGTCTAGTTTAGACTGACTTTTTTTTGTATTGAGTTCCTACTCATTAAAGTTAATTGACGTCTCTGAGTGCGGCAGTTAGTCGCCCTTTACGACACCCACGAGAGAAAAATTTGTATTCTTTTCTGCTGTCACCATACATACACAGCTATTTTTAATCTTCCATTAATTTCAGACGTGATCAAGCTATGTAGTAACCTGCTGGCATGGGAGCGAAAAAATTACAGAGAATGTCCCAGCCCGACTGTATACTCGGTGTACACCAATAGGCATCTTGGAGCACCCGAATGGTGGAGGGAGAATCACCCCCAACAGCATATCCAACGAGGGTTTGTGTCAGGCAGGCGGTCGGCTGTAAAACCTAAGCCAAAACCTTTAGCAGTATAAATAATTTTTATTTTTTAAATAATAATTTTTTTTTTTTACTCTCACCTTTCATCTAGCCCAAAGTAAGTAGCCTTAGCACTTGTGTTATGGATACTAGGTGACGGACATATTTTTAATATAATTATGTAGGTATATAAATGTTGAAAATATACTACATAAACATATACACAACCATGACTCGGAAACAAACATTTGTGGTCACCACAAAGTTTGCCCCTACCAGGATTCGAACCCGGGACCTCTTGGCCAATACCCAGCAATCTGAGCATTCGACCAAGGCGGCCGTCATTCTAGGCTAGTATACATTGGAATGTTGTCATCCCAATCATTCTCTGCGTTCATTGGTCTCTCGACATGGTCCTTTCCATCACTTTTCTTTATCTTCATTCACCACTAGCACCTTACCGATTTGGTGGATGATATGAAACAAAAGGGAGTGAATGGCTTGTTGACGTCTGTCCGATGTGAATGGAAGAGGAAACATACTGCGCCGACCCCAGATAAACTGGTAACAGGACAGGAAGAAGGAGAGAGAAGTCTAAAGCCATCTAGTACAGCGTGAACTGCAGACGCAAGTCGCTGCGACTCTGGGTGTAAATCACCTAAGCAGTAGGAGCACATGAGTAAATAAACGGAGAACAGAGAATAACCTCGATACAACCGCGCGAATCGGTTACACTACTACAAGCACGCGAGGCATGTGTGCGTTACCACTGGCCGCTGTCGCGCACGCGGCGAGACTGGAAAAAAACAGATAATGACGTACAGCCAGTTGCATATTGTCAGGGTTAGTGCGACGGAGTTCTTAGGAAGCTTTTACTCTGTTCGGTTTATCTACTCATGTTGTAGGGGTAAGCAGGGGCGTAAATAGCGTGTCACATTGGAGGGATTTGTTGGTGAGAGCCAGGCTTAACGGCCGAGCTCTCTCGTAGGCGTCAAAACGCTACATGTTGCTACCGTACAGTCGGACACACGCGGACCTCAGCACACTCACTTATTGTGAATGTCTATCTTTGACGTGATGTACAATTGGCCTCAGAAGTAAATCAAAACTTTAGTATATTTTATTATTTAAAAAAAAATACTTTTCCAAAAATAATAAATTTCTGTACTTAAAAGCTCAAGTTCACCAAAACGTAAATCAAGCGAATAAAAGATAATCGTTAATTTTTGACAGTTCTTCCATACGATAAAATGTCAAAAACGGATGGTTATCTTTTAATCGCCTGTTTAAAGGGCCGGTTTTTTGATCCATAGTTAACTCAACTAATTGTTAACAGCTGTTACTAATTGCTAAATATCAGTCTGATTTGTAACCATTAGTAACAATTTTAGTTACTAATGTTACTAATTGATAAATATCAGTCTTATATTGTTACTAAATGTTAAATATCAGTGATATTTAAAGATAAGTAACAATTTGTAACAAGTGTTTTGGGGGTTGTTAACAGTTAACTATGCATCAAAAAACCGGCCCTTAGTGTTGGTGAACTTCAGCCTTAAAAGTAGAACAAAGAAAGGACAACATTGATTGGCCTCAGAGGTAACATAGAAAACATAAAAAAATAGTGACAGAAGTAACAAAAGATAGAATAAAACAATAGGTAATATCGTGCGAGGCTAAAAGGCTCTAGTCTTAGCATAAAATATACTATAGTGTCAACGGATCCGTCGAACACCGGTACCTATGAATGTTAGATCGATATCCTTGTGTTTCGATAAATAATTAAGTTAGAACTTCCGGCACTCGCTGCTCTGTTATATATACCTAACTAACTCGGGCATGGTAAGTTGAAAGGTTAAAGAAATATAACAGCTTCATCTAACCTATTTTTTAAAGCTTTTTTCTTATTAAAGCTAAAGATACAAACTGAAGATAAAAGCTAAAAAAGACACACTAAAACAACACGATTCCAACAAGGAAGGATATAGTCTACATGTACAGTTGTCTATATCGGAGCGATATAATAACTGTAACTTTAACGCCATTACCGTTAGTGACGGATACAAGAACGTTTGGTACCTGCCTACGTAAAATCTTATACTCGGATATCACACTAAACTAAACTCGAAATCATGTAATAAAAGCGACTAAATCGATATCATAACCGAGTTTCCAAATTATAGTGTAGGTATCTATTTACCGCTGTAAATCAGTACTGTAGTACGCTGTAATTAAAACAAAAGACAAAAAAAAATTAATTTCAAATTCGTAAGTACAAATGGGAAATTGTGTATTTTTTTCTATGATGTGATTGATTTTTATTTGAACATTATATGTATATGTGAAAAAAAAAATACGACGAGAAGAAAATTTCAAAATTTATTGTCAAGTCAGGACAATGATTTTTAGATTTTTTTTCCGACTTTATTTTCTTTGTAATATTTTTTTCTAGTAAGCTTCTTTACATTTAACTCTAATAGGTATAAGATAAATAAAAAGAAGAGAACCTCTTGTCTAAAGACATTTATTGTTTCTCTTCGTGCCGTCACGACACGACACGACACGAGCACACAACTGAAACAAGCTTTTCATAAAGTATCGATTGCCTCGTAGCCGCGAGTGCACCCTACTCCCGAAATCCCGGCGAGGAAAGGCACTTGTAATCGAGAGCCTTTATTAATTACAAACTAGGACCGCAACCACCCCGAACTCCCGCCCCGGGCGATTCTCAAGCAATTACCATCCCTAAGCTCTGTTTGTTAAAGTTAAAAATCCCTAAACGCGCCTCCATTAACCCAAATTCGGCCTTATCTTTTGGGCGTAAGCTGCTGCTAGCCAAGTGGGTTCGAGTTTCGGGATTTGCGACTTAGAAGCTATGGTCGTAAGGTGGTATTTGGTTTGAGTGGTGGAGTCGGCAAACAAGAACCATCAATTTGTTAAATGAAGAAAATAGACGATTGTAATTTGGAAGGCGTCGCGGTCGGCTGGCTCCGGAGAGTAGGTACTCTGTCCCGCCGGTTGGTACTGGTAACTCATAACGCTTTGATCAAACTCAACCTACAATCTAGTATAATGGCCTGCGATTTATGACAATTGCGTTATATAATTTTTACAAGCTCCGTTTACTTACTTGATGTTTTTTTGTGTGCTACACTAGGAAGCTTTTGGCCTAAGATGGAATCAAGCTTCACCCTGGAACCCTCAACCAGAAAGGGGCTCGCTATCTTACCAGAATTTCCGGAAGACAATAATGCTGTTAATATTATTATTACGGCGACAGATTTTGATTACATTGTGGCAGTTCGCCAGACGGACTTGAAAAAAGTCCTACCACCAACCAAACCGAGTACAAATTTGTACTCCCCTTGGGATCGAACCCGGAACATCGGGATCTTAATTCTGATGGGCGAATCACTGGACTACGGAGATGGTAAAAATGTTTAATATATAAATGTTTTTCTTTGTTCATAAGTGGCTTTGTGCAAATTTAAGGACAATGGACTAAACAGATAGAGAGAGCGCATTAGCCAGTGGACTACCATTGGGTAAGCTTACCTTTAGTAAAGCTTACTGGTTTTTAATTGCTGACAATAGGTTAAAAACGTGATCAACAGCTCTGCCAGGTCTATCGTTAAAATGTAAAAACTGACCATTCATGATTTAAGCGTAGATGTTTTTTTATATCTTCTTCTTCTTCCTGTCCTGTTCCTAAGTAGTTTATCTGGGCTTGGCGTGGTCAGACGTCATCAAGCCATCCACACCATTTGAATTCTTATATTTAATAACGACGGCAAGGTGATAGTGATGAATGAATGAAACGGAAAGGACTCTTAATTTTCACCAAATATTATTTTAAGTACTACTCCATGTAGGTACCAAACTAGGTGGTAAGCTTTTCACACATTGAATGAGCAGAATTTACACAATATACATACATAAATCACACTTTTACCCTTAAGCGATAGCAAGAAGTCTTATAACACCAGCATTTCACCAGCACATTTCAAGAACCGGAATCGCAACGATTAAAATAAATAAATTGAAAAGTCGAAACCTAAGCCGATGATAACAACAGCTCTTTGTATTCCGGAACAACACGGGGTGGTATTATCACGTAATTTCGAGGAGTAATTAAAAAGTCAGCGAGCGCCGCCGCCATTATGGCGTCGTTAACGACATGCTGGTTCCGTTTCCGGAGAGCCGAGAGAACTTTCCGGAAGTGTACGTTGGAAGGGTTGAAATTCATCCGGAACTTGTACCGGGTGTAATTTTTGGATTCGTTGTGCTTAGGTGGGGTGTTAAATCACGTTAGGGGAGAAAGGCGTGATTTAAGTATACTTACATACATAAATATTATAAATCACGCCTATATCTATCCCCGAAAGGGTAGGTGTTTTAAAACCCATGTTTCGCCAATAATAATTGTGTTAGGTCCCATGTAAACCTACGAGGGCGGGTCAATAAGTCCGTGACTTTTTGAATTTTTTGAACCTCTTTTTGAACCTCGACAAATCATATTTATTGGAAGGGATAAAAAATTGGAGAAGCTTTGGACAAAGTGTATAGAGCTCAAGGGAGACTACGTTGAAAAATAAAATGATTTATTTGAGGAAATTCTTCTAACCTTTACACTTCAAGCCAACGGGTACCCTCGCAATGTAGAAATAAATTTCAAACATTCCAAAGCAGATATTTTTAGAAATACCGAGCGTTCGGTTAAGCTTGGGTTTGCTTTATAAACTATTCGATTTTAATTTTAACATTATATAGTTGTTAGAAAAATTGGTACAAAGATTTTGGTGGTTAGAAAAAGAATTTCGAAAAATTATGATCTTGAGGCGGGATTAGAAGAATATAGGGGGAAGAATATATATAATAGGGGTTAGAAGAATTTCGGCAAGTTAATTAGTGTCTTGGGTGGCCGAGCGGTCAGGCACCTGCCCAAATGATTTATTTATCAAAAAATCTGTGTTTTATTCCAAAAGTCACGGACTTATTGACCCGCCCTCGTATGTAATACGAGTATTACATTTCAGCAAGCCTTTTGCCATTTATCGGGCACCCACTATAAACGCAGTAGGTTGCATTGCTAGGTGGTATACGAGGAACGTTGCTGCTCATTCCGTATCACTGTTTTAACCCTTAGTCGCCTTGTACGACACCCGCGGGAGAGATTTGGGTTGGTCACAATTGTATCCTGCTGTGCCATTACGTCCCCACACGGCATTAATTTGAATGAATGAATGAATGAAATAAAGTTTATTTGGCGAAAAAAGAAATTAACAATAAAAACACAAAATTTAAGTGTGTTATGTAGTATTTTTAATTAGGTACCTACACTTGGTTTATAAAATAACCCAAAGAGAGTCAGTCCGGCTGTAAAACTTAAACCAAAACCTTGAGCAGTATGGGTTGTAAGTTGTCGTCTCAATCACTTTCTCCGTTCATCGGTGTCTAGACATGGTCATTTGTATTAACACAGTGTAACCTACTACAGTCGACAGTCCCAAGCGCTACTCCTGACTTCCCACTCTACCCCTCCATGGACCTGGCACAAGCACAGTGAATCCTTAAGAGTTTATCACCCGTATTAGTGCGTTAACGCACAGGGTCCCAAAAACCTATTCATAGACAATATTTGAGTGACAAAACGCATTGAGAAATGTCTAACTTCGCACAGTGTTGCTTCTTTACTTAAACAAGTATTGTTTGTGAATACAGGAGTTACCCCCGAATACAGAAACGCTACTCAAATTTAGGGGACTGCTTAAAAAGTTAAGTGGACACTACCTGTCAGAATTTGTATGGGAAAACGTCAATTTTGACAATACTTAAATGTTAAGCGGGACTCAAACTTTGAATAGCGTTTCTGTATTCGGGGGTATGTCTCTCTGTAATGTAGGAATCCGTGTGGTAACGTCAAAGCAGTATGCGATTTACGTGCCTGCGATTACGTGCAACATTTGACATGTTGACTTCTCTCACTGCCCAGCCATATTTGGTAAGTTTCTGCGAGCATTGTATTTACAGAATTATACAAGAGGTACCTTCGCCAGCCTCAATTGCCAATTATTAGTATACGCAATGCCAAGTCTAGCGTGCTAGGCGTTTCTCCTACGGGCTATTATTACACACACCATAAAATATAATAGTGGGAACTCCTTGCGAAGTAACGGTCCATCATTTATCTGTACGATTGCCGTGCGCGTCCGTCCGAACGTAAAGGCCCGAGAAATAACCTGACCCGTCCCCCTAAATGCTCCCGAAATTTATGTGTCCCCTTGACCCTCGCAGGCTTATTCACCTTTATTTTTATTTGACTGAACAAGGAACAAATCTTAGTGCTAAGGGTATAATAAAATAATCGTTAGATTCGTTTAAACGAGTCTAATTTCACGGATTGGTGCACAGGGGACGTGGGCAGCGAAGGGTTAGCGTTGTCTCTTTCGGATCGAGGGTGAGGCGTCGGCGGTCCCTTTCTGGCGCCGACCAATCGTCGGGGGTGAATCGCAGCCTTGGGTGCCTACTGTATTCTTTGAGCGTTTGCGGGTTTACGTAAGGTAAGTAGCGTGTATGGTCACGAGCAGTCTGCTTTCTTAGAACCTGCCTGGCAATTGGTTAAATATGAATCGAATGGAAGTGTATGGCTTGATGACGTCTGACCGATATGAATGGAAGAGGAAACATACTGCGCCGGCACCAGATAAACTGGGAACGGGGCATAAAAATGATTAATAAATACTTCTTACACCTATCTAAGTAGCATATGCACTTGTATAATGGACACTGGATCTAATATACAATCTATTATGTACAGTCAACGGCCCTTCAGACTACCCAAAACTGTCAAATTTCTTCAATCGATCAACTTTAACGTGGTAATAATAGAGCACAAAATCGATTGAGAAATTCTGCCATTTTGTGGTAGTGTGGCGTGCTGTTGTACTGTACTACATTCTACTTCTCCCTGCCCTGTCGGCGCAGTATCTTTCCTCTTTCATTCATATCGATCAGACCAACCAAATATCTACTCCCTTTTGTTGCTTATCATCGATCAAACCGGAAATGTGCTAGTGATGAATGAATGTATAGAAAAGAGACGAAACAAACCATGTCGAGAGACCGATGAACGGAAAGAGTGACTGGGATGACAAAATTCCAATCCATACTGCTCAAGGTTTTGGTTTAGGTTTTACAGCCAACCGCCTGCCGGACCACAACCCTCTTTGGGTATGCTGTTGTTGGTGGTTTGCCCTCCACCATTCGGATATCTCATGGTGCTTATTGGTCTACACAGGACAATCTCCCTTAGTCGACTTTTACGACACCCATGAGATGAGTAAGAACTGGCCAATTCTACGTTATTTTTTTGCTCCCAGGCCAGCACGGAAGACTTTAATTGAATTACTTCATAAAATAAAGAGTAATGTTAGAATGGACTTCTCCGATTAAAATGTAGTTTATATCGGTTGTGTAGTGATACTTACTATGTAAGCAATTGAAGTTCAGTGAACCGCACGCTATTATAGCAGCCATTATTCGGATCTTCCAAAAGCAGGGGTCAATCTTGTTATGCGCATCATTCGGTATCGTAACACCATCTAAATTGATCGCAGTAGATATATTTTAAGGGGATGGGCCGCGACACGTTTTCAAAATGGATCATGAAGTAATTAACGTTCCTATAGAATGTCTTTAGGTTACGATTCAATTCAAGGCCGTGTGGTGACGGCAGAGTAGAACACAATTGTCACTACCCCAGTGATGAGGAATGGGCAGCAGCGTTCCTCTTATACCACCGTCCTGGCAATGTACTACGACTTTTGTGCCCGATAAATGGCAATTGGCTCGCCACCTATTACATGGGACTTAACATAATTGGCGAAACGCGGGTGCTAGTTCACCTCTGCCTACCCCTTCGGGGATATGGGCGTGATTTATGTATGTATGTATATATGTATGATTCAATTCGTCTGAAGCAAGTTAAAAAATCTATTTAAATAAAAATAAATGGCAGTGTCTCGTTTGTCTCGCTAAAACTCGAGAACTTTTAGCTTTTGAAGATTTAGCTGATTTTAAAATTATTGTCTTGGGCCAGGCAAGCCGGGTAAAGTGAGAAAATATGGAAATATTGCGAGGCAAATAGTAAAAACATACATACAGACATAAATCAAGCTTATATCCCCGAAGGGGCAGGCAGAGGTGAACTAGCACCCACGTTTCGCCAATTACTACGGGATAATTTTTACGGAATAACAACGTATGCCGAGCCAGCTAGTCAAATTATTAAGTTAAACAGAGACGAAAACTTTTAGACTAGAATTCACCAACACTAAACCAACGATTATTATTTCACCGTAGGTTTTTGACATTTTGAAGAACTGCTCAAAACTGGCGGTTATCTTTTTATAGCTTGTTTTAAGTGTTGGTGAACTCTAGCTATAGCATTCTATGGATTCACCTTGCCGGTGCCGGGTCCATAGTGTGGCACAGGTCAGTCAGACTCAGGGAACTTGTGATTTTATAGGCGTGATTTATGTATTTGTATATCCTGCCGGGACCAAGGGCTCAACGTGGCTTCCACAACACGGAGGAACTTGGGATGACAAATTTTTGGCCACCCATCCAATGGCCGGCCATAGCGAACATTGCTTAGTTTACGCAATCGCAAGCCGCTATCGCACTTGCTCCCGGGCTTCTCTTCTTCACGAATATGAATAGAACAATATAATTATGATTGTGACGGCAGCGTCTCGGCTACGGACAGTAAATTGTGGTGGTTGTACCTATAACTCACGCTACGCAGAGCCGTGTCGTAGAACGGTTAACCTGTCATCGGCAGCTGCCCACGGGTGCCTAGCGCAAATTGATTTACGACAGGAATCGGCGAAATCGGTTGTAAATCAGCACCGTAACCAGCAACTTACGAATCTTAGTAGGTGATTTTCTATCGGAGAGATTTTATTTTATTTAATAGAAAGTAAAACAGGATTTGTTGATTGTATTTGTTAATTTTCTATTGAAATTATTTATTTTACTTCGGCGCAGTATGTTTACTCTTCAGTTCATGTCGTGTCATAATATGTTAAGTTTGTCACTTTCTACTGAAAAAAAAATTAACTTCTCATCTCGATGATTTTCTATCGAAGAATTACATTGTCTTTAATAGAAAATTAACCAGGAATTGTTTGGTTTAATTGTCAATTTTCTATTGAAAAAGAAATGCATTTTTTTACTTGTCATGCTCACTCATACGCCTGAGTTCACCAAAACGTTAACAAAAAGAACCAGTTAAATCATAATCGACTGTTTACGCGTTGGTTAACTCGGGCCTTAGGCTGGTGTTCACCAACACATAAACAGACCATTATTATTTAACCGTCGTCAGTTTTTGACATTTGTCCGGAAAGTTTTTGACAATTAATCCATACAGGAAGAATTGTCAAAAACATACACACATACTACATATATATATATATATATATATATATATAAAACATACTATACATATTTTCTATTCAAGAAGTAAATTTTCTTTAATATAAAATTAACAAGAAATCGTTAATAGTAATTATTGTCAATTTTCTATTGAAAAAAATGTATTTTCACTTCTCATTCTAACTCTTGAGATGCCTTGGTAATTTTCAATCGAAGAAATACAATTTCTTTAATTTCTTCCATTCATATCGATCAGACGTCATTAAACCACCAACTCCTTTTTGATTCGGATCATCCATCATGACCATGTCGAGAGTCCATTGAACGGCATATAGGGATCAAAGATTCTTAATCGTCTCTAGGAACTGAATATTTTTATTTATTTTGGAAACTCCTAATCAACTAATCACAGTATTTGTGAATGGAGGATTATTGTAATGTTATGTAATGTAATTTATTAGGGTTTTTTATAGGTTAATTTATAGGTAATGTGATTGTCTAGAGAAGATTTTTAGGGCGTGCAAATAACTTGAAAAAAACAAAACGATTTCATATCGTGAAACACCATTAATGCTTACGAATATGTATCTATTTAATAAGGTATATTAGTTTGACAAGGAGGTAAGTAGTAGGATAAGGGCAAGGAGAAGAAGAAGAAGAAATTTGCCAATTTTGAATCTGTTGGCTAAATATGCAAGCATTTAAAGCAGTGTCTCACAATCAATTAACAATATTTTTTTTGGTATTTGCATAATGTCCGTTATTCGTATTGGATTCACGTTTGAAAATTAATATTGTATTTTTTTACGGATAGAACGTCGTTTTTTCGTCGCATTCAAAGTCTTCTTCTTCTTCCTCCCCTTATCCCGCTCTAGGCGGGGTCCTGCACATGTCTTCCTCTTCCACTCCTTTCGATCCTTCACCAATTTCTCATTCACTTCTCTCGCTATCATGTCTTCCTTTACACAGTCCATCCATCTCTTCTTTCGTCTTCCTCTCCTTTTACGTCCTTCCACGTTCATCAAAAGTAGTAATTAACGCGAGACCACATACACTAAACAACCGTAATATCAGTTGAACTATAATGTCACTCTCAGCTCTCAGCTCGCTCAGCTCACTCTCCTTTCGCTCATACTTTCTAAAAGATCTAAAGATCTTAAGAAAGTATGATAATAAAGACTAAAGATCACCAGATTAACCTTTTTTTTTTCACCAGATTAACCTAACTTAACCAATGAACAACCTAAAAAGCGCATCAAAAATACTAAATGCACACCAAATCACTGCTTTCTTTAGTGAACATTTAGTAATCAGTTATCGGTGTGTAGTTCTGTTTATTTTGATGAGCACAATATTATTTGCCCTTTCTAAATGACCAAACCGTGTGATCATCCCTTTCTCAAATCTTTTCATTAGGTACGGCTTCTCTTAAAGGACACCTTTCTCTTATCACTTTATAGTACAATCTTACCCTAGCCGTGCTCCTCAACGCTCTCATTGCTACTGTATCTATCCTACTTTCATGCTTCTTTCCCATAATCTATACCCAACTTTCTCCTTCATACTACCGTCCTTTAACCCGAAAAGTTGTTAACTCTTGAATGGGTAATTTTGGTAATTTTTCAAAATTTTCTCAAAAAATGTGTGTTGGACTTATCATCCTTTTAGTTAAAGGACGGCAGCATAGTATATTAATGTAAAATGCACTCTATTGTCAATCCCTTCCGAGGTGCAAGTAAATTTCTAAAATCTCAAGCAGAAAATTAACTTAAGAACCGAAGTTTAACATAAGGAACCGTGTATTTTTTATGCTTTGGTTTTTTCTAATGTTATCTGTTTCTTGTTTGCGTTGAAACTCCTCTGCCTAACCTTGGGGTGATTTATTTATGTATGTATGGTCGTTCCATAGCACGGTATGTACAAATATATTAAAACTTTATAGCCACACTTAACTTCAATAACAATACTGATATCAGAGTCATATCCGTGTTCACTAAACATATCGACAGTAACTATCTAATTAACCATTACTTTTTATGCGTCTCTATCAGTCCAAAGACCAAATAGTATTTTAGGCCTTTTGTTGGCGTGATTGGGAACGTGACAAACTGAATTCAACGCGTTCGGAATGCAAACATGCCGTGTGTTGTCGAACATATGATTTTGAACCTTATTGAGAAGAGAAACGGGCTAAGGTGACGGTGTAGCAAAAGTTGTTTAGCTGTCATTTTAACATCTTAATCAACTACGTGATGAATGGTGAGCATGAGGTTATTTTGGTGGACCGTTTAACTCTTTTTGCTTGTTCAGAAAGTGATTTCTATAGTGCGTCCGGTTCGCTCCGTTAGAATCAATTTGAGTTAAAAGGCTCATGTTAGAAGCGTACAATGTTTAGAGCGTTAACCCAAAGAAATTTGGCCTTTTTGTACCAGACAGGGTAGCTCTTGACCTTCATCTCACCTGGTGGTAAAGTGACGATAAGGGCCGAGGTAGGAATCGAGTTTCACCTGGAACCCTCAACCACAGAGGGGCTGGCTATCTTATCACTAATTGTCGGAACCCAATAACGCTGTTAACATTATTATTATGGCGACAGATTTTGATAAGATGGTGGTAGCTAGCTACCTAGATGGTCTTGAAATAGTCTTACCACCGAAGCCTAAACCTTGCCTACACCTAAGCCTAAGCCTTGAGCAGTATTCGATTAGACTATTCGCATTCCAATCACTCTCCATTAATTGGACTCTCGCGGTGGTTATTTTCATTAGTTTTCTAAACATTCGTTCATCACTAGCACTTTGGTGTATATGGAATTAAAGGGAGTGGATGGCTTGATGACGTCGGACCGATATAGACGGAAGAGAAAACATACTGCGCCCCAGATAAACTGGAAATGTCAGCTGGATGATGATGATTCGTATCTTGCCTTATTTAACTGTAGTTAATATAGTATGTATATATTTAATTTAAAAAGCTCGCCCTATTACTTGGGACCTAATATGGAGAAAGCTGGGTGTAAATTCACTAAGAGTGCCTGCTTTTATACCTGCTTTGGACGACTTATCCCTAGATATTTCCCGATTCCATATACTCTTTTATTGACTAATAACATTTTGCTACATTAAAAAGATATTGTCTTTTATAATTTAACCCAATTGCTAAATAGACATCTTCTCCTAAAATTAATTGCAGTTACCGCCAATTGTTTGTAACTTTAATATGACTTCCATAATCCAAATTATTACATATATTAGAATGGCAGTACCTATTGTAGAAATACTTAAATGTAGAGCCTAGTTTATTGAGATATTTATATTCCTAATTAATAATGCATTAGAATGTCAGTATTGTAGAGATACTTAAATGTTGAGCTTAGTTTATTAAGATATTTATATTCCAAATTAATGCAATAGAATGACAGTATTGTAGAGATACTTAAATGTAGAGCTTAGTTTATTAAGGTATTTATATTCCAAATTAATGCAATAGAATGACAGTATTGTAGAGATTCATAAATGTACAGGCTATCGTTTATTAAGATTTCTACATTCCAAATTAATGCATTAGAACGGCAGTATTGTAAAGATACTTAAATGTAGAGCTTAGTTCATTAAGAATAGCAGTATTCTAGAGATACTTAAATTTAGAGCTGAAGTGTAATATAATTGGAGAAACGTGGGTGTAAATTCACCTCTGGTGACACATTCGGAATAAATAGGAGTGATATATGTATTTACCTATATTAAATTTTTATTAACAATATATAGCAATACAAGACAAGTGTTTTTCCGTCTCATGACAAAAGAGATAAAACTCAAAATTGCATTCCTTGTATTTCTTGTATTAGATACTAACTAAATGAGCTATTTGGTCCTTTTAAAATTGTTATGTTTAATTATTATTTGAACAATTATTTGTCTTATTAACTGCCGCACTCAGAGACGTCAATTAGCTTTAATGAGTATTTAATGTCAAAAATTTTCATTCAAATCTAGACCATAGACCCGGCAAGAATAGCGTCTAGTTTTGAATTGTCATTTTTTGACGTTAAGTACTCATTAACGTTATTTGACGTCTCTGAGTGCGGCAGTAAAAGAATGCTGTAAATACCTATTACTGTAAGAGATAGATATGTGTATACGATAAACATTAATTATTTAATTTCAAATGCTGTATCTCATGTTGGTATTTCTGAATAAATAAAAATAAAACATTAACAGGAAGACGTGTAACTGCCGCACTCAGAGACGTCAAATAACGTTAATGAGTACTTAACGTCAAAAAATGACAATTCAAAACTAGACGCTATTCTTGCAATTTTTTTAAATTTAATACTCATTAAAATTAATTGACGTCTCTGAGTGCGGCAGTAAAAATAATAATGTTCTCTTATAGGTATACGCACGAGCACTGCACATTTGAAAATTTTAACGGACTTAACTCGCATTCAATCATTCAACATTCGATATTTTAAATTGTTAGATAATTATACTAATTAACCACTTGTGTTATGGATACTAGATGACGGACTTATTTTTAATATAATTATGTATATAAATGTTAAAAATATACTACATAAACATATACACAACCATGACTCGGAAACAAACATTTTTGGTCATCACAAAGTTTGCCCCTACCGGGCTTCGAACCCGGGACCTCTTGGCCAATACCCAGCAATCTGAGCATTCGATCAAGGCGGCCGTCAAAGCATTCCTTCTTTTATTCTTCCATGCTAGGATTGTCCTATCGAAAAACGTCAAAAAAGTAACTAGGTATACCTACCTACATACTGCTATTTTCATTTGTAACAAATTTTGAAAGAATTTTTGAGAAAAAATTTAGCCTTAAGTTTGTTTTACTTTTTTTATAAACATACCCAATTAAACATTTATTTGCTTGCTAAGTGTACAATATAAGTTGTTACATATTTTGTTATTAGTACATATGACTTAGTTATCGTTAAGTGTAGAATATTGGTCTTCAGGAGAATTATTTTTAATTCTATTAATCTAAAAAATGCACGAATTATTTGTATTGCTTAAAAATGACCCAAGGCGTATATTCGAAGTAGTATCTACCTAGAGCCTAGTTTATTAAGATTTCGGTATTCCAAATTAATGCATTAGAACAGTAGTATTGGAGATAGGTATACCTAAATGTAGGCCCCAGTTTATTAAGATTTCTGTATTCCAAAATAATGCATTAGATGATTAGAACGTCAGTATTGTAGATATACCTAAATGTAGAGCCTAGATAAATTATTGCGAGGAGAGTAAGATTGGCTTTCCCGTTTTCTTGTCTAACTTCATATTACTGGATTTATTATCAATGTAGAGTTTAAAATTCATTGCAAGCATCCGCCTCTTAAGAAATGAATATCAAAAACCATAAAGGCATCTCGGTATTTATCAGATGTTTTATATTTATTCATTTTCATTGAACGACTTAATTCTTAGCCGTAAGTCATATAATTAATGCATATAAATTAAATATAAGTCATATTAATAATGTTTATTAATATAAATAATCAATTAATCGTTTTAATAAGTAATAGAAAGCTGTTGTTGTCTAAGAGTAAGGGGAGGGTGATTATTTTTCTCCCCCTTGACAAAGAAAGAAAGCTGGGAGGGACTTAACAATGTTCATTTATAGACTATCGCAATTATTTTGAATGAAGAACTATGTACAGTATGTTGCAAATAAAATGGAAATACAAAAAAAATTAAAACTTAATAATTTTATGTTGATTTAATATAATTGCCACAAAAGGTCTAACTGCCACACTCAGAGACGTCAATTAAATTTAATGAGTATTTAATGTCAAAAATTTTCATTCAAATCAAGACCATAGACCCGGCAAGAATAGCGACTAGTTTTGAATTGTCATTTTTTGACTTTAAGTAATCATTAACGTTATTTGACTTCTCTGAGTGTGGCAGTAAGACTTCTTTTATGTTTAGGTTAATTATATACATTGTAGTTTAGTTTTTATTCGTGTGCCATATTTTAATTTACTTACCGGACATAATTTTTGAAATACCTACCTATTTTGTAATAATATTTTTACATTTACATTAAAATGTTCAAATAAAAATCAAAATAAGCAAATTGTAGGCAAGAAAAAGAGGATTTCGATATTTGACATTTTCGCCGATTTTCTATTTTCATTTCACCAGCTCCCAAACTTAAGAAGATGTTGAGGTATTCGTGAACCTTTTTCATCGCAATCAAGTGTCTAATTTCTATTTCTATAAGAAAGAAAATCCTAAGAAAAAACTATAGGCCGAAGATACCGATAGGTATCCTACCTACGCATATTTATTTCCTAATAAAAATACTTCCTACCAATTCCACTCAATATAAAATATAAAAAAAAACATCAAACAAGCCCTGCTTTGATCAAAAGTATAAGATACTATTATGGATTGACATGTCATCCCAATCACTCTCTCCGTTCATCGGTCTCTCGACATGGTCCTTTCCGTCTCTTTTCTATACATTCATTCATCACTAGCACCTTTACGGTGGGATGGTATGAATCAAAACGAAGAGGATGGCTTGATGACGTGTGGCCGATATGAATGAAACAGGAAACATACTGCGCCGACCCCAGATAGACATGGAACAGGGCAGGGAGAAGCAGAGGTATAGGCATCTGCCCGGAACGCGGATTTTCCCGCCTCAAGTCAAGACAATATATATGTATTTTTTAGAACTTTTTCTAACCACAAATTTCTTTATAAGATACTAAAACTTAGGAGAACTCACCAGAATCACTATCATCCCTGTCGTAGTGAGGCCTCCAGTACTGCTCATCGTAGCGAAGCGGCACCTCAGACCGGCCCGTGAATTTATTGGGGTCTAGTATGTTCTCCACCGAGAAAGCTATCGCGGACCTCTCGGGGGGCCTGGTGAGCCCCAGCCGCCTGGTGAGGTCCACGGGCGCGGCTTCCTCGACCCCCACGACGTCCACCTCGTGGGCCTCCGCCTCGGGCTCGGGCTCCGCGTCGGCGCCGTCCCGCCTCTCGTCCGAGCTTCGCGCCATCGCCAGCATAGTCATAGCACCGTCTATTTCTTCGGCCGCCGCTCTGAACACATCGACGTTGACCGCAGCCGTATCGGGGGGTTAACACGCATCGAACTTTATTTTGTTTTGCCAAAAAAAAATGATTAAAAATAGTTTTTCTCCAAGGAGGTTTTTACCAATTTAAAAAGGAAACGCTCAAAACAGTTCTTTGTGTTGGCACTATTGTCGACTGTCATTTGTTTCTCGTTCCGCTGTTAACACTGTCACTGCGCGCGTGCCAGTCGCGCCTGGGCGTCCGGGGAAGCGGCCGGCGGCGTGTGGCTGCGTGCACTGGCGGCGGAGACAGCGACCGCGTCCCCCCGCGCCCACTCGCCGACAGGCGGGCGGGCCCAACCCGCACCAGCCCCCTGCCTCGCCCACCATTGGCGACTGGCGACGAGAAGCGAGGCGTGTCTTGGGTGGGGAAACGTAATCGAGCAATAAGGTTTAAACAATTTCGTTTAATACGTTGAATTATGTAAGAGAGCGGCGGGCAAGTAATCGCGCACAAGCGATAAGGCCATTTGCGCTACTTCGTTACGTATTAATGGTGCAGGAAATTGACTTATGAATATTAGAGGTCTGTGAGGCCGAAGATCGGGCCAAAGCGGCCCCCGGCGGCGGCGCACGGTTATTTTCCTAGTTAAGCGTTGGAACAATGATGTTTATTGAGTTTTGAACTTAATGGGTTTCGGGCTGGCGGCATTTGGGCTATTACCGTGGTCGGCTTACGTCACGTGAGCGCTTTGGACGGCCTAAAAAAATATTTTGATCTGTGTCTGCTTTGGACGTACCTATGTATGCGTTAGTTAGTGTAGCCTCTGTTTTTGTTCTGGTCGACGGGACTTATTAGCTACTGAAAGAAGACGTTGTTTTATTGTGTTTTGTTTTGAATTAAGTTGGTAGTACTTATATTGTTACTGTCCAAATAACTTATGAGTTTGATTTGATTTTTCATTATGAATCGCGCCTATTTATCCCCGAAGGTGGTCGTGGTAGGCAGAGGTGTACTTGTTCATTTACACCCACATTTCACCACCTATTTGAAGACTTATTTAATAGGCGGCAACCATATTGCATTAACATTATACCTATACCTAGCTAAATGTTTGTAAAAATATTACAAAGAACATAAATTCAGAAAAAAATCGGAAAATATTTGTCACCTCATCAGGAAACTACACAATTTAATTAACCCACGTCAGAAAATGCGATGCAACGGCCGTCTGAACCGCTAGAGTATAGTGTTCTGTGAGATTTGTAAAATGAGCGACCGATATTATGTGTATGTATCCTTACAAAAACTCGACTAGACTTTAATGAGACAACAGTAACTAGAACTTAACTTAAAATAAAACCGAACTTAACAAATGGCGGGTAACGAACCGTGGCTGGCGGTCACGGTTTTTCAGTAAACAGCGGAATCTGATGAGTCATCATGAGTGGTAGACAGTTAGGTAGAGCCTTAGTTATTGTGTGCGACTCATTAATTCGCCAGGATTAATTATTATTGTACCTTTAGCCAACGAAAACAAGGTGCACTTTGGCTAATTACATGTGATTTCACAGACAAAGTTATCACTGTATATGAAAATGTACATTATACCTATTTATTAATTTCAGTAATTTTAATTAAATAATTCGTTTAAGTATGGCGTGTATGTATAAAATATACTGTAGTATTTATTTATTAAATAACTAGTGAGTTGTTTCTTTTTATAGTGACCTACACCACAGTCTTAATACATACGTATAAGTACTCATAGGTAGGATTAGGATTCATGGGTGGAACATGGAAGAGATGTCTTTTAGCGATAAGTCCGCCCTTGCAAACTGTGTATTTTAATATTATGCATTTGACGTGATTTTATTGCAAGAAAGAGTAATAATTGAAATTACTAATTCTTATGATGCTATGAACTTTTGTAAGTTCTACACTGGAACGTGTGTCCTAGGCGGCTCTTAGGGAGTCTTACCAATTACGGGCAAAAAGAGAAGTCTCGGTGGCGAAAGTGAGTGTTGACACGTTGTGAAGGGATCCCCTAAACTAAACCTACACTTTGGTGACTAGTCCTAAGCGCTGCCACTAACTTCCCCCTCTGCCACACTATGGACACGGCACCAGTATGGTGCATCCATGAAATGTCAAGATTTTTTGTCTTATTATTAATTTTATTTTCAAGTAAACTATTCGATTTTAATTTTAACATCATGTAAATGTTAGAAAAATTAGTACAAAGATTTTGGTGGTTAGAAAAAAATTTCGAAAAGTTACGATCTTGAGGCGGGAATCGAACCCGCGTCCGAAATCTTTATTTGCTTAATACTGAGTAACATATTGATGGTAAAATACAATGTAAAATAGGTTACAGTTTGATCATCATACCTTAATTTTAGTAGGCATGCAAGAGAGATTCTAAGTGAGATTTTCAAGTATTTTCTCAGACACCGACTACATCAAATTATTTAAAATTTAAATCTCTGCTACAACATCAAATCGTGTGTGTAATTCACCTCTGCCTACCTTTCTTCTTCTTCATCTTCTTCCTCCCCTTATCCCGCTCTAGTCGGGGTCGGCACAACATATTTTCTTCTTGCACCTCGTTCTATCCTTCACCAATTTCTCATCCATACCTCTCGCTATCATATCCTCTGCTCTGCCTACCCCTTGGTACCTACATAATATAAAACATGGGCAAACCCTGAAAATAAATACCTCTACTTAAGTAATTGAATAAAGGTGTACCTGTGTGAAAAGTATGGGTGCTAGGGAATCTGAATTTCAGTTTTATTTTATTAAATTTTCGAAATATTTTAAGCGATTTTCTCTAAAAGCAAAGCTAATAGGAAAAATACGTAACAAGCACACAGTCTTTATCCATCAATTTCCATAAAAAAACCTCAACCTCTAAACATTGAATGACAACTAATGAAAACTTTTTGGTGGCTCGCGAGTCACGCGGTGCCAAAGATTAAATACACATTGTGGCCGCCAGTGGGGCACATTGTGTGAACCAGCCACAATGCGTCCCCCTATGTGGAAAGTATGGATGCCAGGGAATTTTCATTTCATTTTTATTTGCATATTATATTTTTGAACTATTTTCTCTAGAAGCAAAGTTAGTAGGAAAGCAGTCTTTGTCCATCAGTTGCCAAGGAATTTCCTTAAAAAAAAACCGAACTCAAAACATTGAATCACACAGGGCAACTAATGAAAACTTTTTGGTGGCTCTCTAGTCACGCGGTGCCAAAGATTAAATACACAATGTGGCCGCCAGTGGGGCACATTGTGTGAACCGGCCACACTGCGTCCCCCCCGCGGGATTTAATCACGCGCACTTAATTCGGTGTACGCAATGGAATTCGCCTGTTTTTGTGGAGATTTCTGGAACGCTACAGGCGGGTTCTGCGGTGTATCTAACGTGGTATAAAGTCAAATCAAACATTTATTTGCTTTTGAAATAAAATTCCGTAGTGTATTTAGTCCCATGACCATGGCCGCTGCAAAAAATACATTTGACGATGATCCGTCGGATGCAGCAAAGCGGATTTATTTATTTGTAACATTCAACAGGTTCGTCAAAATAAAGGATGGCTATGGAAATTGTGGTTACATAAAGTCCGAGAAATTATAATCCCGCATCGCACGCATCAACTATAATTTTTCGAACTTTTTCCAACAATAATTTTCTTTGTAACTATTTTTCTAACATTTATATAAAGTTGGAATAAAAATCAAAAGCAATAATTAAAGGAAAGAATGGCGACAAAAAAAAGTTGATAACAAATTGGTATTTCGACCACTTTCCAAGCAGCCTGTATCTAAGTGGTTTCCATGGTGCGTGTCCAAACGGCACAGATCGTGCGTGTCATTGGTCGCCCTGAGATGTTTAGCTGCGATTAGCCGCGCTAATGCAAATAAACAACTGCCGATCACTGCCCCGTGATTGACAGACGGACTGTCATACTTATTACCCGCCTAGACTGAGCCACAGTAGATTTGAACTTGCGCGGAATCGAGAATTCAATATAACGTAGATCTTCTTCTCCCTGTGGCCGTACCATGAAGTATTAGTGCGATCCAAACACGGGTGACAAAACGGGACGCCGCTCTACTCGACTTCTAGCGTTGTCTCACTTTATCAATGGGAATTGAGTCGCGTATAGAGTTGGTGGTAAGGCTCCTGTTACCAGTCTATCTGAGGTGTTTCCTCTTCTATTCATATCGGTCAGATGTCATCAAACCATCCACTCCCTTTTGATTCATATCACTCATCACACCGTAAAGGTGCTAGTGATGAATGAATGTATAGAAAAGAGACGGAACGGACCATGTTGAGAGACCGATGAACGGAGAGAGTGATTCAATATAACGTAGATCTTGTTCTGAAATTTGTAGGTACTGACATTACAAAGAATAGTCATAAATAAAAACAGTCATACATATTTTGAAATTCAATTTTGGACAACATTTTTAGTGAACTATCCACATCATCATAATTTTTCCAAACATTTCTTAACTATTTGTCTGTCTAATTATTTTATTTTATAACTTTTATTAATTATTGAATTTTTAAAAATAAACAAATATGTTTATTACCATTTATTTATCCACATAATCATAATTTTTCGAAACATTTCTTAACTATTTGTCTTTCTAATTATTTTATTTTATAACATTTATTAATTATTGATTTTTATTAATAAAAAATTATGGGAATAAATAATTTATGAAAAAGGGCATAATTATTATTAGCAATTTTTATAACCTCTGTTTCTTTGTAGCATTTAATTTTATTTGTTCAAACATTGACTTATGGGAAAATTCGAAACCGTAAGAGCTGCCAGAAGACTATCTTAGGAACCATTCCAAGTATTTTTTATGATTAACTTTGGGTTGTTTGGTTTTTATGATAAATTTTTATGGATATGATATTTTTATGGTAAGATGTCCATAAAAATTAGGAAAACAAAAAGGCTCCATTGTATCGGAAGAAAAAACATAGCTAGACAGTGCAAGATAGTAAAATTTAATATCAAAAATTTACACAGTAAATGTTTCACGTATGCAGGTAGAATAAGGTCCTCTAATTACCTTGAACAAGTTTGTGTGGTAAATATTGTTTAAATAGATGACATTTTTTTTTCAATTTTAACTCTTTAACGGTATTGAGGTATAGAAGATGCTGACGGAGAGACAACAGTACACACACATACATACATACATAAATCACGCCTATATCCCCGAAGGGCTAGGCAGAGGCGAATTAGCACCCGCGTTTCGCCTATTACGTCAGGTCCCATGTAATAGGTGGCGAGCCTATTGCCATTTACCGGGCACAAAAGTCGCAGTAGGTACATTGCTAGGTGGTATAAGAGGAACGCTGCTGCCCATTCCTCATTACTGATTTATCCTTAGTCGCCTTGTACGACACCCACGGGAGAGATTTGGGGTGGTGCCAATTATATTCTACTCTGCCGTCACCACACGGCACAATGCCACACGCCACACGAGACAATAGTTATTCCTTGTTTTCTAACCTATAGGTACACTGTAGTCAGTTTTATAGCTATATCAAGCCGAAGTCCCAAGTCGCAGTGGACATTCGATACGTCTGTTTTGTACGTTCAGAAAGCTATTACAAATTGAACTCGTTAGAGGGCATCGGAACTGACTCGAATATTTGTATCGATTACAAATCGGTTTCCAAATTAACTAATAGAGTAGTTATTTACTTGTCGTTGAGGCTCTAAATATTTTACATATGCCATGTAATATAAATACATACATAAATTATGCCTATATCACCGAAGGGGTAGGCAGAGGTGAATAAAACACCCACTTTTCGCCAATTAAGTTAGTAAATCTTTGAATATTGCTAGGTGGTATGAACGCTGCTGGCCATTACTTAAAGTCACCTTGTTTCCGTTTTAAATTCACCCACGGTTGTGATTGACAAAGGGGGGGGTGGATTCTTTTAAATTTTCCTAAATTATTTTTTGATTTGTCATGTTTAACGTAATTCAAACAAAGAAAGTAAGGAGAAAGGAGAATGCCCAATATTGTTTGGACGTTGGTTTTACATTTTATTTTTTTATTTGTAGTTCGCCTAATTAAAGAGAAATTAACATAGAAAGCACCTAAAATTAGGCTGTAATCTTACATAAAAAACCTTATTTTATTTTCTTTATCATGTTCCTTTATAGGGCATATTAAAAATCGTAACTTTATTACGATTTTTTTATTACTTATCTTAAAATTTTGAGAGCTTATCTCAAAAAAGCTTGAGATAATTTTTCTTCTGGTACAAAATGGGCCCAAAATGGGCCCTCCTTTGTATTTAGAAAAAGTTCGAAAAATTGTCTTGATGCGGGAACTATAATTTTTCGAACTTTTTCAACCAAAAATTTCTTTGTGCTATTATTCTAACATTTATTTATTGTCAAAAAAAATCATAACTAATAATGATGCTAACAATATTGCCTAGTACCTACGGTTTCTGTATGTATTTGTGTAGCTACACAAATTTATGCGTAGCTATACAAATTTATGTGTGCTATATACTGTATATACCTTTTCTTTTTGGAAAATTCTCCCTATATTTAAAGGCAAAGGGTCTAGCCCATACAGTCTTTAGTGTATATTTTATCTGTAGTCTAATGAAATAATGAGTGGGTGAAATATATAAATGAAATGAATTTTACGTTAAAATATGGGTGTCACACATTTTAACGCATCTAGGGAGTGCTTGGCGCGAATTGAATGGTAACAGAGTTCATGATGGTGCCTGATGAGGTGGACAAAACCACTTTTTACAGTTGTCTTCACCACAACACCAAACACATCACAAGATTTATTTTCAATGATTCTGCATAATTGCACATCAACACGGATGCTTGTGCATCAAAATAACACCACTTTCACTGCACAAAATCCACTTTGTAACAATTTTTGAATATGTCATTGTATATGACGAGTCTTAAAATATGTACAGAGCAAAGGAAACCTGCCGCAGCAGCCACGGACCGAGTTCCCTTTTATTTTTCAATCGAATCAAACGGATACGTATTACGAACGCAATCAAAACGATGTAACCGATTTCCGGGGGACAGCGGTGTTTTTTTTTTCGCCACCTCGGCTGCGCTACCTACTTGCTTTCTCGTTTTGGTGTCTGTCTATCTATCGGTTTCAAAGCAGTGTGTTTTTCAAAAAACTCTTTTTTGGGCGCTGTGAGAGCATTCACTAATTGATGGCTCGGCATCCGGATTCGTCTCGGTGCGTTCGTTTGGAATAGGCGCGGGGATAGCGTGCAGATTGGTCGTGGCTTATGGTTTTTTTTAATTATTAATAGTGTTTCACAAATAGTTGTCACTTATAAAATAAAATTTTTAAATTCTACTTAGAGATATACAAACAGCATTGATCAAGCTACAGTTTTAATAATGAAACCTTAGTTTCATATCTATTTTAAATATAAATTATTTTAAGCTTCAAATAACAAACAAATTAATAGTAAATAGTTTTATTTTGTGTAACAAATAGTATGGTATTCTGAATTCTTACATCTATGCGATTGTGTGTAATTATATGACGTGACCTTTTGTATCCAGACTTTTCCACAAAAACATTGAGTCCTGTCTCCTAAACTAAAAACACAGGATTAAAAAACTAGACGTGTCGAATCGATCGGTACGCCTGTCGACGCATCCATTGTGACCCACAGATGGCGCTGATATCAACACCACCATAGGTAGGTAGCTGCTTAATCAACGCCCGAATGGGAATCGAAATGCATCCCATGGGATAATTAGTTCAATTTTCGAACTATTCTGTTGACTGGTCCGGATTTATTTACCTTTGATTGGGTTTGATTTTTTATTTGATTAGAAATTAGACAGGAAATTTGCTATGCGTACACAGCTAATGCCGTGTCCAATTGATTGCACTATTGATTACCTAGAGCGCTTTCCTGCCTGCTTATATCCAATTTATAAACTATGTTTAAGTAAAATTAAAGTCAAAGTCAAAGTCAAAGTCAAAATTCATTTATTCCTATCTGGTATGATTACAATACACTTATGAATCGTCAAGACGCTAGATACCGAAAACCCGTGTGTCCAAGAAAAAAAAAATAGTAGAAAAAAAACAGTGGAGTGCGCAGCATGCCTCAGTCTGTAATGATAGGTCTCCCAAACCCGCCCACGCCCCGGTCCGCAACGAAGCGCCGACCCTGCCGCGTTCAATACCAAGATGGTACTAAACGCATCAGGGCCCAACGCTCCGCTAGCAGAACGGCACGCAAGTAGGCTGTAGAGAAACCCACCATTGTCAACGAGTTATGACATTGCAGGTACATTGTAAATTATGCACCAAATACAATCCCACAACTCGCCAATCACATAAACCGAAACATGCCGCGCACTACCAATCAACCCCCCATCCCCCACCCTACCTATACGGACACACAAGTTTTCAATATCTAGCGAAAAATCTACGCCATCCGTTCGTAAGCTACCGGGAGGCCCTGTTCTGAGAAGAACGGGCAAGAAACTCAGTCGGGTATTTTCCTCCCTTAGTTACATATATAATATATAATCTAAATTCAATGAAAATTTAATGAAAGATGTCAATAGCTTTAACGTCAAGTAATAATAATTAGAGTCACAATTTCTGAAGCTATCAACATCCTTCATTACAGACAGAACAGCATATTAATCATCGATTATATAAAAATAAAAGTTATTTATTCCAAACATTTAATTGGGGTCATAAAATATTTGTATCAAGCAATTATAGTACTTATTACTTACAATTAAAATTAAAGTACTTAATACTTATTACTTCAGTAATTACTCCATACAAAAGAAATTCCTACTTGTTTATATATATCTCGCTCGAGCATTGAGCTCCACGTAAAGTTTCAATGTATCCATTTACCCAGACAGCCATTCCGTCGAGTAAGAAGAAATTGACTGATTCTTTTATATTTGCAGTCACAAATATAAAAGAATCAGTCCTGGGAGCGAAAAATAACATCGAATGTGCCAACCTCAACTCATCCCAGGGGTGTCGTAAAAGTCGACTAAAGGACATTCCCTATTCTAGACCTACCTACCTAAGCACCCAAATTTTGTAGGGCAAACTACCAACTACAGTGAGCATGCCCCAAGATAGTTGGTGTCAGGCAGGCGGCCGCCTGTAAAACCTAATAAAAACCTTGTACAGTATGGATGATTACAATGTTGTCATGTCAATCACTCTCTTCGTTCATCGGTATTTCGATATGCTCCTTTCCATCATTTTTAATGCATTCTTGATGACGTCTGACCGATATGAAAGGAAGAGGAAACTTAGTACGGCGACCTTAGATAGCCTGGAAGCAGGGCAGGAAGGTGATGAATGATAATATACATACATACATACATACATACAATCACGCCTATATCCACGAAGGGGTAATATAACAATATAATAAAGTATCACCTTTCATGTGAAATGAGTAAAGTCTTTCATTAATTCTCTTAAAGAAACCAATGTTAGTTGTTCAGATCATTTTATCAAATAACCCTGTAAAATACGAATTTAGATTTCAATTTAGGTGGTCTGATAGTCTCAGATCTCCAAATAAATAAGTAACTTGAAATTGATGCGCTATATTTAGCAACATAATTGCGTTCGTTCCAAATCCCACTTAACAGATAGCTTTTTGATGTCCGGAAAACGAACCTGTCGCCTTGTCAACACGCATATTTTTCAGTGTCACCAGGCGGAGGGACAAATACTAGAAATCAGTTACGCGTGACATCCAATTTGTGTTCAATTTGAAGTCTTAATAAGCCGGCGGTGACGCCAGAAATAGGCACTTACTAATTATACGAGATATAAAAGGGGGTGGCCGATTGACAAATGGGTTCGCGCGCCGCGATTCCTACCATTAGACTTGGAATGTGTTTCCGAACGCGCCTTGTCGCGTAACACATACCGTCAATGCCTTTTTTTGCTACAGTTTTTAAGGGAGTGAGGGGTGTACCGGCTAAATCCCTTTATACAATTTCGTAATCGGTTTGGTTGGTTGTAGGACTTCTTTCAAGTCTGCCAGGCTGGCCTACCACAATCTTATCAAAATCTGGCGCGATATGTTTACAACATTATTGTGTTCCGACAATGTGATAAGATAAACAGCGCCTCTGTGGTTGAGGGTTCCAGGTTAAGCTCGATTGCAACTACGGCCCTTATCGTCACTTATCACACAGGTGAGATGAAGGACTAGAGCTTCCCCGTCTAGCATAAAAAAAACATTAATAAAAGAGCTTAGACTATTCGAAGGAATATAATTAAAATATATGAAACTAACGTCATGATCATCATCACCACCAGCCAGGCGCAGGCCTTCCCTATGGATGGAAGAATATAGGGGGAATCAGCCATAACCAACCGCAATAGCCCAGTGCGGCTTGATGGGTATTAACGACTCTATATGCAGCCGGGACCAACAGCTTTATGTGCCTTCCGAAGCACGGAGGAAATCGAGAGAATAAATTTTTGGTCATCCATCCTCTGACCGGCCTTAGCGAACATTACTAGCTTATGCAATCGCAGGTCGAGCACGCTAGCCATCGAGCTATCTGCGCTAGCGACCTCCTGAAACTGACCTAATAATACAGACAAAACACCATGGCGACCGTCGTGTCAAATTTTTGGTCACCCATCCAATGACCGGCCTTAACGCACATTGCTTAATTTACGCAATCGTAGGCCTAGTGCGTAGTGCCACTGCGCTAGAGAGCTCCTCTTGATTGGTGTACCTATGTATGTAAAATATTTATCTAATTTTTAGATATTTATCTTGGTATAGCAAATAAAACAAACACAATCAAATTATACTAGAAACAAAACACCAACTAGTGTTTGAGGTTATAAAAAATAATTCGAACATGGGCGATTGTCAGTGTACAGTTACAGTGTGACAATCGCCCTTGTTGAAACTCTACCAACCAATCCAATTTATGAATATCAAAAATCCTATTGTCAGTCTTTATCGCCCTTTACCAGAGCATAACGTGTATAATTACTATAATTTCGGGCCATTAAATTTGTCAATTAAAACGACAGAGACGCCAAACTGGCCTTTGTAACTATCGTTATAGAGGCTAGTATAGCAAATTGCCGTTTATCGACTGCTAGCGGGGCTTTATTTGAAGATGTCTCAGTTAGTGCGGAGAGTGATAAATCATTTTGACTGTCACTCGGCTGGGCGGGTGACAAATTGCAGCGCCACCTACCAGCGATAACTATTTCTGGTAATAGCTGCATGAGGACCAAATTATTTTGCAAGCTCGCGAGCCGAGGGTGTGTAAGGTCCAAGGTTTAAGGTTGATTTTCGCTTGACGCGCAGAGGACACTTTTGGGCTATTCACAAAATAAAGCCGCTTCTACTTAGGGAATGGTTACTGTGACGATCGTTAGCCGTAATCTAATGATCGCGAGCCGTCTCCTTTGAAGTACGTGCGAGGTGCTGTATAACTGTTCCTGGGATCACCTGGCATAAGGAAGTGAATCTTATTGAAGATACTGTGGTAACACATGCGTAAATCACGTATCTTTATCACCTAAGTGGTAGGCAGAGGAAGATTTATTCGCCAACTGTCCCATGTAACAAGCGAGCCTATTGCCATTTATCGTGTTGGAAGTGCTGGACCAAACAACAACCAGACCAGAAAGTTTTAGACGATTTCTATGCAATTTATTCAATGTTATGACGGATGACCATAACAAAGTAAGTCAGTGAAAAACTGCAAAGATTAAGTCAGTATTATAAGAATGGAGGCTGATAGACGATGAAGTAAGTGGACATAAAATATCCTTAGGCTCGAGTTCACAATCTTTTATCGCCTGTTTAAGTGTTGGTGAACTCTAGCCTTAGGCTACAGCCTACAGTTCACGAACACTAAGGGCCGATTTCACCGCAGAATTAAACGCGATCAGTTGAAGTTATGGTTTATGCTCTAAACTGAGTTCCGCTACATAGTTTGCATTAATCAAAACCAAGTTTTTATTAAACTCAGTTTCTATGAGAGACGGTGAAGTCGGCGTTTAAACGGGCGATTATTATTTAACCGTCAGTTTTGGACATTTTATCGTATGGAAGAACTGTCAAAAACTAACGATTATCTTTTAATCGCTTGTTTTACGTGTTGGCGAACTTGAGTTATAGACATTGTTGATCAGTGTAGGTACAATTGACAACATTTCAAAAATGATAACCTTCCCAAAATAAAAATACCGTTTCTTTACTTTTCAATCCTGACTTCGGAAAAATTTTTTTACATTGTTTTCTTACTTAATTACAGAGACAAAAATAAAATGTAAAAAACATGCGATGACGTCACAGTCACGCAATCAATCAATATCATGTCTGTCAGTCATGAATCAAATTCATTGTCATTAATTGTCGTCGTAGAAAATAACATTAATTATGTAACAATTGAAATCCTTTAATTTTAACCAATTTAAAACGTATTTAACTTGAAAATTAATTTCAAACGATTCAAATATGTTTTTATTTTTGCCACCGGAAACGCCGGATTATTATTTCGCCATTTTTTCGTAACTGTGACGTCATTTGGCTCTTACGTCTGTTTGGAATGACCGGAATTTTAATCATGATTTTTTATATGACGGCAGAGTAGAATACAATTGTCACCACCCCAAATCCCGTGGGTGTCGTACATAGCGACTAAGGATAAATCAGTGATGAGGAATGGGCAGCAGCGGTCCTCTTATAACTACCACCTAGCAAAGTACTGCGACTTTTGTGCCCGATAAAAGGCAATAGGCTCGCCACCTATCAAATCAAATCAAATCAGTAAATTATGTATGTATGTATGTATTTTTTATGAAATTTATGAGATATGAAAACGACGGAATTCAGAAAAAAAAATGGGTGTCTTTATTTTCTGTCTCATTTCCTATAACATCATAATAAAAGTATGTTGAAAAAATGAAATACTATCAATTCAAGTTTAGTAACTTTGACACTTTTGTTCAATCTGACGTGATGGTGACTGTACTTGTACATATTCTCATTAATTCCATTCATGTTTGGGTGTGTCGCGTTCTCAAAATGCGTGGGCGCATCAGCTCTGAACGGATGATGTAGTATAATTTATTTACGGAGCGTTCAATTAGGGAAACAGTTCGTTTCTAATGGTCGACGGTGTCTGAAAAAAGAGTGAACAGCGCAATTGAATGTGGTTCCGCATAGTAAGAATAAACATAAACCCGTGTGGTGACGGCAGAGTAGAATATGATTGTCACCGCCCCTCCAATCTCCCGCAGCTGTGCCAATACAAATTAGTATAACGACGGGTCCCAATATTCTATCTACAGTTGAAGATTGACGTAGGTAGTAGGTACTACAACTTAGTTGCTTAGCAACTTCTGTTATTTATCGTAATATAATAACTAATGTCAGGCAACTAAACTTTATTACGCTAGAATATTAACCGCCGTACGTCGAATTACAATATTTTGCAATATTGGCTTTTTTAATAAGGTTTCAGAAAAATATTGACAATCAATTGCCTTGCCACTACCAGTTAACGGCATTAGCAAAATTATTCAATAAAGACTAGGTACTTGGCTATTTAATAGAAATGTTTATCTAACCATTGAACCCATAATTTCATTTATCCAAAATCTAAAATGTGGCTTTCAAAAGAGGTGTACGACACGACAAGTGGACTAAGGGGATGAGTAATGAGCAGCAGCGTTCTTCTAATACCACCTTGCAATATATTAGGTAGGTACTGCGATTTGCGTGCCCGGTAGATGGCAATTGGCTCGCCATCAATTACATGGGACCTAACTTGATTAACAAACATGGGATAATTCATCTCTATTTTCAATTTCAGAACAACAAATGTCAGGAATGGTTCAAAAGAATTCACTGCAATTAATTAATTCTCAACGAACTCCTAAAACCGCGTTTCAAGCTGAAACAAATTTGTTAAATACAAATTGGTTATTAAAATTCTCCGCGCGTTCTTACGCGACGATTTGACGCGAACCATTCTCGGCTGCGGCAGGCACTTTATTAGTTCCTTTGCCTCGTTTTTTTTTAAGAATGACACATTTTAACAAATGGATGCACATCAAATCATGATTGCCCTAATAAATCTGCGAGTCTTTTTGAATAACAAGCATTAAATGTGTTTTAATATGACGTAGGAGTTTTATTGAAATAAAAGTGAACTAACGTAGATAAATTATAGTTGCTAAACCACGACATCAACTGTGTGGATATAAAAATAATATTCCGCTATAAAGTTAAGAATGTAGCGCTAATAAAATGGAACATTAAAAAAATATAAATTTGACATTCGAAATTTGAAAATTCAAATTACAAAGAGGCCATATCCAATTAAAACTCAGAAGTGCCATCTTTACAGAAACGCGCATTTTCTGTAAAGATGGCGACTTCAGAGTTTAAAATATAATATAACAAAGTATTCGTCATTAAATGTTTCAAGAATTTGCCCGGCAGTGTCTTAAAATAAAGTGTCATAATGAATCCGGATAGAATTTTAATTGGGAGAGCCGTCTTTTTTTGCCGTTCAAACTTTTTAATTAATCGTCGCGGGAAGATGGTGGTTGCGTACAGATTTATTCGGTCCCGACATTGTTGCTTGTTTACAGTACACTGATATAGTGACGTGTCATGTCTTTTTTTGATGTACGAAATGCTTTACTTTGTTTCTTCTTTGTCATTACGCTTTTGCCAGAGGGGTCACACGTCGATACACCAATTCTAAAGTAATAATTGTAACTCAGTGGTTTTTCAATTGTATCTATTACATATAAACGGTGTTAGGTACTTAGACAAAAAAGTTATCTTACTTATAGCGTACTTAGGTAATGTTAAAAGCATTCTTTCCCAGTCAACCATAAACAAAAAAACGAAATCTCATAAAACAACATGTTAACACTTACCTTCACCACCCTAACTTCTCTCTCTGCCCAGCCATTTCTTTGGTTCGAAGCGCCGACCCTGACGCGTTCAATACCAAGATGATACTAAACGCATCAGAGCCCAACGCTCCGCTAGCAGAAGGCACGCAAGTAGGCTGTAGAGAAACCCATCATTGTCAACGAGTTATGACATTGCAGGTACATTGTAAATTATGCACCAAATACAATCCCACAACTCGCCAATCACATAAACCTACCAATCAACCCCCCAACCCCCACCCTACCTATACGGACACACAAGTTTTCAATATCTAGCGTAAAATCTACGCCATCCGTTCGTAAGCTACCGGGAGGCCCTGTTCTGAGAAGAACGGACAAGAAACTCAGTCGGGTATTTTCCTCCCTTAGTTACATAAAATATAATATAATATAATCTAAATTCAATAATAATTAATTGAAAATTTAATGAAATATGCGCCTGCGGCTTCCTTTTTTATAGACCGAGGTATGTATATAGTTTTATGTCACCCACTGACCAGAAACTGGCATTTTCAGTACGCGTAGCGAGCGGAAAAGTCCACTTTATGGTCAGGTGTAACATAAATAATAATAAGGGGCTTCTTTTGTGAGACGAACTCGAGTACGAATTAAGCTAAAACTTGTCAGACACAATTAATTAAAACATTATCGACAACTACTGACATCTATTGTGTACAATAGCTCGGTTCGTGGAAACAGAGGTTCTTGTGAGCAAGGGCAACCGAACACAGAAATCTAGTTGAACTTATTCAACTCCTTTAACAGATGGCGCCACAGGAACGTAAACGAAAAGGTATAATAGGCACCGGACGGTAAGATTAAAGATATTAATGAAAATAATTAAATTTGTAATAAGTTATGGGCCAAATAAAATATCTGGTAACGAAGCTTAAAAACTCTCACGACTACGACATAACGTTACCTTACTTCGACAATATGTCAAACTAACGTAAATATTTGGTGTCGTTTTTTCAAGGTTGTAAATGTTGTAATACCTACTTTAAGTATGGTGACGGCAGAGTAGAATACAATTGTCACCACCCCAAATCTCTCCCGTGGGTGTCGTACAAGGCGACTAAGGATAAATCAGTGATGAGGAATGGGCAACAGAGTTCCTCTTATACCATCTAGATATGTACCTACTGCGACTTTTGTGCCCGATAAATGGCAATAGGCTCGCCACCTATTACATGGGACCTAACATAACTGGCGAGACGTGGGTGCTAGTTCACCTCTGCCTACCCCTTCGGGGATATAGGCGTGATTTATGTATGTATGTAATAGTATGTATGTATGTGTACTTTAAGTATAATACCTACTATATTACTGTGATATGTTTTATATTGCTACGTCTATTTTAGCGACGAAAAATGTTCACCCCATTGTTTTAGATTAGGATTGATAGATATTTATTTACCACACATTTACTTAGGGAATAACTAGATGCGATAAATCACATTAAATATTACGGCTACCCCTACAGTACCGTGACTAAAAACCGCAAGCAAGGGGCTGCGGAAAAAAGAAAAGTCAATGTCATAAAAAATGGCCGCACGTCAGTGGTGGGGAAATCTCCCGCCTTACTAATTGGATTCCTGTTACAAAGACCCGTCAACTCTGGTAGGGGCGGGAAAAATAAAGCCAAAGAACCAAGGTTACACCGCATCCACATAAGATATGAATTGTAAATTGTAACATTATTCTTAGAAATATTATTATTGTGTTTAATATATAATATGTTGAATTATTCCGCGAAAAATCAAAATTAAGAAATGAATATACTAGAAATAAATTAGAGCAAAAATAAAATACATAAACGCAAACGCGATAAAATTGACAAATGAAAAAAAGAACAGAAATTCTTGACATTGAAAAATATGTAAAAAATACAATGAAGAGGTTAAAACACTTTAAATCTATTTTACTTGTTTGTGATTTCATGCCGAAGTAGCATTTTAATTAAGACGTGTCAACTTTAAACCTACATAATAATTATGCTTAATTAAGTCTTGCTTGTTATCCTAGTAAATTAAATTAAAAAAAATAGAGATATATAAATTGGTGTCACATTCATTAAGTCAACTGATCCCGTGGGATGAGTTCGAGCGGCCTCAGTTGACTAAAGAGCCTGTCCAATATTGTGAAACCATTTTGTTCTATGTAATTGCCTTCGCTAGTTAACTTAATGTTACCATCGAACGCAAATTATTCTCAAGATCAAGGGCAATTTGACCACGAATAGAGTAAATCGTAACAATTCTTGAATCAAATTAACTACAAGATTGAACTATTAAAGTAGCCAGGTCTTATACACCTTAAGTTACTGTAATAAAGGCCTTTTTGGTGTACTTTAAGGTAGCTATAAATATTATGTATGAGTATTTTATACGTCATCTCGTTTTCATAACTTAAGCTGCTTACTTTGGTCTTGGTTAATAAAAGACATACTTTAGAGAGTAGAGAGTCTTCTATGCCTGGGAGCGAACAAATAACGTAGAATGGGCCAGCCCCGACTCATCCCATGGGTGTCGTAAAAGTCGACTAAGGGAGATTGCCCGGTGTAGACCAATACGACTATTATTCTCACACATAACAAAATTACACACAAAATTTCATGACAAACGGTCAAGCCGTTTCGGAGTTCTTTAAAACACTGTGACACGAGATTTAGATAGGTAGGTATAGATATTTGATTAAATAAGTCCATATAAACTGGGAACAATTGATGATTACTCATTTTGTAATTTTATCCTGCGGGTGGATGAATGCTCTAGAACTTTTATTTTGATCACACATCACTGATCTTCCTTGACCTTCGTGTTAATCTTGTATTCCAATTAACTATCTGTTTCAATTAACTTTTTTAAGCTGGTAGCTAGGTATTGCAGTGAAGGGGAAGACGTCAAGCCAGTGTTTGCGCTTTAGCTGCGACAAAGAAGTTTGCATTGCCCACTCGGTCGCACGTTTAGGTCAGGCATTACCTACACTGTTTTAGATACATTTAAAAAGTGATTTAAACAATATAAAAAGTTGGCATTTTGTAGCGATCGGGGAGAGTTGTTACTTTATTGTGCGTGTAGCATGCTCGACGCTTTGAAGTTAAAATGGCGTCAATACTTAGCAGCGTCTTTGGGTAATAATATTTTTTTATTATTATTGCGTACTTTTTATATTTATGCCATGCCAGTCATGAGTCACAATCAGAGGAGCTCGACGGCGCAGTGGCTTAACGCGTTGGGCCTGCGATTGCGTAAACTAAACATTGTTCGATAAGGCCGGTTGTTGGATGGAAACATACATTTATCACGCCTATGTATACCCGTAGGCGTAGGCAGAGGTGTATAACACCCACGTTTCGCCAATTAAGCCCTATTGCCACCAAAAAATAAAATTTTCTTAAACATTGTAAGCTCGTGTGTGCAACCCAAGAAGGTTTCTGACATTTAAAGCTACGACATCGGTAACTAAAGATATTCTGACATTTAAAGCTACGACATAATTATGTTCGGTAACTAAAGATATTTCATGTTTTCCATTATACCCCATTCACTTGGGCTTGAGACAAAATGTAAGCAATCTTGATATGTCTCTTTATTTACGAAATGCTCTTAAACCAAGAAACCTGTATTCTAAAACACATCATCAATTATAGACAAATAAAACTGTTAGCTGCTTTGAAATATTGATGCTACACATTTTTGTTTTGTATTTTATATTAAAAGACACATCAAGATTGTTTACATTTTGCCTCAAGCCCAAGTGAATGGGCCGACCCTAACGAAAAAACTACAAAGAAAACAAATGAATGACCATTTTCGAAACTCAAATGTATCAACTAAATTAATTTATAAATTTGAATTTAGGATTCTTAACCATAGAGGAGATATTTTAAGCAAAGTGGCCAGAACGATAAAACGCCAATTTCATATCTAAGGACCTAATATTATGTTTTAATAATAATATGCCAGTGAACTGTAATAGCCGGTCAACTCCAGGAAACAATGGCATTCAGATTCCGCATAACCAGTTGCCCTTCAAGCAAAGATCTCTTTACCCATTCATACTTATTAAATATTCACTCTGTAATAAATGTATATTAAATCTATAACTTAAAAACCTACCTATGTATACTCCGGTCATTTATGGTGAAATAAGCAATCTTGGTGTTTCTTTTAACCCCTTACCGCATGATCACACATAAATCAAGCCTATCTTTCCCCGAAGGGGTAGACAGAGGCGTATTAACACCCACGCAGGGATGATCGACAGTAACAAAGAATCACTGAAATGTTAGGTGTCTTGTAATAGGGCGAGCTTTTCAAATCAAAATCAAATCAACTCATTTTATTTGCAAATGTAGGTAGGTACAGGTGTTAAATACATAAAATAAGTTGCCGACATTTCACCTTTCGGTGTGCAAATGAAAAAATACATTAAGAATGTCTATCATGAATAAAATATGTCAACTATTCGATTTTAATTTTAACATTATATAAATGTTAGAAAAATTAGTACAAAGATTTTGGTGGTTAGAAAAAGAATTTCGAAAAATTATGGTCTTCAGGCGGGAATCGAACCCGCGTCCGCTGCTATCCGGGCAGGTGCCTGACCGCTCGGCCACCCAAGACACCAATTAACTTGCCGAAATTCTTCTAACCTTTACACTTTACGTTGTAAGCCAACGGGTACCCTCGCAATGTAGAAATAAATTTCAAACATTCCAAAGCAGATATTTTATATTTATATATATTTTTTTCTAACATTTATATAATGTAAAAATTAAAATCGAATAGTTTATAAAGCAAACCCAAGCTTAACCGAACGCACGGTATTTGTAAAAATATCTGCTTTGGAATGTTTGAAATTTATTTCTACATTGCGAGGGTACCCGTTGGCTTACAACGTGAAGTGTAAAGGTTAGAAGAATTTCGGCAAGTTAATTGGTGTCTTGGGTGGCCGAGCGGTCAGGCACCTGCCCGGATAGCAGCGGACGCGGGTTCGATTCCCGCCTCAAGACCATAATTTTTCGAAATTCTTTTTCTAACCACCAAAATCTTTGTACTAAATTATGTCAATTATAAAAAAATTAAATATATCAATAGTCAATACATTAATATACTTACTGCCGCACTCAGAGACGTCAAATAACGTTAATGAGTATTTAATGTCAAAAATTTTCATTCAAATCTAGACCATAGACCCGGCAAGAATAGCGACAAGTTTTGAATTGACATTTTTTGACGTTAAGTACTCATTAACGTTATTTGACGTCTCTGAGTGCGGCAGAAATCTTTTTTTTTGCTGTCTATTGGTTACGTCAATTGGAGTATATTGCTAGGTGGTAGAAAATTTGCTGCATATTACTCATCGCTGTAACCCTGTCGTCTTGTACGACACCCGTTGGATTAAAAGCCTGTGGTGACGGCAGAGCAGAATAGAAATGGTGGTGACAATTGTATTCTGCTCTGCCTTCACCACAGGCTTTTCCTGTGGCCTATGGGTTTTTACACCAGCGATTTACAAAATGCCGTGTGGTGACGGAAAGACAGAATACAATTGTTACCACCCCAAATCTCTCCCGCGGGTGTCGTAGCGATTAAGGGTAAAGAAGCAAAGAGTAATGAGCAGCAATGTTATTCTTATACCACCTAGCAATGTACTGCGACTTTAGTGCCCGATAAATGGCAATAGGCTCGCCACCTTTATTATTACATTAGGTACTATATTACATGGTGACGGCAGAGTAGAATACAGTTGTCACCACCCCAAATCTCCCATATAAGGCGACTAAGGATAAATCAGTGATGAGGAATGGGCCCTTTTTGCCCAATAAATGGCAATAGGCTCGCCACCTATTAAATGGGATCTAACATAATTGGCGATACGTGGGTGCTAGTTCACCTCTGCCTACCCTTTCGGGGATATAGGCGTGATTTATGTATGTATTATCTGCATACGTAGCAGACACCTTTAGTCGCCCTGTACGACAATCGTGGGAGAGACCTGAGGCCTATAGGATTGTAAGCCAGCCACTTACCAATCGCCCCCTTCCGATTGCAGCAAGCTACGGCAGCCTGTGCACAGGGATGTCCATGGGGTGGACGTCCCCCGTGCTACCCCAGCTGAGGGGGGCAAACTCCCCCCTGTCTTCGGAGCCAACGCTGCAGGAAGAGTCCTGGATAGGATCGTTGTTGGTGCTGGGCGGTTTATTCGGTAAGACCACTGGCTAAGACCAGTAAGTAATATTGTTATGTCACACTTGACCATAAAGTTGAATTTTGTGCCCGCTACGCGTACGGGAATTCCCACTTTCAAGTCAGGGGTGACATAAAACTATGACCTTACCTCGGGCGATAAAAAAGAGCTCCTCAGATAGCATTTTTATCTAATTAAAATCTATTGATCTAATATCAAATGCTTGCGATCTGACCCGCTTTTTGTGCCCGCTAAGTGTACGGAAAATTACACTTCCTGGTCAGGGGTAGATGTAAAATTTTGTCGTTACCTCGAGCGGTAAAACGATTGCATATTATTAATCGCAAATATATACATGCGCATCTAAGACATTTTTGTTTTACCGCCGTTGGTAATAAATGTGCTTACCATGAGGAGCTCGATAGTGCAGTGGCTTAGCACGTTAAACTAAGCAATGTTCGCTAAGACCGGTCACTGGTCAAACATTTATTAACTCCACTGCCTCCGTGATACGGAAGGCACGTTAAGCCTCGGTCCTGGCTGCATATGCAGTCTTTAATATCTGTGGGTATGCGGTAAAGTCACCGCATACTCAGCGTAAAAGCGAAGATCTTCCTCCGAGCCAGGTGTGCACTCGGGGACCGCGGTCCGACTGTACTTCGTCGGATCTTGCATATATTCTGAGTTCCTCCAGAAACTTTGTAATCGTGATTCAGGACTTGCTATTCTCGTTCTGCCTTATCACAACAGTCATTAGGTCTACAGTTGGTTTGACTCCATTGTTATCGTGAGCTGTCGTACTTTTTGCTGGTCAACCATTTCTCGGTTACTCGACACTTTGTTTATGTAACGCTCTGACGTAGCCGCTACAATATCCACCAATCCGCACTGGCCCATCGTGGTTGGTTATGACGATTCTCCCTATATTCTTCCATCCATAGGGGACACCTCTGCCCCAGCGTCGATAGTAAATGGATGATGATGCTGATGAATTATAATTCAACAATAAAAACAGTAGAATTATGTACATTTTCATCATTCGATTCCGGCGTCGTAATGTTGAAATAAAAATCAAATAATAAATAGGTATTTCATTTTGGTTGTGTAGATAATGCAATTTAATCATTGAGTTATAAAGTAAACAGTAATAGTAGTTCAATGAATTTAATTTGTCTGATTTTGCTTACGTGATTTCGAACTTTAAGGTAAGAAAAAGTGGTCACAAATTTTTCGAACAACTTCTATTGCCTAGTGCGACCCGAGTAGCGGACGACGCGGGTTCGTTTCCCAGATCAGGACAATAATTTCTCTGGCCTCTTTTTCTTTGTAATTTTTTTGTAACATTTGGACATGACAGGATAGTGTTCAAAAATAATAATTTAATTATTAATAAAAGTTCAATTAATTAGTTCTTTACCGATTATGTAGGCTGTTTCATGTATAGATGATCACTTTCACACCTTCGGTTATTGAAACTAATTAAAAAACCAAAGTATATTTTTAAAACCGCAGTGTATTTTTGGTTGATAATAGTTAATTTCACTAATGTATCAGTAAATTGATAAGTAAAAAAAACAATAGAAAAAGCGATTACCTATAGATTACTGAGCGTAATTGATCGATACGGTAGAATGTGCGGCCTTGGCGAATTTAGATGAGAGCAAAAAACGATCCAATTACTGTTACTTGTTGAAAAAACTTAATTATCTGTAAAGTTTTTGTTTTTCGCGATTTCCAAGGACAGTGCTAGAAGTTCTTAGTCTTATAACCATCGCTTCTTGTGTTATTTGGTAATAAAAGTGTACCTTCTCTCATTTCCTATTATAGTTCACCCGTGTCACCATTTTGTTCTTCTTCCTGCTCTGTTCCCAGTTTATCTGGAGTCGATGCAATGTTTCCTCTTCCATTAACATCGGGACGACGTCATCAAGCCAACCACACTGTTTTGATTCATGTCATCCATCACATCGGAAAAGAGATCGATGAACAGAGAGTGATTGGAAGGATAACATTCCAATCTATACTGCTCCAGGTTTTGACTTCAGTTTTACAGCCGGCCGCTTGCCTAACACCTGGGTGGAGGGCAAACCACTAACAAGGACAAAGCTCCTAAGGTGCTTATTAGTCTACACCGGGCAATCTCTCTTACTGCCTCTCTTACCGCACTCAGAGACGTCAATTAACTTTAATGAATATTTAATGTCAAAAATTTTCATTCAAATCCATACCATAGACCCGGCAAGAATAGCGACTAGTTTGGAATTGTCATTTTTTGACGTTAAGTACTCATTAACGTTATTTGACGTCTCTGAGTGCGGCAGCTTGTCTACTTTTACGACACCCATGTGATGAGTAGGGGCTGGCATATTCTACGTTATGTTGTTGTTTCCAAGCATGGAAGACCCAAGATTTATGAATCATACATACTAATATTATGCGTCGGTCCCCAGGACCCCTGATCACAGTGCCCCTGTCGAAGTACGTGGGTCGCCGCTGGCTAATCATCAGCACCAACATCCCGCTGCTGCTCGGCTGGCTGCTGGCAGGCGTCGCCACTGACCTGGGGACGCTGTACGTGGCGCGGCTGGCGTGGGGCTGCGCCACGGGCATGCAGTTCGCCACCATACCCATCTACATCGGGGAGATAGCCGAGGTGATACATTGATACCTACTACCTGGTTAAAATATCAGTAGATCTGGCTAGAATGTGAAAGCCCTACCCATTCCCAACGCAATACCTTTAAATCAATCACTAGTAACGCCACAAGCAAAAGAAATAGAAGTTAATAGTGATACTTGTTTTACACACCGTACAGGAACGTCGACGTGATAACATCAGCGCCAGGTCTACAGATATTTTAACCGGGTATAAATCACGCCAATATCCTCAAAAACGCTTACCCCTTTCCCTACAGGACAAGATCCGGGGCTCTTTGAGCGCCCTGTTCCTGCTGTTCATCAACATCGGCTTCCTGCTGGCATACGCCATAGGTCCCTTCACCTCATACTGGGGGCTGACTGCGGCGGGAGGGATCCTGTCGCTGTTCTATATACCGTTTACTTGGTACATACCCGAGTCTCCATTCTTTCTCGTTTATAAGGGTGAGTAAATGATTATCGAAATTAACAATTGAAAAAAATGTATGTATTTTACAATCTTATTTTGGTTATGCCTGGCGTGTTTGTCGGAAGAGCAAACACGCTAGGCATTTTTATGCAACACTAAAGAACTAGAAAATACCTAGATGATCGTGGGATCTTATTGGATTTTCAGTCATCTAGTATCCATAACACAAGCGCATAAGCAACTTACTTTGAGCTGGGTGATAGATGTGAATGTAAGAAATATTTATTAACGTTTATTTGAGGTGGCGACTCCGCTCTGCAATTACCACGCGTCACTTTTTCTAACATTAGTAGATATACCTATTGATTAATATTAAGATGTCGCGATTTACAAAACATCTATTTATATGATGAATCTCGATAGGTCGATCAGAAGAAGCGTCAGCAGTCCTGCAACAGCTTCGAGGCAAGTCAAAGCAAGCGGTGCAGCCTGAGCTGGAGGGGCTGCAAGCGATGGTGGCGCGGGAGTTCAAGGAGGAGCCCCGGATCAGAGACCTTTGGGCCACCAGGGGAAACCTCAAAGCCTTGGGTAGAGTATTTGTAGAATTGGGTAGAGTTGAGTAGTGTATACCATGGCTAATTTTCGTACATCTAAATTGGCAATGAAAATATATTTTTCATCCCACCATCTCGGAAAAAGCGTTTTTGCTCTTCGATATCTGAGTGCAAAAGCCGTTTTTATCCTCTAGAGGTTAAAGTAAATTTGAATTTAGAACATCGTGTGCAATGAGTTTTGTGAATTCAAAACATCATCATATTTATTTTTACCTCCATGGTGCCGAAATTGTCATGCAACCTATTTTAATTTCTTAAAAACTCAGACTCGGAACCTTCTTGGTGTACTTTTTTTGTAATTTGCTTTGCGCGCGCCATTTTCTTTTCACGTCATAAATTTTTTAAAACCTAGGAGTTCCGTGACGGTCAATCAGCTTGGCGTCAATCTTGCTTTAAACATTATGATCGTCTACAACGCTTGCTTGATGCTCGAGTCAAGCATTTAAAAGCTTTTTAGGTCTGTTTGATTTGTTTACGCTAGCAACGGAACAGAAACATACAGAAAATCAACGTGCTTGACTCAAGCTGATTGACCGTCTCGGAACTTCATTAGGGATGGTAATTTTTATTAGATACTTACAGGTGTGTCTGGATGAATGTTGCGGGGGTGGCTGGGTGGATGGGTGGCTGTTGGAGGTGTGTGTGGGTGAATGGGTGTTTTGAGGGTGTGTCTAGGTGAGTATTGTGGGTGTGACTGGGTGGATGTTGTGGGTGTCTGAATGGATGTTGTGGGTGTGTCTGGGTAAATAGGTATTTTGTAGGTGTTTCTGGGTGATTGGGTGGTTTTTGGGTGTGATTGGGTGTTTTGTAGGTGTTTCTGGGTGAATGGGTGTTTTGTGGGTGTTTCTGAGTGAATGGGTGTTTTGTGGGTGTTTCTGGGTGAATAGGTGTTTTTTGGGTGTGTCTGAGTGGATGGATGTGTATTGCGGGTGTGAATGTTGTGGGTGTTTCTGGGTGGGTGTTGAGAGTGTGTTTGGTTTAATGGGAGGGTGTTGTGGAAGTTTCTGGGTAAAAACAGAAACTGTTGTGATTGTATTTTTTTTAGTATTTTGCAATTTCCTCGTTAGGGGGGGATGAAAAGTTACGTGTTGCACTCGAGTGCAAAGATTTTTCACCTTGTGCTCTTTTGATTCCCTCGCTTTCGCTCAGGATTCTAATTTTTGAATCACTCGCTACGCTCGTGATTCAATTTTAGAATCCTTCGCTAGCTCGGTCATCAAAATTGAGCACGCGGTTAAAAAACAACTTTGCACTCACGTACAACAAATAACTATTATCAGCGAGAACCTTAGATGCCGTTAGGATGCCTTAGTGCCGTGTGGTGACGGCAGAGTAGAATACAATTGTCACCACCCCAAATCTCTCCTGTGGGTGTCGTACAAGGCGACTAAGGATAAATCAGTGATGAGGAATGGGCAGTAGCGTTACTCTTATACCACCTAGCAATGTACTGTGACTTTTTGTGCCCGATAAATGGGACTTAACATAATTGGCGAAACGTGGGTGCTAGTTCACCTCTGCCTACCCCTTCGGGGATATAGGCGTGATTTATGTATGTATACCATATAGTGTATGGGATTGAACGAACTAGTATTGTGAGGCGTTCGTTCCTGACGCAGGTATTACTAATACGCGCTAACATTTAACGGGACGATGTGTGGCCCGATCTCTCGCATTGGCGCTCGCTGAATAAAGCTGTGTCCCCGAATAAATTAATTGTAAATTGTAAAAGTAGTTTGTCTGAGTTACCTTTTAGTAGCTAGAATCCTGACCATAAAGTGGCCTTTTCTACGCGCAACGCGTACGGAAATTCCCATTTCCTGGTCATGGGGTGACATAATAGTAAATTATTAACTTATACATATTTATCACTTAGTCAATACTTGCGATCTGAGACATTCTTTGTCTCTACTATTGATTTATTACATGAGCTACTAACCTACCAACTTAAAGGGAACACTATAAACACTCATAATTGTATTAGAATTAGGGCCTGTTTCACAATCGACAAGTAAGTTCTAAGTAGCTTACTTTGCAGTTCAATTGACATATATTTCATATAGCAACTGTCAAATGATCTACAAAGTAAACTACTTCGAACTTACTTTTCGATTGTGAAACAGGCCCTTAAACTAAAGGCCGCTTTCACAACAAGTAATCGACAAGTAAGTTCTAAGTAGCTTACTTCTCAGATCATTTCGAACTTACTTAGCAGTTCAATTGACATATATTTCATATTTCAACTGTCAAATGATCTGCCAAGTAAGCCACTCAGAACTTACTTGTCGATTGTGAAACAGGTCCTTAGTAACTAAAATAAACATTTTGGATCTAAAGTTGACCGTTTGAACTTTCCATCCATCTAAAAACAAAGAAAATTGTGGTCAGAAGAAGTTCAAAAAATTAAAGCCTTGATGCGGGAATCGAACCCGCGTCCTCTGCATTCCGGGCAGATGAATTCCCTACACCACTCGGCCGACCAAGAGGTTAACGTCACTACTCAATGGACACAGGTTCGATCAAGATTCAAGACTATAATTTTTCGAACTTTTTCTAATTACAATTTTCGTACAAAGATTTTGACTGTTAGAAAAAGTTCGACAAATTATAGTCTTTATGCGGGAATTGAACCCGCGTCCGCTGCAATCCGGGCAGGTGCCTAACCGCTCGGCCAACCAAGACCAATTTTCTTTGCCCTAATATCTGCATTAGTTATCACAGTCTCGTTCCATTAGGCATCTGCGTATTCCTCGCCATGCTGCTGCAGCTGTCTGGCATCGACGTGCTGCTCTTCTACATGGAGGAGCTTCTGGTGAAGGTTGGCTCCAACATCACCCCGGCACACGGCACTATTATTATGGGTGTAGTACAGGTGATGCCTTAATTCACCATTTTATGTTGTTCTCTAAATAAATACATACATAAATCACGCCTATATCCCCGAAGGGGTAGGCAGAGGTGAACTAGCACCCACGTTTCGCCAATAATGTTAGGTCCCATGTAATATGTGGCGAGTCTATTGCCATTTATCGGGCACAAAAGTCGCAGTACATACATTGCTATTGCCATGTGGTATAAGAGGAACGCTGCTGCCCATTCCTCATAATTGATTTATCCTTAGTCGCCTTGTACGACACCCACGGGAGAGATCTTGGGTGGTGACAATTGTATTCTACTCCGTCGCCACAGGGCACGGTAAATCAATTCCAGGTAAAATGGTTCCTGTAGGCCTAGCGCGGGACGTGGACATAATTTAGTGGGAGTTAGAGCGAGGGAACGTATTTTCCCGATGTGATTTTGTCCACGCCTCATGCTACGGGGGCGTATACTTATTTGGTTTGGCATTATTGCCATTATTTTTGCCACAAATTATTGCATTACACGGACATGCATGCAGACATGTCCGCCGGACCTCGCTTCTCTTAGGTATGTGTGATATTTGCCTAGTGTGGGACCGTCGCAATTAGTCTGGCATAAACAAACGAGGTCCGCGCCTAGTGGAGTCCCCGCTTTATATACATTTTTGTGATTCTATCTCATTTGAGGAATCGTATTCAAGACTCATCTCTTTAGCTCCAAACATTAATGGAAGAATGCAATGCCAGGTGGTGACAAGCTGCGTGACGCCGCTGGTGGTGGACAGACTTGGGCGGAAGCTGCTCATGTGGACCACTTCCCTAGGGCTCACTATCTTCCTGGTGAGTCCAAATGTTATTCGTTGAGACCGAGGGTAGGTATGTAGTACTCTAGGTACCAAAGACTACTTTGTACCTACTTGTATCCAATACAGCATCGCCGTGTCCTATTCTATTTACACTTACCTAATTTTGTGACGAAGTAAGTCAATGACAGACATAGGTAATTATACCTTTAACAAGTAACAGAAATAACGCACATGACTGGTTTAAATGATAAAGTAATCCAATCTTGAAATGATGTTGTATTTTTTTGTTTAAATTCGACATGCTCTTAAGTACAGCCAACAGCACATCAGGTTACTGCAAACTGTCAAATATTTCCAATCAATTTAGAACTTTATTATAAGGATGTAAAGGTTGAAAATTTATTGGAGAAATTTGACAGATTGTAGTAACCCGGTGTGCTGTTGACTGTACAATAAAATAATAACTTCTTTCTAATTGCATTGAATGAACAGCACCTAGGAATACAATTTGAATATAAATCCACTTCTTCAGACACTCATAGGAGTCTACGCTCTGCTGGACTCTCACTACAAGGTAGATGTGACACACGTAGCGTTCATACCGCTGCTTTGCCTGGTCGTCTACATGATATTCTTCACTCTAGGTAAGGAATGTCCCTATTACATGTTTTTTAAATTTACAGGAAATAATTTGGTAAGTATGCTGTTACCACAGAAAAGAGAGAGTCTTTAATACCCACCAACCCGCACTGGGCCTAATCTCCCTGTATTCTTCCATGGCAATAGGCTCGCCACCTGGGACACCATAGGACCTAACACAATTGGCGAAACGTGGGTGCTAGTTCACCTCTGCCTACCCTTTCGGGGATATAGGCGTGTTATATGTATAATAATAAACATTTATTTCAGACTTTTGAATCCATAGTAGTGTTAGTAACATGATTAATTTAAGTTTAAGAGTGTTAGTAATTATAACAGAGTAAGGTCAAGTAAAAATAAAATAAAATAAATGTGTTGGCTTCCGATGTGACTGCTTTGCTAAAGATATTTGAATCTAGAACTGGGTGAATGTAGCTGCAGCCAGCGGCTCAGTAGTGGAGAGTCCCATCGGCCAGCCAAAGAGCTCAAGATGCTGTTCGGGCTGCCACGCGCGCGCGTCCACAGCGAGGCGCAACGTTTTCTAATGATGGTATAGAAACAATCAGTTCGCGCCTCCGCGAACATAGAGGATGCACTGCAGTGGCGCGGCAGGCCGAACAACATCCTAAAAGCATTGTTATATTGGACGCGTAAAGCGCCATATGCTCGCTGCGTAAAGTTCACCCACAGACTGCACGTATAAAATGACTGGCAGTAAGCTTTAAAAAGTGTCAGTTTAACTTGCCTACTGCAACGTGCAAATCTGCGAGCCAACATGTTACAGCGAACACATAGCGCCCTACGCTCCCTTTCCATATCAACCGTGTCTGACAAGTTATCAGTAACCCAATGGCCCAGATATTTGAATTGGTGGACTCTTTTAAGTTCACTACCCCCAAGCGTAATAGAGGGTACACTACGTTGACTCAGAGCCGCCCCTGATTGAAACACCATAAATTCACTTTTGAGGGAATTGTATCTGAGCCCGTGAGCCTCTGCATATTTCTCACACATAGAAACCAGTCTTCTTAATGCACCAATCGAGGGGCTCAGCAACACCATATCATCAGCGTAACTAATGTTATTAATACATATTCCATCTACATGGCAGCCTATGTGGCTGCAGCTGAGCTCCTCGATCAGACCGTCAATATAAAGGTTAAAAAGCTTGGGCGAGCTTAAACCCCCTTGTCTCACCCCACATTGCAACCCGTACACATCCGATTGCGAGCCAGCCCATTTTACACTGTTCTTTTGATTACTATACCAGTATTTAAACATGAAAATAAATTCAGGAGGGGGGCTTGTGTTAAAAAGCAGTTTTTTCCACAATACGTCATACGAAACTAGTTCGAACGCCTTCGATAAGTCCAGAAAACAAGCATACACTGGAGTCTTTCTAGATGTGTAATACTGAACTGTCTGCTTGAGACAGAAGATGGCACTCTCTGTAGACAGACCCGGTTTAAAACCAAACTGTGCATCATGGCTCTGAAAGTGCTCACCTAATCTGTTATGCAGCAGACCATCCAGCACCTTAGCTATGACCGTGGCTAAAGATATAGGTCTATAATTGGACAAATCGGAGGCGTCCCCTGTTTTGTTTTTTATAATAGGTACAACGACGGTATACAACATATCTTCCGGTAAATAACAATGACTTAAACACAGATTAAAAAACATTGATAGAACTCGCGGCAAATGCACCCCCGCATATGACAGGTGCTCAATGCTAAGATCGTCGTGGCCGGGTGACTTGCCTCGGACCATTCCTCCTATTACAGAAGCAACCTCTCTCGCGGAAAACCTCACATTTATGTTCCCGATAAGACGCTCCGCATCTAACACCTGCGACGTCGGAACAAGAGGGGAATCCACTTTAAAGTGTTTTCGGAAGGCATTCGCTATGTCAGTCGGTTCACACAGGCCAGCAATGCTCGCAGGAAGACTCAGCTTAGGATTTAGTTTATTCGTATTTTTCCAAAATTTTTTAAAATTCTTACCCGTGTGATTTTCAGCGATAATGTCCAATTTAATTTGATGTTGTCTATTTTGACAGTATTTTAATTTAGCTTTAAATTTGGTTTTAGTATCTCGCATTTTATCATATATAAAACCACAATTGGGTTTCCCGTACTGTGACCAAGTTCGGTACCAAAACCGAGCCTCCCTGTGTGCATCACTTACGTGCCTATTCCATCCTATTATATGCATATGTTTTCTGTTAATTTTACGTTCATAACAGGTACTCTCTGCTGATTCTTTCAGAACACAAACAATGTCATTGTACATAGAATTCAGCTTCATTTTATGGTTTATATTTGAACACAATTTATCAGCACATTTACAAAAATCTATAGGAAAATCAATTAACCGTAATCTACTATTACACATATAATTATATTTTTGTATTTGATCATTATCTCTTTCCTCCCATCTAACTTTATTATAAGATTGAGTTAAGGTTACAAGCTTTGTCTGAATTTTATTTATATTGCATTCAATTAACAAAGGATAATGATCTGACCAATATACATTATTATATAATACTGAGGCACTAACCACAGTATCTCTAGCGGCGCCTGTTACTAAACAGTGGTCGAGCCATCGGCGAGAGCCATGTGCCTCGCTAACAAAGGTATAAGTATCCGTGGGTAAAAGTTCCATGTCAACACACGACCACGACTGTTCTGAACAGAAATGTAAGAGTTCATTCGAAAACTGCTCACCTGGGTGTGCATTAAAGTCCCCCACTACAAATACCGATTCTATGTTGTTTGTCTCCACTAATGCACTTATTTCTCCCATACACTCCGTGAAATCAGAAAGATTTGCCGGCGAGTCCGTCGGCATATACACCGTAATCACCAACACTGACTTACCGCTATCAAGCAGAATCTTAATAGCAGTTAACCGCACACTATGACACTCAACTACCGACACACACTTAAACGCCGACTTTCTCCACAACAGTGCCACTCCACCAAACGGTCTTCCTTTGAGGACCCCTTTAGATGTATCTACTGCGGATTTTCCGGTAAAGGCAAAGTTGTCATCGACTGTCCCCAAATATGGTAAATCATGAGGCAATAGCCAGGTTTCTTGTAATGCTATGATGTCGGCAGTCTGGCAAAGACACCGTAAGCAATCAATCGATCGGTGTAAATTTTTGCAATTAAATGTAATAATTTTAGTTGTAGTACCCATTATTATTAATTTAAAAAATCCAATTCTTATCACTTTGATAACTTTTTTTTGAAGTCTACAAAGCGTCTAAATGAAACCCCATCGGGCCAAAACTCATCTTGCAAAAACAACGAACTTTTGGATTTTGGGACGAAAACCTTATATGCATCGTAATCTTTGGCAGTCTTCATAATCATTTTTTCTAAGTCAACAGTGACGTCAGTTTTATTCTTTATGTAACTTAAAATGTCCGCCATTGTTACGTCTTTCGAAATGTTATAAATGTACAAAGGGATTCGTATATCCGCCGCTTTAAAGTTGATATTGGAATCAATTACGGCTTTTCCCTTATTGCCAATAAATCTGTATTTTAACTTCTTTTTTTGTACTAGTTTCCATGGTTCATCATTCACTTGTGACTTCCATTCACCTTCTTTTAACGCCTGTGTGTACAATTTTTTATTGTTTACAATTTGTGCATTACGGAGCGGTACTTCCGTCGATAGTTCCTTTGTAAGTACAGGCGACGAATGAGTCATGCAACCGCTCACTGGTTCCAAGTTGTTTACAACTTCGGTCAGTCGGCACTCAGCTGTCTCGGTACCGTTAGTTGGCGATGCGTCATTACTCAATTGCGCAACCGTAGATTTTGTTTCATTTCTACCCTCAATTGGATGCAACCCCATAGGTCCACTGTTATATTCAAAACTGTCTAATAAACAGGCGCCTCTTTTTAAGTTTATGTTTCTAGAAAAGTTATTCACAATTGACGCTTTTTTAAGATTGTCCACTTCATACTTCAGTGAATCAAACTGTTCTTTGCCCACATAGCTTGTAGCAAATGATTTAATTTCCTCGCGCATTTTCAGTATATCCTTCATAATTTGTGTTACATCAACGTGATCGAAAAGAACTGGCGGTAATTTCTGCAACTCACGTGCAACGAAAATGGGCAGCCCTTCAGGGTCCGTTTCTTTTAGTGTACAAAGGATATCATCAATGTCTCGTAAGGTCTTCCCATCTCGTTTTCGGTTCTTCATTGGTTTAGTTAAGGACTCGAACAGTAACCGTTTTGCCGTTACAATATCACTATCGGAGAAAGCAGTAACACAGATGCGGCTAATGCTTTCCTCATCCATAATATCCATTTTATTACAAATGAAAGCAAGCACTTCATTTATAATAATATTACAACTAACACACTTCATTGTTGTTGACATTTTGCTAGATGTCACCTCGCTTATGACTCAACGACCGTACGCTAGCGCATGCGACGCGAGACTGATGATATGTATGTATGTATGTATTCTTCAATCCATAGTGAAGGCTCGCGCCCCAGCAGAGGGGAACATTAAAAGGGCTGGTGATGATCTCCCTCGCGGGTGTCGTACAAAGTGAGATGAGTAAGGGACAGCAGCGTTCCTCTTATACCACCTGGCATTGTACCTACTGCGATTTATGTGCCTGACCTCACCTAATTGGCGAAACGTGGGTGTTAGTACCTGCCTACCCCTTCAGGGATATACGTAGGCGTGTTTTATCCGGAAAAGTAAAATTTAGTTTAGATTTATATAGACAAGATTCTAGATTAGAGAGAGATCTAATATAGGTAATCATCATCATATAATGTCCCCACTGGAAGGATATAGGGAGATTGGGCCATAACCCACCACGCGGGTTAAGTGCAGATTGGTGGGTATTAACGACTGCAGATGCTGCAAGGACCAACGGCTTAACGTGCCTTCCGAAGCACGGAGGAACTAGAGGTAATAAATTTTTGGTCACCCATCCAATGACTGGCCTCGGCGAACATTGCTTGATTTTACGCAATCACAGGCCAAGCGCTATGCGGCATAGCTCGCTAGCGAGCTCCTCATAGGCTCCAATAGATAGGTGCCTAATATTAAAATAAACAATAAAGCCGTAAGTTATATTTTGTGTATGGTGTCCAGGCGTGGGTCCTGTGCCCTGGATCCTGGTGGCGGAGATGTTCCCGGTGAAGACCAAATGTCTCGCCAGCGGCATTGCCTCCTTCATGTGTTGGCTCGCTGGCTTCGTCTGGACTAGGTAAGCTTTTTGTTCCTTTAACACATCTTATCTCTGGCATTTGGGATCCATTGGAAATACAAAATAATATTTTGTGGGATCCAAAGAAAATAAATCTTTTTTTTTATGCTACACAGGGAAGCTCTTGCCCTTCATCTCACGTGGTGGTAATAAGTGATAATAAGGGCCAAAGATGGAATCGAGCCTCACCTGGAACCCTCAACCACAGAGGGGCTGGCTATCTTATCACACATTGTCGGAACACAATGTGTAAAAATTATTATTATGGCGACAGATTTTGATAAGATGATGGTACTAAACCGAAAACAAATTTGTACCCCCTCGGGATTGAACCCGAGATCCCAGAGATCTCGATCTCTTAATTCCGGTGGGCGAACCACTTGACCACGGAAGCGGTTCTTGACACCTGACATAATAATTGTAGTATGTCTTATCCTTAAAAGTGCAAAAACCATTTCTTTGCTAAACACCGTGTCAATGTAAATTTAACCTTATAAATTCTCAAGAAAAAGGCGTTTTTTCAATAGACGGTGATAGGTTTAAGCCAGCAATGATATTTTCCAAGGTCCTTTGTACTAGGTCATATCGTTAAAAGTCAAAAACCAATTCTTTGCAAATGCAAAACACCGTGCCAATCAATATAAATTGAACGTTATACATTACAAAGAAAAAGGCGTTTTTCGAATAGCCTTAGGTTGACTTTAGGTGAAGAGGTTTAAACCAGCAGTGAAATTTTCCCAGGTTTTTCCGAGACGTGGCTGCCTCCTACGGCATCTATACGGCATTCTGGATACTGGCTGTGTGCTGCGGCATTGGCTTCATATTCTCAGCTACGCTCCTCCCGGAGACGAAGGGAAAGACTTTTGACGAGATCCAGGAAATGCTTAACAAGAGGTAGCTATATAATAATTTACCGACGTTTTACTTTAGATCGCTTCTTGTAGTAAGCGGTGAATTCACTAGACGGGCATGCCCGCGGGCATGGCTGCAGACATGCCCGCCGGACCTCGCTTCTATTTAGGTCTGGGCGATGTTTGTCTAGTGTAGCACCTTCACGGTCGGTCAAAGGGCCTAATTTAGCGAGATTGCATGAAACATTTTATGCTCATATTAATGTTTTATTTTATAAATGGTAAAATGACAAGATATTAGTTGATTCATTCAGCGACAAAAAACATTAAAGGACAACCTCCATTTTGGCCCAAAATCAAAAGTGCCGGCTAATAAAAAAAAGTTCTGCATTCTGATAGAACACCTCGGCCTTAGCATTTGTTAATATGGCACCAAAGCTGTAGCACCAATATTAGTAGTGCTATACAGGGTGGAAAGTTGAGATGGGGCATTAAGGCAGCTACCAGATCCCTTGCTGCCACGCGAAAATGGTTATAATTTTGGACCAAAAATGTATGAAAAGTGGAGGATGTCCTTTACAAATATAAGAGCAAAATGTAGGTCTACTAGTAACTTCTATTAATTCGCCTATTTAACGTAAAAATTGTTTCATAAATTCTCATACAAATCTGTCAAATTATATGAATCGCTGAATGCATCTAAAATCTTGACATTTTACTATTTAGAAAAAGAAACATAATGTGAGCATAAAATGTTTGATACAATCTCGCTAAATAAGGCCCCCTGGCCTATACAATTGAGGTCCGCGCGGGCATGTCTGGCGGGCATGTACGTACGTGTAGTGAATTTCCCTCTTTAATGCCAGGAATTTGAAATATCAATGCTCGCCTCAGAGATAATTATAAAGAAATAAGATACGCTGAGCAGTATGGTTTGGTTAATGTTATCGGCTCAATTATTCTCTCCATTCATTGGGCTCTCGACATGGTCATTTTATATTATTCTTATTTAATTTTGATTCTATAGAACCGTTAATATTTTTCGTTTCACTAATTACTTTGTTTTTGTGAGGACCTTGTTATTTCTTCGTCTTTTCCGGACCTTTCGGGTGTAATAAGATATGAATGAAAATTCTGTGGATGGCTCTGAATCGTCTGATCGAAATGAATTAAAAAATATATTTGGTTTTTTGTTACAGTTCAAGCAAAGAAGTGAAACCGGTAGACGTCTAAAATTGTCAAGAGAAAGATTATTTATGTTTGACATGTTTTAATGTATCTACTCACTAATGTAAATAAACAATCAAGTAGAAAAATATATATTTTGTTTATTTTACCAATCGTGAAATGTTCAATAATGAAACCAAGTTTTCAATATTTTCCCTGGCTATTTATTGGAAAATCATTATTTTTATTTCACTGTATTATTCACAAATTATTTATCAATAACTATAATAATAAGGTATTTACACTAATACAAATATATTCCGTAAGTTATTATAAATAATAGCTATGCGAATGAATATGATCTTTAAGCTATGGTGACAAGATCGAAAACGTAAGGCGTAAATATTGTCATGTCACTCAAAGGAGTTATTTCAGAATAAAATAAATACATAATATTCAAATTCATACAAAGATTTATATGTAATATTCTATTGTATATCGTCGTCCTGATGATTATGTACAGCAATAGACAGATAGACAATTTATTTGCATCACTTGTACACACATACTACATCAGCTGACCACAAAATCGCTCATTTGTAACAAGAGAAACACAGAACAAAAATACTGTGTTTTAAGTATATGAAAATAAGACTTACTATTGTTGGGAGGTAATTTTGAATTAATTGTCTCTTTTGTATTTCAGAAGCGATATGTCAATATTTCTCATTTGACTTGGTGCTTTACGTCAATCAAGTTAATGTTGACATTCGATTACAGGTATTTTAATGTTTTGTAATAATTATAATCAATTTATTATGTGAACATAATATCAATTTCGATAGATTATTGTCCTGTTGCGGATATCGAACCCACATCAGGGCAATAATTTTCCGAAATTTTTCTTACCGCTTTTGTCTTTGTAATAATTTTTATAACATTTATAAAAATGTTCAATTCAAATACATAATAGAAGTGTTAGAAAAATTATTACCAACATAACGGTCAGTTTTCCTATACATAAAATAATCTTTAGTCTAACTAAATACATACATGTGCTCAAGTCAGGAGACATCTTTGAATTTGCACATCTTTGAATTTTGACAGTTGTCAAAATGTGGGTGTGACACCCACATTTTGACAACTAGAATAATTTGTATAGTACTGAAAGTGGTGTTATATTATATAAATAAACTACTTACAAATCCTTGGATTTCCGTTTAACCGCAGTCACTTGACCTTGCCCTAAGAGAGACTTCAGCTGTATCCCACTCAAAGCATTATTAATTATGTGGGCATTAAAATAACGTTCAAAATTGCATATTAAAACATTTGGGAATACAAACCATGCACAGCAAGGAAGTTGTTATTTCATCTCATTAAAGTCGATACCTAATGCTTTGTTCAATGCACTTTAAAGTTACACGAATAATGTAAAATACTTGATCAAATTTGGTCTACTGACCAACTTATATTGTGGCAACCAGGCAACAAATAATAATGGTACATTCAAAGTATCATTTTACTGCCTTTCATTACATCAATCGATAACCAACTTTATTGGCGTTGCTTAAGGTTGACATTATTTTAAGCACCGCATTCGATGTGGACGCTCCTAACAATTTGAGTTCTTACGCTATAAATTAAATTAAATGATTATGAAAAAGAAAAAAATGTCACACATAAATCCGACGTAAAGGTAAAAACAACGGCACATCAGAATACCCAAAACTGTCAAGTTCCTTCAATCGATTGTCAACCTTAACTTGTTTGAAGTAAAGTATAAATTCTATTAGGAAATTCGACTTTTTTTTTGGCAGCCTAACATACCGGCGTCGGCTGTACAGGCACACAGGAAGCAGCCCGACTTGTACAGAATGGAATAACAAAGCGCCCGTCTCATACGACTCATATAAACTTTAATAAAAACACGATACATTATCTCTATAATCTTAACAATATTACATAACCGATCGAATACTTATCTCTGGAACTGTACTGGGCAAATTCTGAGTCCTATCACGTCTTTACCGATTTCGGCGACACCGCATACAGTACACAATTTGCCCTTATGCTCGGTTAGGTAGCTAGCACTGCATAGGGGGCATTTCTCCTCCGGTTTCCCCCTGTAGATGGGCTTGTAGGAAATGCCGCATATGTTGAAAGGGTTATGCTCATCGTAGTACAGCTGATGTTCGTCTGTGGGGGTCTTCTCGCAGGCCTGGAATGAAATGAAGTATTTATTTACAAATTAAGAATACAATGAAGTTACAGGGTAAAGCCGAGTGGTGTCGGCAGAGCAGAATACAAATGTCACTACCCCCATCTTTACCGTGGACAAGGCGACTAAGCGGTAAAGACAGCGACGAGTAATGGGCAGCAGCGTTCCTCTTATACCACCTAGCATTAAACTGCGATTTTATGATTGTCGGACTATATACCCCTTCGAGGATATATGCGTGATTTATGTATCTATGTATTGTTTATGATGTTAGCTATCTAGTCATGGCAGGTTTTTGGTGTTTTAAAAATAACCCTGTGGCCGTACTATGAAATATTAATGCGATCCAAACGCGGATGACAAAACGGGACGCCGCTTTACTCGGCTTATAGCGTTGTCTCACATTAACGATGGGAATTGAGTCGCGTTTAGAGTTGGTGGTAAGGTTGCTGTATATATAAGATAGAAGATTATCATCTAACCTGCAGTATCTTCCTGGCCTGCTGAGCCACCTCCGGCCTGGGACCGAGCTCCAACAGCCGCCTGGCGAAGGACGCCGCCGTCCTGTAGTTCTTCAGCTTGAAGAACATGTTCAGGGCCGTTCTGAGGGTCAGGATCTGGTGGACGGGCTGCAGTTTGCAGTGTGTGAAGTAGGCGGCCATTTCGCAGGTGCGCTTCTGTTCGTCTAGGGTGTTCTTCGGCATTGCTGGAGGGTGGAAAGGTGGGTTATTTCTTTCTTACTCTATCACGCCTGTAATCTTGTAAAGCTAGTAGCTTTTTAGGGACCTAAGCTGTTGGCCGAGAGGACTTTAAAGTAGTTTAGAGCATCTATCAGGGTTTGTGGAGAAGATCAAGCCTTGGATGGAATCGAGCACTCCCTCCCGTAGCGGGCGAGCACTTAAAGGGTTTTTCTACAGCAGGCATCTCCCGCGGAGTCTCACGTACTCTCACTCAAACAATTAAAAAATATAAATAGCATTTAAGGGGTTGCCAAAAGAAGAAGAGTTGGTTGCTTTGGATATTTAAAATTTATTTCTACATTGCGAGGGTGGGTTAAATAAAATGCAGGGGACCAAGGCCAGTGGTACAGGCTACAGGAAATTGCGGAGGACGCAGGTTCGATTCAGGGTTGGCCCCCACTCACCACTATTATACAAGTACGCTGGACTGAAGGTTGTTATCCAAAAAATTATGCCATTTGATTATCGCCATCTTGTCGCCGATAGCACTGGTGTACAGAGGTGAACGACCACGAAACTGATATATGAGATGCATTTGTAATGTCGAATACAAGCAACAAACGTCAAATTTAGTACTCTTGCCACTCGAGGGAGCGCTTCAAATTGCAAGAAACATTCGACATTTTAGTACTGAGACGTACTCAGTCCAGCGTACTTGTATAATAGAGGTCAGTGTTCGGCCCCCTATTATGTACCTAACATCGGATATACCTAGCCTACGCCTGGAGACCCTTTCCGGGTAAGGCAGAAAGGTGGGTTTGGTTGGTGCAAGTCCAACATATCCCACCAGTACCGGCCTCGGGGTTGAATACATTAGATTCCCACCTCCCTCCCGAGATGGTCACCGTTAACATCTTCGAGCACCCAAAAAAAAGGATATTCCTTTGACTATTCAATTTAAATTTTAACATTATATAAATATCAGAAAAATTAGTACAAAGATTTTGGTGGTAAGAAAAAGAATTTCAATTAATTATGATCTTGAGGCGGGAATCGAACCCGCGTCTGGGCAGGTGCCTGACCGCTCGGTCACCCAAGACACCTGTGGTTAGCCAACTTTCAGTCTTTGGTGACATAATTTTTGGAAATTCTTTTTCTAACCACCAAAATCATTGGACATACCTTTCCTAGCGGTCTCCATCTGCAACCCCAGGAGGTACTCGCGGCAGATGGCCAACAGCTGCTGCGCCTCCGCCAGCTCTGCGCGACCGTCCACGTGCAGAAGGGGGATGGCCTGCGCGACCCTGCGCAACCGCTCGGTCGCCTCGGGGAACTTGCCCGCGGTCGTCAGCTGGTAGCACTGCTGCAGCTGCGCGACCAGCTCGTTCAGGTGCAGAGCTGTTGGGGGTTTAGAGTCTTGTTTTAGTGGCACCAAGGTTGTAATTCGTAAAACGTTCAGGCTCAGAATGCATGACGGATGAAGGATTTTTTATTTCACACCTGGACATAAGAAAAATCTATATAAAGTGGACTTTTGCGCCCGTTACGCGTACGGAAAATCCGACTTCTTATTCAGGAGGTGACATAATAGTACATTATATACAAAGGGCGATAAGACAAAGAATAAATTGTTTTAAGCTTGTTTACGTGGTCACTTTCATGTTTAAATTGTGAATAAACGGGATTTATACCACGTACCTGGGGGCCTACTCTGGAACTCCGAACGAACGAACGAACATCTATCCGTCTTTCTCACGCCACTGCGTGTTAAAATAAGAGCGACAAAGACGCAACGACTCGATCGAACGAAATAAACTTCCAGAGTAGCGCCTCTGGATTTTGTTATGATTCCGATATTTCGGCTCAGTTACATGCGCCATGGCCACTTCAGTCATCCGTGACCATGGCGCATGTAACTGTGCCGAAATATCGGAATCATAACAAAATCCAGGTACGTGGTATAAATTCCGTTTATTCACAATTTAAAGAAGACAAATAATGTCTCAGATCGCAAGTATTTGACGCCCGAGCTGAAGGCGAAGGCGGGGTGGGTGGCTAGTCACTGCATCATGTCATTAAACATGTTTGATTGTTTTGTGTTTGTTTGTGTTATTATGAGCGCGAAGTCAGCACTGGACTGGCTTACTGTACTACCTTGTTACTGACCCCGTATAAACCAGGCTTTTTTCGCCAAAAGTTGATTTTTATTATTCTCCCTGTATTTTTTAGGGAAGGCAAAGGGTCTAGCCCATACAGCCATGTCTGTAGTATTTATTTAATCTGTGTTCGTAATGGATGTGTGAGTGAAATGAATTTTACATTAAATTATGGGTGTCACGCATTTTAACTTATCCAGGGAGTGCTTGGCGCGAATTGAACATAGTTCATGATGGTGACTTCTGAGGTGGACAAAACCACTTTTTATAGTGGTCTTCACCACAACATCAAACACATCACAAGACTTCTTTTCAATGATTCTGCATAATTGCACATCAACACGGATCCTCGTGCATCAAAATAACACCACTTTCTCTGCACAAAATCCACTCTGAAACAATTTTTGAATTTTCTATTTTTATTTGTAATTTTTTTTTGATTCAAAGTCAAAGTCAAAATTCATTTATTCATATCTGATTTATTGAAGTAAAATCTGACTGACACCATTGAAATGAGCCAAAAACTTCGTTGTTTTTTTTAAAGTGGCGTGCACTCGCTGAGTACAGGCAAGAAATCCTTCCGGCTGGCCTCCTTCCAGTTGCGATGGAGATGAGCCACCAACGAGGGGACACACGGCAGCCCCCCGAAGGTGGCCCTCAAAAGGGAGTTGATGGCTGATGATGTCTGACCAATATGCACGGAAGAGGAAACATACTGGGCCGACCCTCTAGATAGACTGGGAACAGGGCAGGGAGAAGAAGGTGTTTGGCATGTTGGTGTCAATATAATGTAATATTTTAGATACGATTTACGATTTACACACATCAAATAGTATGACGATAGTTATCTATTACTTTATATGTCATCACACCTGTAATCTTTAGTCTCCCCGTGACCACGGCCGTTGTATAGTGATCTAAATATCGGGTTAAATGATAAACATGCCAAACACCTAAGTATACGCGAGTCTTACTGGCGCACTCAGAGCTGCCAATTAACTTAGTGAGTACCTAATACAAAGAACTTGTGACCTAAATGTGTACATGCAATTGTGATCCCTAAGGTAGTAAACATTTCCCGTCCCCGAGTGTACAAGTCGTTTTATTTTTAAGGGGCGTGCACTCACTGAGTACAGGCAATAGGTCCTTCCCGCTGGCCTCCTTCCAGTTGCGATGAAGATGGGCCACAAGGGGAGGCACACATGGTAACCCCCCAAAAGTGGTCCTCGCCGCGCTGTACATCGCCAGGAACCTCTCCTGGTACGGCTCGAAGTTCACAATGCCCACTTGCTCGTTCAACAGTCTGCGGGGAAAATGTTAAATGGCTCAGAATAAGGATTTCATTTTTACAAAAAAAAATGGGTGGTTAAAAAAAGATGTTAATTATCGTCTTGGTTGGTCGACTGGTTTAGGCATCTGTCCAATATGCAGAGGACGCGGGTTCGATTCCCGCATCAAGACTATATTTTTCGAACTTTTTCTAAACACAAATTTCTTTGTGATCATTTTTTTAACATTTATATTATTATAGTATAAAGTTAAAATAAAAATCAAAATATTTATTTCATTTTTATTGAAACATTATACAGGGAGAAACGGAGCTCGCTCGCGCAGTGGCATAGCGCTCGGCCTGCTGACTAAAATAAGTTATATTCGCTACAGCCTATCACTGTGGTGACCAAAAATGTATTATCTCGAGCTCCGCCATGCTTCAGAAGGCATTTAAGGCCGAGTGTCAAATAAAGTGCATCTGATTGATGATTTAATTTTATTAGTTACTACAAAGTTGTGTGCTGCTGGGATTTTCAGGAAAGGATGGAATAATTTGGAAAAATGGTACACATTATTGCCGTGAGGAGCTCGCTAGCGCAGTGGCACGGCGCGCTTGGCCTGCGATTGCGTCAACTAAGCAAGTTTGCTAAGGCCGGTCATAGGATGGGTGACCAAAAATTTATTATCGCGAGTTCCTCTGTGCTTCGGAAGGCACTTTAAGCCGGTGGTCCCGGCTGCATCTGCAGTCGTTAATACCCACCAATCCGCATTGGGCCAGCGTGGTGGGTTATGGCCCAACCTCCCTATATTCTTCCATCCATAGGGAAGGCCCGTGCCCCAGCAGTGGGGACATTAAAGGGCTGGTGATGATGATGATTGCCGTCCACGTGAGTGTCGTGAAGCATCGTGAACAGGCGTGAACGTGACGACTTGTGTGCCGTGAAATCAATGGTTTGAATTTGTGCGTGAATTCACGGCAATAATGTGGACCCGCATTTTTTTTTTTTATTAAACACTAAAGAGAAGGAAGAAACCTGAATGCGATCTCGAACTGTCCCGTGGCGATGTGATCGTGCGCTGTCTTCAGTTTGCCCGCTAAAGCGATGCTGCTACCGCGGCTCGGTGCGACGAAGTACTCCGCTGTTTCGTCCCCGCCATCTATGTCGGCTGTGAAACAGTATTACATACATAATTTTAAGTGTAATTATAATTTAAGTTAATAATAATTAATTATAAGTTTGCAAATACAAATACAAAATACAAAATACAAATTTTGAAAGCGAACACCACATGTTCGCTTTCAAAATTTGTAACACTTATTATTTATTTAATTTATTTAAGGTACACCAGCATTTGTTAACACCAATACATATATACTATATATAGTAATATAATAATACATACATACAATTCTTTTTTTTTTTTAACTTTTATTTAATTCTTTTTTTTCTCCTGCCCTGTTCTACTCTATGGCTCGGTCTCCACCAAAACGGAGACGAGAGGAGAGGTGCTGTGTTATAAGCATACGCATACATACATAAATCATCCTATTCCCCTTTAGACGTGAACTCTCTTCCTAATATGATCTTTCACACAATCCATATATCGTTTCTTCTGCCTGCTTCTGAGGTGGTGAAGGCAGAGCAGAATACAATTGTCACCATCCCCATCTCTCCCGTGGGTCTCGTATATGGCGACTAAGGGTAAAAGATGAAAACAGCGATGAGTAATGGGCAGCAGCGTTCCTCTCATACCACCTAGCAAGATACTGCGATTTATGTGCCCGATATATGGCAATAGGCTCGCCACCTATTTCATGGGACCTAACTTCATTGGCGAAAAGTGGGTGTTAATTCACCTCGAAGGGGTAGGCCTTCGGGAATACATGCGTGATTTATGTATGTATTTAACCCCTTTTCTTCTTCTCCCTGCCCTTATCCTACTCTAACTGCCGCACTCAGAGACGTCAATTAACTTTAATGTGTATTTAACGACAAAAAAAATTATTTCAAATCTAGACCATAGACCCGGCAAGAATAGCGACTAGTTTTGAACTGTCATTTTTTGACGGTAAGTACTCATTAACGTTATTTGACGTCTCTGAGTGTGGCAGTAAGTAGGATACGGCTCAACATGTCGTTTTCTTCCAATCTTCTCAGAATGTTGTCATCTTTCACACAATCGTTTCTGATGCCTGCTTCCGATGTGTTCACGGCAGAACAGACTACAATAGACGACAGCATTTCAAACATTGTTACCCCCCAAAATTGCCTTGGTCGAATGCTCAGATTGCTGGGTATTGGCCAAGAGGTCCCGGGTTCGAATCCTGGTAGGGGCAAACTTTGTGATGACCACAAATGTTTGTTTCCGAGTCATGGTTGTGTATATGTTTATGTACTATATTTTCAACATTTATATAAATAATTATATTAAAAATATGTCCGTCATCTAGTATCCATAACACAAGTGCTTAGGCTACTTACTTTGGGCTAGCTGATAAGTGTGAGTGTAAAAAAAAATAAAAAAATAAAAAAAGAATACCGTTTCTTTATTTTCCAATACTATCAAATATTTTAACCCCCCAAAATAAAAATACCATTTCTTTTTATTTTCCAAACCTGAATTCGACAAATATACAGAGAAAAAAAATAAAATGTCAAAATCAAATCCATCCGTCATCCTCGAAACTAATATAAATATAGAATAATAATAGGTAATAAAAAATAATAGAGTGATTCATGTGTACGTATTTATAAAACACTGACCAGATACGGGTGCTAGTTCTTCGGGCAGATCGATGTCTTCGTCTTCGACATCCCAACCGCCGTCGTCGCACGCATCCTCCATTGGCTCATCGGCTACCCCCTCCTCCTGTCACAGGTTCACCAAAAAAATTAATCAAAATTAAAATGCAGACAGCTGGAATATTCGTTTGGGCGGAAAAGGTCACGGATTTGTAATAAAACAAATAATGGACATTTGTCGATTATTCATAAAACAAAATTCTATTCACAAAGTCATATATCTTATAGTTTACTATACTTCAGCCATTATAGCGAGATAAATATAGTAAACAATATTGGTGAGTTTTTTATTATAAAATTTAAAAAAAAATAGTAATACTATTTCTCAAAGTGGCTAATCATTTTGATTTTCCAAAATGGATGATGTATTTTAAAGTACATCTTCCTTATTTTTAAATGCATTTCGTCGATAAAGAGACATATTTAAACTGTTTATGTTTTTTATCTCGTTACGAGGGCGGGTCAATAAGTCCGTGACTTTTTGAATTTTTTGAACTTCTTTTTGAACCTCGATAAATCATATTTTTGGAAGGGATAAAAAAATTGGAGAAGCGTTGGACAAAGTGTATAGAGCTCAAGGGAGGCTACGTTGAAAAATAAAATGATTTATTTATCAATAATCTGTGTTTTATTCCAAAAGTCACGGACTTATTGACCCGCCTAATGGCTAGAGTATAGATCATGTTCCATTTCTTTCATTTCATAATCAAAGCAGAAAAGGATTGTGATATCTGAATTGTCAAAGAATGACAACTGTCATAAGTCCGTCGTATTAAGGGTTTGTATTGTCTATTGGATATATTATATTTATTTAATCAATGTGAACGTATAGGCGTTATTTGACGGCCGCTTTGGTCGCATGCTCAGATTACTGGGTATTGGCCAAGAGGTCCCGGGTTCCAATCCAGGTAGGGGCAAACTTTGTGATGACCACAAATGCTTGTTTCCGAGTCCGTCATCTAGTATCCATAACACAAGTGCTTAGGCAACTTACTTTGGGCTAGATGATAGGTGCGTGTGTAAAAATATTTATATATTTATTTATGTATGTATACCTTGTCTTCGAGGACATCTTCGTCGTCTCCCCACGCCCCGCCGGCTTCCAGGGGTTCCTCGCTGGGATCCACCCCACCACCGGTGGCGGCCGCCGCCCTGGCTGCACCGGCCACCTCGAAGAAACTCCTGGAAGTAACAAAACTGTTTCTCAAGTCTATATCCTACTAACGCCGCATTGCTACCATGCTAATCTTGGAGAAAACAAAATAACGTAGAATGTGCCAGCCCTGATTATGAAAATCGACTTAAGGAGATTGCCAGGTGTAGACCAAAAAGCACCTTGGGAAATCCGAATGGTGGAGGACAAGCCACCAACAATAGCGTATCCTGTGAGGAGTAGTGCCAGGCAGGCTGTGCAACTACATGTGGTCTAAGTCATCATCATCATCACCACCAGCCCTTTTTATGTTCCCACTGCTGGGGCACAGGCCTTCCCTAAGGATGGAAGAATATAGGGAGAATGGGCCATAACCCACCACGCTGGCCTAGTGCGGGTTGGTGAGTATTAACGACTGCAGATGCAGCCGGGACCAACGGCTTAACGTGCCTTCCGAAGCACGGAGGAAATCGTGAAAATAAATTTTTGGCCACCCATCCAATGATCGGCCTCAGCGAACATTGCTTACTTTACGCAATCGCAGGCCCAGCGCGCTAGCGAGCTCTTCTCTATGGTCTAAATGTGTGCATGCAATTGTGATCCTTAAGGTGGTTAACATTTTCTGACCGCTAGTTAAAGCTCGATGTTACCTGGACACAGCCAGCAAAGGCCAGTTCGGCTGCGCGTTGAACACAGGCAACGGGGGCCGGAGTAGTTCAGCATTGGGGTTCCTCTGCGGGATCGGCAGGCCTGCCGCCTCTAGTGCACTCTTTAGCTGCTCCGCCTCCTCGTCTTGGGAGTGGTTGATGGCGGTGAGGTATGCCAGTGACAACTGTAATCATAATAATGGGGGCATGATGCTCTGACCTCTATTATACAAGTACGCTGGACTGAGCGGCAATAGAGTACTAAATTTGACGTTTGCTGCAATGGTACTGAATTGTCTCGTCTCTAATATTAGTTCGGTGGTCGTACATCAGTGCCATCGGCGCCAAGATGGCAATAATCAAATGGCATAATTTTTGGATGACAACCTTCAGTCCAGCGTACTTGTTTATTAGAGGTCAGTGGCATGATGACTAATTTTGAAAAACTACACCACGTTGTTTCCACTTGTCTACTTTACTAAAAGTAAGTAGTTTTTACAAAAATATATGCAATATTTTTGTAAAAACTAAGAGATTTTGTTACAAAAAACATGTTTTAAATAATACATACATACATTAATCCCGCCTATATACCCGAAGGGGTTAGGCAGAGATGAACTAGCACCCACGTTTCGCCAACTATGACAAGTCCCATGTAATAGGTGGCGAGCCTATTGCCATTTATCGGGCACAAAAGTAGCAGTACTATTGCTAATTTGCTAGGTGGTACAAGAGGAACGCTGCTGCCCATTCCTCATCACTGATTTATCCTCAGTCGCTTTGTACGACACCCACGGGAGAATTTTGGGGTGGTGACAATTGTATTCTACTCTGCCGTCACCACACGGCTTGCTTTTCTTTTTAAATAATGCAATTTCAAAATTATTGTATTAAGTATACTCATTAAAGTGAATTGACAACCCAGACTGCGCCAGTATACTAGTATACAGTACCAGTATACAGTACAATAAACTGTTCTCTTCACAATGTTTATCTCCTACCTGTCCAGCGTTCTTGAGTAGTCGAATCCTCTCCTTGACATCCCCCAGCAGGAGAGCGCCTTGGAACTGAGCCGACACATCCTTCCTGATCTCGGCGATCTTCATCATCTTGCGAAGCTTCTCCAGGTTACCCGTGATGAGGTACAGGAAGGAGAGCTGGTCAAAGTTCTTAGTGCGCTGGTAGCACATTTCCACGATCTGAGGATGAAAAAGGCAGTTTATTTATACGTACATCCCCAGCTCTTTAATGGACCCTATGACTAAGACTTGGGTGCTAGTTCACCTCTTCCTACCCCTTCGGGGATATAGGGGTGAATTATGTATGTATGTATGTTGGACTAAGACTCCGCTGTTCGTCCGTCTATCACCAGGCTCTATTTTATGAACCGTGATAGTTAGACAGTTGTAACTTTCACAGATCAGGGGGCCTACCGCCTAACTCGATTGCTGATAATAGCTTTAAAACAATGCGTTGCTTACGGCTATAAATTTAGCTAGCAACCATCTTGAATGTTTAGGCGGTACGGATTTTCTTCCAAATTCATACAAAATCATTCGGTGATATTCGTTCAAAGCTATCGCTGATAGTTTAGGTACATATGGTGCGAAATTACAGCATGACGTCATAAACAATAGCTTTTGCTTTAGCAATCAAGTAAGGCGGTAGGCCCCCTGTTCCCGCTATAATAAAAAGAGATAAACAGAATAAAATAAATTTTTAACTAGACTTCCATACAACAAACGAGATTGAATGCCAGTTTTTTATAAATAATGTGCGGAACCCTTCTCGCGCGAGTCTCCCTTTTTAGGGAAGCCGTACTTTTCTTGAAACTTACATTACAATATGGGTGTCATTTTAACGCATCTAGGGAGTGCTTGGCGCAAAGTCAATGGTAGTTAAACCGTGTTTAATAATAAGGCCGTCAATGTACAACTGCTCACCTGATGGTTGCCAGTGGCCAAGGCGGCCTTGGCCAGCTTGTCCCACGCGTCCGGCTCGTCCAAACTCTTGGCCGCCTCCAAGGCGACCTCGATGTTGCCGCACTGCAGCGCCAACGACAGCCGGGTGCGCGGGTCTTTGACGAAGTGTAGCGCCACTTCGGGGTAGCCTATTGATGCAAAAACGAAGTCAAAGTCAAACAGCACTTGTTCATATCTGGTATGATTACAATACACTTAAGCCTGTCACAGACGTAGCTATAATATATATTAATATATCGAGATATATATTATATTATAGAAAACTACCACAAACGGGAGCTATACTATAATATATATTTTGCCCTCACTCGGTCTGAAGGTCGCAATATGCCAATATATACCGAGATATATTTGTCGACATATTTTGGTGACGCCATAGAAATATATATTATAGCTGCATGTGCGGTCACTCGAAAATGTTGTAATATGTCTTGCTATGATTCATATTAATATATAATATAGCTACGTCTGTGACGGGCTTTATGAATGTCCTAGGAAAGATAGGGGTGTGCGCCAAACGATAAGGTAAAAGCGAGGAAAGCTGGGAAATCTTTTTTCGGCCCTGGCACTGACCTCTATTATACAAGTCCGCTAGTCTGCAGGTTGTCATCCAAAAAATAAAGCCAATTTGACTATCGCCATCTTGGCGCTGTGGCACTGGTGTACGAAGGTGAACGTCCACGGAACTAATGTTAGAGATGCATTTGTAATGTCAAATACAAGCGACAAACGTCAAATTTAGTACCCATGCCGCTCGAGGGGCACTTCGAATCGGCACAAGAAACATTTGACATTTCAGTAGATGTATTCAGTCCAGCGTACTTGTGTAATAGAGGTCAGTGATAAAAGTCCTTTAAATAAAATAGAGGAGCTCGCTAGCGCAGAGGCACAGCGCGCTTGGCCTGCGTTTGCGTAAACTAAGCAAGTTCGCTAAGGCCGGTCATAGGATGGGTGATCAAAAATTTATTATCTCGAGTTCCTCCGTGCTTCGGAAGGCACGTTGAGCCGGTGGTCCCGGATACTTACCAACATGCACTGGGCCGGCGTGGTGAGTAGTTATGGCACAGTCTTCCTATATTCTTCCATTCATAGGGAAGGCCCGTGCCCCAACAGTGGGAACATAAAGGGCTGGTGATGATGATGATGATGATGATGAAATAAAATAGAATAAAAAAAAGTCATACCTTTCTCCTGCAAGTATGCGATGATGCTCTGCCCGACCAACTTAGCAGTCCTCACCATGTGAAGCACTTGATCGTACTGCCGCGTCACCAGCGCAAGTTTGAACCTGTCAACACATGACAGAACCTATTTTAAAAAATAATTCACCAACGCAACGATGTAACGATGTAGCGCAACGATGCAAGCACCAAAAACATAACAAAAAGATGGGTGGAATGTTCTATACTTACTCATACGTTTTTTATTCACGTCACACACACATACACACACTCACCCTGATGCCAGAAACACGACGCGACCCGATGTAACGCAACGCGTGTTGAGTCGAATCAAATGTATTGGTTTTCAATGACCAGAAACACACTATGAACATCCGACGCGACGCCGGATTGTTTGGTTCCACGTGGAGTCGCGACGCGTTTCAAAAATGTGCCGGCGTCATTACACCTCCACACATCCCCTCACACATACACACAATATAGTTACACATACATTCAAACAACTTACAATTTTTAACTTAATAAACTTTTTCTTCAAGTTTATTCTTGATAGTTTCTAGTTCCTTTCCCTGCCCTGTTCCCAGTCTATCTGAGGTCGGCGCAGTATGTTTCCTATTCAATTCATATCGGTCTGACGTCATCAAGGATTATGATTCACATATCACACCGTAAAGATGCTAGTGATGAATGAATATATAGAAATAAGAAGGAACGGACCATGTCGAGAGACTGATGAACGGAGAGAGTGGTTAGAATGACAACATTCCAATTCATACTGCTCATGGTTTTGCTTTAGGTTTTTTTGATATGAAAATGTGAATCAAAAGGCATAATAATATCTGACCGATATAAATGGAAGAAAGAAAACATACTTCGCCGACCCCAGATAATCTGAGCACAGGGCAGGCAGAAGACGATAGATTATTACTTCTAGCGACTTCTAGAAATGGAGTTAACTCTCTCCTTCCCTCTGTATCCCTGCCTCTCTCTCCCTCTCTTACCTGTACTCCGTGGGGCCAATGTTGAGCACCTTGGGCCGGCACTCGCGGTCCAAGCACACCACCCTCGCGCCTATCTCGTTGGAGATCTCTCTCCCCCGCTCTATCTATCTCTTTCTTTCTCTCTCTTCTTCTCTCTCCCCTTCTCTCTCACTCCCTCTCCCCCCCCTCTCTTTATCTTTCTCTCTATGTCTCTCTCTCTCTTACCTGTACTCCGTGGGGTCGATGTTGAGCACCTTAGGCCGGCACTCGCGGTCCAGGCACACCACCCTCGCGCCTATCTCGTTGGAGATCTCTCTCCCCCTCTCTATCTATCTCTTTCTCTTCTTCTCTCTCACTCCCTCTCTCCCCTTCTCTTTATCTTTCTCTATGTGTCTCTCCCTCTCTTACCTGTACTCCGTGGGGTCGATGTTGAGCACCTTAGGCCGGCACTCGCGGTCCAGGCACACCACCCTCGCGCCTATCTCGTTGGAGATCTCTCTCCCCCTCTCTATCTATCTCTTTCTCTTCTTCTCTCTCACTCCCTCTCTCCCCTTCTCTTTATCTTTCTCTATGTGTCTCTCCCTCTCTTACCTGTACTCCGTGGGGTCGATGTTGAGCACCTTAGGCCGGCACTCGCGGTCCAGGCACACCACCCTCGCGCCTATCTCGTTGGAGATCTCTCTCCCCCTCTCTATCTATCTCTTTCTCTTCTTCTCTCTCACTCCCTCTCTCCCCTTCTCTTTATCTTTCTCTATGTGTCTCTCCCTCTCTTACCTGTACTCCGTGGGGTCGATGTTGAGCACCTTAGGCCGGCACTCGCGGTCCAGGCACACCACCCTCGCGCCTATCTCGTTGGCTAGCACCTTCACCGCGTACACCGGCACGTCTAGAGTGCGGATGATGCCGTAGTCACTGCACATGTAAGGGGGGACAAAACATCATCATCGTTAGCTCATTTATGTGTTGTTGTCGTGGGCTGTCGTGGGCTGCCGTGGGAGGTAGATGTAGCGGCTACGTCAGAGCGCTACGTAAACAAAGTTTCGAGTAACCGAGAAATGGTAAAAAGTACTACAGCTCACGATAACAATGGAGTCAAACCAATTGTAGACCTAATGACTGTTGTGTTAAGGCAGAACGAGAATAGCAAGTCCTGAATCACGACTACAAAGTTTCTGGAGGAACTCAGAATATATACAAGATCCGACGAAGTACAGTCGGACCGCCCCGAGTGCACACCTGGCTCGGAGGAAGATCTTCCCTTTTTCGCTGAGTATGCGGCGACTTTACCGCATACCCACATAGACATTCCCCCTTGGACTAAAGTTAATCATAGTTCAAAGATTTTGGTGGTAATCGAATCGAACCCGGCAAGTTAATTAGTGTCTTGGTTGGCCGAGCGGTCAGGCACCTGCCCAGATAGCAGCGGGCGCGGGTTCGATTCCCGCATCAAGACCATAATTTTTCGAAATTATTTTTCTAACCACCAAAATCTTTGTACTAATATTTCTAACATTTATATAATGTCGAAATTAAATTCGAATAGTTTAGTCATAGTTTAAAACTGATGCTGTCACTTTTATTTGCTGAATGGAAGACGACAGAGTTAGCATTAATTTTAAACCATGACAACTTTAGTCCATGTTTTATAATTACTTCGTATTATAATAAAGATATAATAGGATATAATAAGGGGGTCTTTAATTAGCTCAATTTACTGAAAGGAGGCATTTCCTTAAAATAGAAACAGCAGCATTCTCAGACGAACCGGGAGTCGAAACAACAAAAAAATCAAAAATTAACCCTTGCCATTTTATTTTACAAATCGGTGCAGTCTATGTTAAAGATAAATGTTCTCTAAGAAACAAAGGGTCTTAACTTAAAATCTAACATTTATTCTACTTTTACTCTCGAATACTCTCGATCCTTACGAGTACCTTATTAAGTTATTCTATTCTCTAATCTAATGTTATATTTCATAACTTTTTTTATTTTATAAGACCCTATGTTTCTTGGAGAAAATTTATCGTCAACATCGACTGCATGGATTTGTAAAATAAAATGGCGATGGTTAATTTTTTAACCTTTCTAGTCGTTAATCTAATCACCAATTAAAAAAGCACCAAATAACAGCAAACTCACCCGTCTTTACAGCAGTACTTGATATGGTTGGCCGTTGTGTAAATGAACACCGGTTGCGGCGTCGAGTCGTCGAAGGCGCCCGACTTGACGCGCGCGCCCTCCGTCACGCTGCACAGCTGCTCCAGCCTCTTTGTGCAGATTGTCACCGTGTGTTTGCCCAAAAGGGCTACTAGCGACATGTCCGCGTTCCAGATGGCGTAGCGGCATTTGGCGATTTTCACCTGGCGGACAAATTCAAATTGTTTATTGTCTATATACAATTTGAATTTGTATAGTATAAAGTGCACTTTATGCTTGTTTTGACGATATACTGTACACTATATACACAATATATTTATACACTATACTGTTTGTAACATCTTTATGCCATGTTCTTACGCAAATATAATAATTAAAAAGAGGGAAAATTTGTTTGTTTATTTCGGAGAACCTAGCATGACCACCGAAACACGATATGATGGCAATTTATCGCTTTGAACTGTCAAAAATCATTGGATATAACCGCCATCTTGAAATTTTCCCGAATTTCGTTTATCCATACAAATTGTAACAGAAAATTTGTATGGATAAACGTCAATTTTTAAAATACTTAAATGTTGAGCCTGATACAAACTTTGAGTAGCGTTTCAATAGTCGGGGGTAGGTCCTTCAAGAAAAAGCTGAAATTTTGAGCACTTCTTACAAAGTAAACTGTCTAATACCTGGCACAATTTGTACGGACGAACGTAAATTTTGACAACACTTATATGTTAAGCCGAACACAAACTTTGAGCATCATCGTTCCAATATCCAGGGGTGTCCTTTAAAAAAAACCACTCACGCTGGCAATGCTCCTCTTAATACTTAAGTGTTAAGCCGGACACAAAGTTTGAGTTCCAGTACTTGAGGGTAGGTCCATTCAGCACCTACTCAAAGGGTACGTCCTCCAAAAAAAAAAATGTCGCCAACTCACGGTGGCCACGGTCCTCTTCTGCTGCACGTCCAGCAGCTGCGCGCAGTCCAGCATTCAGGACCTACTCGAGGTTATATCCATAAAAAAAAAACAAAACATTGCCCACTCACGCTGGCCACGGTCCTCTTCTGCTGCACGTCCAGCAGCTGCACGCAGTCCGGCTCGCGCAACAACAGCATGCCGGTGCCGGCGTACATGATCTCCTCACAGGTGGGCGTCGAGATCTTCTTCGACACCTCGTTCTTCAGGTTCTTGATCACCAGCTGATGGAAAGAGGTACGGTTGACTAAAGATCAGCAGTGTCATCGACGATTTTATTATAAGTCACTGACCTCTGTTATATAAGTACACTGGACTGATGGTTGTTATCCAAAAAATGAAGCCAATTTGATTATCACCATCTTGGCGCCGATGGCACTGGTGTACAAGGGTGAACATCCACGGAACTAATATTAGAGATGCATTTGTAATATCAAATACAAGCAACAAACGTCAAATTTATTACCCTTGCCGCTCGAGGGGCGCTTCAAATCGGCACAACATTTGACATTTTAGTAACCGTAATCAGTCCAGCGTACTTATTTGATAGAGGTCATTTGCCACTACATATTCGGTAAGATTCATCCTGCAAAGAAAATGTGTTGTACAGTGCCGTGTGAACCTAGCATATAGTCCCACAAGTTTGTGCGCGACCTTTGCGGTATGAGACGGTGGCGGACGGGGCGGGTGATGCGGTGAGGAGCGAGTTTCCCCTCCCCCACCCCGCATCGCCCACCCCCGCTAGCATCTTCGAGAGCTTGTCGGACTATAGTGGACTTTTTCGACACCCCTTGGTTGAGTCGGGTCGTCGGCTCGCATCTTCTACGTTATTTCTTCCGCTCCCAGGCCAGCATTGAGGGTTTTAATTTACAAAATTGATCAAACGAATTCTCCATTTTTTCCAAACGATTCCCGCCTTTGGCAACATACATACTATGTATTTGTATAACAATGTATTCTATAATATAAGTCGAAAGTATATTATAGTACTTATAGTAGATAGTTGTTATGTTGTAGTTCATAATTAATTATGCTTTGCCTCCTTATGGTCTCTAACACGTCTTACTGGTTGACTGGTAGAGAATGCCATATGGCATTAAGTCCGCCAATTGTACAGTTGTTTTATATTTGTGCAATAAAGTTTTCATAAATAAAAATACTGCATCCGGTAAACTCTAAGGCTGAAGTTCACCAACACTTGAACAGGGGATTATTATTTAAACGTCGGTTTCTGACATTTTCCTGTATGGAAGAACTGTCGAAAACTGCTGTTGTTGTGTTGGTGAACTCCAGCCTTAGTTTTTTTTATGCTAGACAGGGAAGCTCTTGCCCTTCATCGCACCTGATGGCAAGTGACGATACGGGCCATTGATGAAATCGATGGATTCGATGGAAATGAATTTACCTGAAACCCTCGACCACAGAGGGGCTGGCTTTCTTATCACACATTGTCGGAGCACAATAATGCTGTAAACATTATATTATTGCGACAGGTTTTGATAAGATGGTGGCGGACTTGAAAATAGTCCTACCACCAACCAAACCAAGTACAAATTGTACCCCCCTTGGGATCGAACCCTCTGGATCTTAATTCCGATGGACAAGCCACTAGACCACGGAGGCGGATAAATATAGGGATTTACATGGTATACCCGTCGCTCATCAACAGTTTATTTATCTTATTTTAGTCTAATTCCTTACCTGGTTGTTCTTCTCCAAGGCGGCGAACCTATTCCTGGCCACCCAGATGGCGGTGGTAGCAGGCCCGCGGGCCGGCTCAGCGGCGCCCGAGCCGGGGGCGGAGTCCCCACCCTCGCGGGGCGCCGAGTACAACTCGTAGGAACAACTGTCGCCCACGCGCCAGTTCACCAACACACACCACTCGGCGTGGTTCAGCGACATGCTGTAGGGAAGATGGTTTTTTCACATACACGCATCAATCACGCCAATTCACTCCCGAAGGGGTCAGTGGTGAATTAACACCCGTATTTTGCCAATGACGAAAGATTTTGAAATTCTCTTCCGTAGTGTAGTGCATTTCTTATTTACGAAAAACCTTTATTTCGGTAATAAACTAAAGTTTAACCAAGTTTAAAGCCATTTTACTAGTATTTTTTGAATAGTGCGCGAAAACAGATCGCACTGTCATGCGGCGAAGGGTCTGACGTCACGCCTAAGTAAACGTTAACGCATTCAGAGGGAAGCTAACAAACATTGTGTGATAGGCGTGACGTCATGCGCAGTGATTGGCAACAAAATTCTTGCAAAGTGACAGCATCAGTTGTAAACTATGACTAACTTTAGCCCATGTCTTATAATAATGGGGATATTTATGTATGCACCTTTTCTCTTTGCAAATAAGAATCAAACTTACACCGTCGTTTTCCGTGTATAACACTTTTGTACTGGCGAAAAATCACTCACCTATAGGGTTGCTGTCTTCCGCTTCCCTTTATTTGCATCACGGGTGAATCGCGATTAGTTTGCATGTCCAATTTCCTCAGTTGCCTGTAACAAACAAAACGGATTGACAATATGAAATATTTCTGATCCACAGCAGTCCTTCGACAGGTCACAGGGAACTCTCATCCTGGTGGGATAGAACGATTGTGATTTTTATTTGAACATTATATAAATGTCAGCAAAAAATATTACAAAGAAAATTGTGGTGAGAAAAAGTTCGAAAAATTATAAGCAAAATTATAAAATATATAATATTCTTCCTAGTGGGATAGCTTTAGAATAATCTACCCCTCTGCTTATCTTTCCCTTAATATATAAAGTTTGACGTAATTATGACAAAAGGAACAATGCCAGTAATATCATCATCAATCTTACTGCCCGTAGAATCGGCACAGTGAGCCATCTCATCGCCTTTACTTGATATCATCTATCGGGTACGTAGATCGCAGTATATTGCAAGGTGGTATAAGATGGAAGCTGCTGCCCATTACTCGTTGCTGTATTGAACCCTTACTGCCGCACTAAGAGGCGTCAATTAACTTTAATGAGTACTTAATACAAAAAAAGGTAATCAAAACTAGACCATAGACCCGGCAAGAATAGCGACTAGCTTTGAATTGACATTTTTTTATTAAGTACTCATTAAGGTTAGTTGACGTTTCTGAGTACGGGCCAGTCGCCTTATACGACACTCGTGGGAGATATTAGGGGCATGAGCAGAACATATATACATACATAAATCGGCAGGTAGTCAGAGGTGAACTAACACCCACGTTTCGCCAATTAGATTAAGTCCCATGTAATAAGTGGCGATCCTATTGCCATCTATCGGGCACATAAAATCGCAGTATATTGCTTGGTGGTATAAGAGGAATGCTGCTGCTCATTACTCATCGCTGTGTTTACCATTAGTCGTGTATAACAGTGTGATAAGAGAAAGGTGTGGTTTGTAAGAAGATGTAATGACAAGGATTGAGAAAGGGATGCTCGCATGGTTTAGTCACGTCGAAAGAATGGATGAAAGGAGAATGACAAAAAGGATTTACATGGCGAAAGTGAATGGACAAATGGCAAGGGGAAGGCCTAGGCGGATCTTTCATAATCAAATTGAAAGTCTATTAAATAAGGGCCAGGTCAAGAGTACCCGAAACCGACGGGCAAGCATAAAGAGATTGATGAGATTGGGTGAAGCGAAAGAAGTATGTAAGGATCGTAACAAGTGAAAAGAAGTGATCTCTGCCTACCCCTGTGGGAGGAAGGCGTGACATGTATGTATGTATGTCTTGTACGCACCCGGGAGAGATGGGGGTGGTGACAATTGTATTCTGCTCTGCCGTCACCAAACGGAATTAGTATGCATTACCTGTCTTTTATGTAGAACAGTATGTTGTTGTGAACAGCATAGGCGGGACGCTCGCGTTGTAACTTGAAAAGCACCATGCCGGCGTCGTGGCCCGCCGCGAATAGGTTTAGGCTCGGGTGGGAGGCCAGCACCCAATACCTGGCGACACATCAATCGTATTGTAGCGGCTTTTTCTCCGTGAACATAACACAGAAAAAAAAATTGAGTCCTTATAGGAGAATTTGATCTCCTAAAAAACCCAAGTTTTTGAGCAGCGTAAAGTGTGACTGCTGCCGATAATAACGGAGTCAAATCATCAACACTATACAGGGCGTCCCACGGCCATGCCACACGGACGGAAAGTATATTAAATATTGAACGTAGGATATTTTACTAAAAGAAGACATCGTTTTATTTTTAATAATAAGTAGAACTGCATTCACAGATTTTTTAAAAATCGCCTACCTCAACCGGGAATCAAACCCGCCAAATGTGAAAGAAAAATTACATGTATTTTATAATAGCGTTTGAAAGGGCTACTCATAAGCATTATTTTTTCCTAAATAACCTAGCATATTAAATGAAACTAAGATCATAAAATTTTTCATTTTATTTAAAATTTTGTTCAGGGTTATGTAAAAGATTTAGTTTACAGGAACCGGTACAACAGTGTGCAGGAGTTACAAAATGAACTTAGACGTATTATTTCAAACATCCACCATGCAAAAATAAGTAAATCGACAGGGAGAGAAATTATCAAAAGAGTGAGAATTTGTATACAACAGAACGGATCACATTTTGAGCATTTGATAATTTTTTTTTTTTTTAAATAAAATGAAAAATTTTATGATCTTAGTTTCATTTAATATGCTAAGTTATTTAGGAAAAAATAATGCTTATGAGTAGCCCTTTCAAACGCTATTATAAAATACATGTAATTTTTCTATCACATTTGGCGGGTTGGATTCCCGGTTGAGGTAGGCGATTTTTAAAAAATCTGTGAATGCAGTTCTACATATTATTAAAAATAAAACGATGTCTTTTTTTAGTAAAATATCCTACGTTCAATATTTAATATACTTTCCCTCCGTGTGGCATGGCCGTGGGACGCCCTGTATATACTTCAGCCAATATTGAGAGAAAGAGAGAGAGGGAGTACACAAATTTACCAATTAGCGATTTTGAAAAAATAAGTGTTAGACATTTTTACATTGGCGCTCTGTCAAACTAAGCAATGTTCGCTAAGGCCGGTCATTGGATGGGTGACCAAAAATTTACTGCAGGCATTTTTCGGTTGAAATGAATCATCATCATTTCAATGAAGTTTTAAGGCACAGGTATTTGAAAAACTCAAATGATAATTTATTTCTACATTAGTCTTTCTCACAACAGTACTGTCCTATGTATGTCTGTAATGATATAGTTATTATTATGTTATTTTACTATTATTTGTAAGAATCTGTTGATCAACTGGGTTATCATTGTAATGGACATTTATGTAGTATAATTTGGGCACTTGTTGTCATTTATAATTGTAGTTTAAGTAATTTACTGTAATGACTGTATTGTGCTAAAATAAAAGGAAAAAAGAATCGATTGCTTCTACGCTTGCTACGAAAGAACATACCTCTCGTGATCTCCCTCCGGAAACCGTGAAGGCAGTCGCGCTCGGCTAAACTAAGCAATGTTCGCAAAGGCCGGTCATTGGATGGGTGACCGAAAATTTACTGTGGGAATTTCTCGGTATGATAATGATGATTCGACCCCGTCTATACTTGCTACGAAAGAACATACCTCTCGTGCTCCCTCCGGAATGTATGAAGGCAGGTGCGCTTGGTCATGTCCCACACCCGGATGGACTTGTCCTCGCTGTTGGACAGGATCAGCTCGTGTCTAGCGTGGAACTGCACGCAGGACACGTTGTTGTAGTGCCCTCTACAGGTGTCCACCTCCCACGCCTACAGATCGAAGTGAATAGAGTTGATTAAAAAATTCTTGCGCGCATACTGCATACACCGCGCCTTTTTATACCCGAAGATTACTGTAACACTCCTAGTGTTACAGTATTTTTTTTTAAGCTGGACAGAGAAGCTCTTGCCCTTCATCTCAACTAACTAACTAACTAACTAATTAAATAAATATTTTTAAATAATAACTGATGGTAAAAACGATAAGGGCCGAAGATGGAATCGAGCTTCACCTGGAACCCTCAACCACAGAGCTGTCTTATCACAATTGACAACATATCAATAATGACAATTTCCAACAAAATAAAAATACCGTTTCTTCATTTTCCAATCCTGACTTCAAAAATAATTTTATTAATTTTTTTTATTACTTAATTACAGAGAAAAAAAATAAAATGTAAAAAACATGCGATGACGTCACAGTCGTAGATGTATGAACGTTTGCCTTCCTAGATGAAAGAATAAAAAGTTATTATAGACATGATAACAGACGTCAGTCATAAATCAAATCCAATGTCATTAATTGTCATCGTCGAAATTAACATTAATAAAGTAGCAATAAATTGAAATCCTTCTTAAACTTGAATTTAAAACGTATTTTACTTTGAAATTAATTTCAAACATTTCCGATAAAATGTAAATGTTTTTATTTTCGACACCGGAATCGCCAGTTCGTCAATTTTGACAAGTGATCTTTTTATTTTTCGAGTCAAGAGTGTTATTTTTCGAATCATGATTTTGTGTATGAAAACGACGGAATTCAAAAGAAATAAAAAATATGGGTGTCTTCATTTTCGGTTTAATTTCATATAACATCATAATAAAGGTATGTTGAAAAAATGAAATGTTGTCAATTGTCTGAACACAATAATGCTGTTGACATGATTATTATGGCGACATATTTTGATAAGATGGTGGTAGCTAGCCAGGCGGACTTGAAAGAAGTCCTACCACCAACCAAACCAAGTACAAATTGTACCCCCCTTGGGATCGAACCCTCTGGATCTCTGGATCTTAATTCCGGTGGTTATGGGTAATGTGTGATGATGGAAAAATTTCAATTTAGATAATAATTATACATTATAACTAGTGAAAATATAAATAGCCATGACTGGAACAAATATCCGTGTCCATTTCAAACATTTGTTCCTTACTAGGATTCGAACCCGGAACCTCTTGGTCTTGGCCAATAGCCAGCACCCTCATTATTAACACTCATTTTCTTTGCCTTAATATAGACACATTTGGCCATCAAATTAAAGATTGGATGGATAGGTCAAGTGGAAGATTGCAAGAAAATAAATGAAAATGGGTACAGACAGTCTGCTATTTTATACTTGCTCTTATCTGGATTAGGGAAAGGTACCAAACCTGTACTCTACAAATATATCTCGAAATCTATTATATTTCTATATACAGGTTCGTCGGGGTTAAATAGGACAGATTTATGTATACATGGTTATTTTTAAAACACCAAAAACCTCCCATGACTAGATAGGTAACATCATAAACAACAACGTTAGTTTTATGAGTTTTCATATAAAGCAACACATTGCGCAAAATATATTTTTAAAATTTTTGTATTGTACTGTCGTGACATTTATACATCTATGTTTTGTAATTTATAAACGAAAGGACGACGCTACACTAGGCCTATGAAATTAAAATCTTACGAATCATCAAAAGTCGGAGAGCCAAATTATTGTTGCCTATAATGTTAGCTATCTAATCCTGCGAGGTTTTTGGTGTTTTAAAAATAACCATGTATACATAAATCTGTCCTATTTAACCCCGACGAGGTAGGCAGAGGTTTATCAACACCAACATTTCTCCAATTAAGTTAGGTTCCGTGTAATAATAACAATTGTAAACACTCAAATGAGATCTGTATGTAGTTTAAAGTTAACCACAATACCTTTGCATCATTCATCCTCCACAACTTGACTTGTCTGTCGTCTGCTGCCGACACAATAAGCGGAAGAGTGGGATGGAATGACGCCCAGTTGACGCCACGGTCGTGGCCTTCTAACACATGCTTCACGACAGCATCCGCCTGAAACATAAAAGTTATAAAGTATTCATTTTATATCTCAAAATATATTATTTAGATTTAATAAATGTCTTGTAATTTCATAAGCTTGGTTTTGATTTACTTATGAATATCAAATAAACTTTCCTAATTAAAACAATCAATTGAGGTAGTAAAGAATAGTTTGATTTTAAAGAATACTTCTATTTTATTCAATGATAAACATAAACACAAACAGGCATTCTTGCACATATGATACACTTTGTATAGCAGTTATGATAACTAAATATAATAATAAACTAATAAGATAAGAGGGTATGGACTGTGTTTGAAATATATCTGTTCCAGCTGCATTGGCCCAGAGTAAAGTAGTTCATATATTAAGCAATTTAGTGCCAATAATTAGTATAACATTCTCAAATATATGCTTTTAAGGAAAGTGAAAATGTGAAAATCGAATGCAATGAAATATATTAACCAAAAAACCTTTACGATAATGTTTAAACATTTATAGGGTAAAATACTACCATACTTTGAGCTTTAGTCATTTGTACTAAGGTTAAAATCCAATGAAAAATAATTGCATGTATTGCCCTATAAAAGGTTAAAGTTTACTACATAGAAAAAAAGTACAGGTTTAAAACCCTGGTTTTATTTTAATTATCAAATAAATAATTATGCACATTTACTGAATAACAATAAGAAAATAGTGAAAACATAAAAAGTATCTGGGAAACATACTAATACCTGTCCGAATAGATCTGTGGTTTGTGGATTTCTCAAATGCTCCGCTAGCCCAGCAGGTCCGGGTGCGACACTCTTTTTCCTCAGTCCGGTGAAGTCCCATACTCGAACCGATTGGTCCAGTGACGCTGATACAAGGAGGTCATCGGTGGGGTGAAACTGAGCACACATAACGTAGTGGTTGTGGCCAGTGAGCACACTGATGCACTGCCGAGATTGCCAGTTCCATATTCTTATTGTCTGAAAGTTAATTGAATACAGTCAATTCAAATTCAAATTCAAAAACCTTTATTTTATTGCTGATGATATTATAATATTTAAATACAGTCATTAATGGTAAATAACAAGACAATCTAATAAAAAAACTACACTTAGAGCCCGTACATGTAACTGCGAACTGGCGCGAAGCGAATTCGCAACTCAACCTATTATACAATGAAGATAATTATGTTACACACTAGTGCCTAGATGAAAGTGTTCTAAAATCCTGTGATTTCCTATTAGTGATAATCTCTGCTAATGCTAGTAGAAGTAATTGAAATATTAAGTACACCTTTCAAGTAAATCTTTTAAAATTACCTGGTCATCAGAAGCACTCAAAATCCAAGGGTACTCGTGATGAAAGAATGTAGTGCGAATATAGTCCAAATGTCCAAGAAGTGTGAAGAGGCATCTCCTCTGCTTGTAGTTCCAGACCTAAAAAATTAACTAAAATTATAGTACAAAGATTTTGGTGGTTAGAAAAAGAATTTCGAAAAATTATGACCTTGAGGCGGGAATCGAACCCGCATCCGCTGCTATCCGGGCAGGTGCCTGACCGCTCGGCCACCCAAGAGAAATTATAGTTTCATACTTTGACAAATAATTAAGTAATTTTTTTCTGACTTTCTTTTTCTGTGCATTATATGAATGTTAGAAATTTCTTTGTAAGTAGTCAAATGTCAAAGAAAATTTACTGGAATTCTATGATTTCACAATGTAGCACTCTGGTGTCATATGGTTTTCATATAAAGCTTGTTTTAATAATTGATATATTTATAAATCCCTACATAAGCTACAGTCTATCAGTGTAAAATAATCTTGTAAGAGTTAAAAACCAATTTAAGTACATAATTTAAATATATACTTGATAAGAATCATGATTCTGCATTCAATAAAAGAGCAGACAAGTATTTAAAAATACAATGTTTAATGTTGGTTACAGAACATACAAACCAAGAGCACTATTACATAAAAGTTATAATAAAACATGTATTACTACAATAACGTAGTGTATTTCCATTGAGTTATGTTGTGTAGATAGCCGGAAAGAGTTCGTACGTGTAACAAATGACGAAAACATGGCGAAAAAGACGAGAGATTTACAAGAGCTCCTGTGTCACGTACCTTAATTTTATAATCATCTCCACCAGACACAAACAGCGGCTGTTGACTGTGAAAGCAAATTCCACGCACAGGGCCATCGTGTTCATCAAATTTCTCCAGTAATGTACACATACGGTAATCCCATAACTGAATCACCCCATTGTGCAAACTCGCCAAAACCCAAGGCCGTTTGGCATGAAATGATACTCCTTTGACTCGCGCTGATTTTGTTTCAAATTTGGTCAGCATTTCTAGCCAAATTTAAAGCAACTATTGAAGAAATTCACATAAATTGGTACGATACAAACGTATACCCTAGATGTCAAACGTCAATATCACCGGCTGACGTGACACGTCTCCTAAAGTCCTAAGCAATGGATATGTTCTTGTTTCGATAATGTTCGCGCTAATGCAAAAATACGAACATTATCGAAACAAAAACATTTGTAGAATATTTTATGAAAATTCTTAGAAAATTTTCAAGATAGTATAAAAAATATACAAAAGTCACTCATAATACAAAATGTATTTAAAATTCTTCTTATTGCAACTTTGGAACGTTATTACTAAGTCGACGATACTATGACGATATAATTTATGAGTTCTGCCGTCATAATTTGGATTAATTGCCTCTTCATAAACTTCAAAATAATTAAAGTGCGTTTCATCTTATAGTTCCTATGCCTTCAAGTTGGTAGCATTGCAAGAAAAGAATACCATGTCAACTTTATTGCCTTACCTTTAATTCAGGGAGATTTTTTTCAATTAACTATATAAACAATTATGCATCTATCATATTATGTTACTTATAACTACTAGCGGTACTAAGTAGTAGTTACATATTGGTTTTTTTAAGAAAGTCAAAAGCCAAAGCGCGTGAAAATTTGCGAGAACAGTAGGCCTATTCCCTAACTTTTTTTGACAGTTGAAAGTGATGATCACCGAACTATTTACTTATCCATTACTACTTTACTATAATGCTATTGTGACACTTGTCCTGTGATAACAGGAATGTATTAGTAAATAGTTCGGTGATCATAGAAAAATGTTAAATTTTTATAAAATATTATATTTATTATGATTAACTATGATTGTGTCATTTAACATGTCTACATTAGACATTTCCTCACTCCTGTCAATCCTTCAATCGTGATTAGTACTATATTTACAGGTATAAAACTGAAATAAATATATTTTATTTATTTATCAAACATTAAATAAAACTGTAGGCCTATTCCCTAACTTTTTTTGACAGTTGAAAGTGATGATCACCGAACTATTTACTAATACATTCCTGTTATCACAGGACAAGTGTCACAATAGCATTATAGTAAAGTAGTAATGGATAAGTAAATAGTTCGGTGATCATCACTTTCAACTGTCAAAAAAAGTTAGGGAATAGGCCTACTGATACTGGTAGCCCAATTTAATGGCGGCAATCCGAACGTGTACACACTAATATTGATCATGCGGGACCTCCTTACGTTTTTCACGTTCACAAAATTCGTTTGCATATAACACAATTAATCTTTCATCACTTTTCAATGTTTTGAACATGATTTTCTCAAAGATTTTCTATAAAACATAAAAAAACCTGGAAATATGACTTACGTGTTGATGCTATTGAGACACAGGGCATCACCACCATCACGGCATAGGAACTATAAGATGAATCGCACTATATTATTAAACGCATTGTTTTATGACTCGTGTACGTGTTCAAACAAAAAATACTTCAACGACAAAATCGTGGCTACAAAATGTTAGGGAATGGATAGCAATAACCTTTTTTAACCAACTCTTCAACAACAACAAACAAACATTTCTCGACTGTGAAAGAAGACGAATCAAGAAAAATGGAACACACTTTTATGTGTTGCTATCACAAAAATATTACAAACGTTATAAATTTTTACAGGCTACATTACATTAAAAAAAATAAAGTCATAACAATTGTGTGTGGACTTGTGCTGTGCAGTGTGTTTATTTTGATATTATCCTAAATTTATGTGAAAAACAACTTACTATTTTTTATCAAAAATATTATATATGATTAATATTATATGAACCGTCTATGTTAATCTATTCTACTTTTTTGGAACATTTTTCATAATTTGAGCCTTGCTGTACTATAACCTATTCTATAGCATTTTAAATGGATAAAGAAGATTTGAAAGAAATTGGGAAAATATGTATTCCTGGTATGCGGTTAAGTGTCGCAAATCAAGAATTTGTAGCAGGTCCGGGAACATACGAATTAAAAGGTTACATCTACGCCACACTCGCTGGCATTCTGAAAATGATTGAAACTGATGGTGAAATTAAGGTAATTAAAAATAGGCCAATTCTCTTCTCTTCTTACTGCCCTTATCCTGCTCTGAGTGGGGTCTGCACAACATGTATTCTTCTTTCACTTCTCTCCTTCACCAATTTCTCAACCACTCTTCTATCTCATATCTTACTCTTCACAATCCATCTATCTCTTCTTTGATCTTCCTTTCCTTCTACATCCATACCAAAAATTCTTCTGCCAAAGTGCTTTTTAAATTGTTTATAAAATCACATTTCACTTATTATGTTTGCTGTTATGACTCAATTACAAACATTATTTTCAGACAACAGAAGTTTGTGTGGAATCGCTTCGGACACCAAGTATACTCCCAAAAACAGGTGACATTGTAACAGCCAAAGTAATGGTGGTCAACCCTCGTATGGTCCAATGTATAATTCTGTGTGTGGGTGCTTCAATACTAGTAAGGCCATACAAAGCAGTCCTTAAAAAGGAAGATATCAAGTCAACGGATAAAGACCGAATAGACCCATATAAGTGTTTTAGACCTGGAGATGTCATCCTTGCAAGAATGGTATCCTTTAAAATATGTTTGACTTACATTAGCCGATTCCAATAAATTATAGCTTCAATATGAGATAAATACTCTGTAAGTTTCTATGTAGTGTATGTGTAACAACAAACAACTAAATATGTACAAATTATAGTCACTATAATTAGAAATTTTAAATTATAGCCATCTTGCATTCAAGTTTTCCTGCAATTTAACTAAATAATCTAGTAGACAAAAAATGGTATCAGTAAGTTTACAGATTGTATGTTGATTGTTGATTGTACTTGAAATTCTTGATTATTATTTTCCTCTGTTTGTAATAACTTTTATGAATGTTAGAAAAGTTATTTAAAAAAAAATGTTTTAGATTTTTTTATTTCGTTATACATAAATTTCCTTAGTTTTTACCAGCTGCCTATGACAGAAGTGCATTGGTATCATCTATCAACAGCAGAAAATGAATTGGGTGTGGTTATAGCTACAGCAGAGGGTTCCCCGCAAGGAGTGAGCATGGTACCCATCAGCTGGTCAGAGATGCAGTGTCCCAAGACTCTTGTCAAAGAGCCAAGAAAAGTAGCCAGAGTTATACCAGAGAATATAAATCAGGCTCTTTTTAAAGGTACCAAAGAAGAGAAGAGTAAAAAAAAAGAGCAGAATAGTGGATAAATGTAATAAAAATACTATTTTTCTATTTGTTCTTTTATTTGCCTGTATATTATAAAGATGCATTAAATATTTATGCTCTGGATAGTTCTGTTAAGTTCACACATTTGATGTAGGTAGTTGTTTTATAACTTTTATACATACAATCTGTAGCGCGAGGCCACAAAATATTATTTTTGATATTTTAAATAAATATTACGACTTCCACTCAATACGTATATTTTCTATCTGTCGTTACATGTCATTAAAATACTTATCAAAACTGAAATGTCAACTGTTGACAAGGAGGTCTGTTACACCACTCCCCCTCCTGGTTTCTTCTAGAGAAGAAGGTAACTTTCTTTCTGTTATATTTTTTAGGCAATGGCCTTATATCGTTTATGACGTTCTGCGATTTTTTAAAGTCGTCTTGCACTTCAGTTTTTGGACTTTGAAAAAATTCTCCGGGTTGTCGGATAGTTTTTCCATATACCTTTTGCGGTATTGTGTCTGCAACGATATTATTTTTTCCACTAATATGCTGAAATTTGGTAGTGAATTCCAAAATAAATTGTAAATGGCGTAACTGACGAGGAGATGCTTTGTCGTTTCTTTGTTTGAATGCAAATATTAATGGTTTATGATCGGTATAAATTGTAAAATCTCTTCCTTCAACGTAATGTTTAAAATGTTTGATTGCTTCATAAATACTTAATAGTTCACGATCATAGGTACTGTACATAGTTTGTGCATTGTTTAATTTTTTGGAAAAGAAAGCTATTGGTTTCCAAGCTTTGTTCTCAAATTGCTGAAGTACTGCGCCAATTGCTGTATTAGAAGCATCTGTAAATAATGCTAATGGAAGATCTGAAATAGGAATGGTTAGTATGGTTGCATTTGCAAGATCTTGTTTACATTTTTCAAATGCTTTTTTAGTGTCTTCATTCCATGGTACTTTTCGTTTGTCATTTTTCGTTGCTCCTTTTAAATAATCATGTAATGAGGCTTGAGACTCAGCAGCATTCTTAATATGTCTCCTATAAAAATTAATGATACCAAGAAATTGCCGAAGATCACGGTAGGTTTCTGGTAGTTTATAGTCTATGATAGCTTGTATTTTTTTTGGAATAGGTTTTAATCCTCCTTTAGTTATAAGGTAGCCCAGAAATTCTACTTGTTTAACTCCAAGTATTGATTTTGATAGGTTCATTCGTAGCCCATATTGATCTAGTCTTTGAAATAATTCTTGTAGGTGCATTTCGTGACATTTCTCGTCACTGGATGCTACCAGAATATCGTCTAAATAGGCAAATACATATCCAAGTCCTCTTGTGACTTCATTTATAAATCTTTGGAATGTAGATGGTGCATTGCGTAAACCAAAACTCGTAACGTTAAATTCGTATAATCCAAAGGGTGTTGTGATCGCTGTTTTATGTTTATGTTCTTCTGCCATCGGAATTTGATAATAAGCTTTTAAAAGATCAATTTTTGAATATATTTTTGTGTTTTTTAAAATATGTTGGAAATCATCAACTCGTGGTAAAGGATATCTGTCCGGAATGGTTTGATTATTCAAGCGTCTGTAATCTCCACACAGTCTCCATGAGCCATCTTTCTTTGGGATCATGTGCAATGGACTAGCCCATTGTGATTTTGATGGTTGTATGATTCCATTGTTCATCATGAACTCAAATTCTTCTTTGGCTATCTGTGTCTTTTTCCCATCAAGTTGTCTAGGTCTAGAAAACACAGGATCACCTTCGGTTTCAATATAATGTTTGACGTTATGTTTGAAATTACTTGGTAATAAATTTGGTATAGTTATGTCGGGAAATTGTTGTAAAATATCAAAATATGGCGAAGATTTGTCAGTAGTGCTTAATATTTCATTTTCATCAATAGATGTTAGTTCTGCTTCAATAAATAATTTTGTGATTCCATCAATAATTTTCCGAGAATGTAAATCGATTATCAAATTAAAATGCTTCAAAAAATCAGCACCCAATATTCCTCGTTTGACATCTGCTACTACGAACGGCCATGTAAATTTGCGGCGTAATCCAAATTCAACTGTCATGATTCTGATGCCATAAGTTTTAATTTGGGTGTTATTTGCAGCATACAATTTAAAAGAATTGTCGAGTTTGTCCGTTTTGCATGGTGGTATGATTGAGACATCTGCTCCACTGTCAATTAGAAAAGGTATATCTGATTTGCTGTCATTAATAAATATTCTTGATTTGCGACAGTATATTTTGGCAGCGGAATTCGTCGCTAATTCTGTTGCCTTGAAGCGTTTCCCGAATTGAATGAACACGGTTTCTTGCACTTTTCAGGTATGCATTTGTTTCAAAATCGAAAATGATAGTAACAAAATTTGCCATCTGGATTATATTTTCGATTTCGTGATCGACTTCGACTTGCTGATCTTGCTCCATTTGAACGATAATTGGAACGAGAACGTCCTTTATAATCCGTCCGTAAAGCTTCAATTTGTTTTTCAAGTGAAGAAATTTTTTGTAACAAGTCTACGTTGTTGACTGTACTTGTTGACGGTTGTATGTAATTTGAAAAAATATCGTTGGAATGAAAGTCTCTCATTTTGTCAGCCATGATTGACAATTTGTCTAAATTTTCTTCGGATATTATCAATATATTTTTTATAGCATTTGGTAATTTATCAAGCCAAAGGGATCGCAAAATTTTTTCGGAAATATTTTTGTCGGCGAGTTGTCGCATCTGCCTTAATAGTTGGCTAGGCTTGTTGTCTCCTAATTCTAGTCCTGTTAATAGTGTTTGAATTTGTTTTTCTTCGCTTTCGGTATATAAATTTAGTAGTCTTTCTTTTGCCAAACTGTATTTGTTGCTGTCCGTACTTTTGATGATGTCCCAAATGTTTTCGATAATTTTCGGTTCTAATTGTGAGATGAGATAATTGAATTTCGTGTCTTCTGATCTGATATTATTAATAGAAAATTGAGCTTCTACCTGGTAAAACCAAATTTCAGGTTTGTTGGTCCAAAACGTCGGTAATTTTATTGAAATTTTTTCTAGTTGTTCCAGTTCTGTATTCATTTTGTTGTATTTGTTCGAGATCGGGGTCACCAATTTGTAGCGCGAGGCCACAAAATATTATTTTTGATATTTTAAATAAATATTACGACTTCCACTCAATACGTATATTTTCTATCTGTCGTTACATGTCATTAAAATACTTATCAAAACTGAAATGTCAACTGTTGACAAGGAGGTCTGTTACAAATCCACCTTTCCGCTATGCGATGATAACAATCAGAAGAAAACAGATGACTTGTAATAAAATGGAAACAAGAAGAGAAGATGATGATAATAACATCTATCTTCTTCTCCCTGCCCTTATCCTACTCTAGGGTCGGCACAACATAACGTAATTCAAATCCGTTTGCTTTTTTGAATTAAAAAAAGTTACGGCCGATCAAACGTCAACTTAGAACTGTCAAAACAAAATGTCATTGTAACTTTTTGTAGATCTATTTTTGCAGAAAATGAAAATAAAAAATCATATTGTATTTCAATTATAAATTAAATTAGATTTAGAATAACCTTTAGTGCAATTTTATCATTCCATGTATACTTTAGTGTAGAATTTTACTTCAATGAGGTCATCACGGTTCGGTTATCACAAAACAAACTTACGTTACAACTTCATTGGATTCAGTATTTATTAGTGATCATTGTGATAAAGACGTGCTTTAGACTACTTTAAGATGAAATTTGCAGAGCACTTAAGTGCCCACATAACGCCTGAATGGCGAAAACAATATATTAATTATGAGGTAAATATTTGTAATGATATTCCTTCTGTGCTGTTGAAATCCATTATTTTTATCTTTGTTTCTTAACTATAATTATTTAATGAGCATATCTTGAGTGACAATGAAAACTATGATTTTGATTTTCATGCGTTAGTCACTCCAAATCTAATTGTTCCATGTAACATGCCAAAAATATTTTAAGCTTATTACAATGAATTAAATCAACTATCATTTTATTCTTAACATTACTTTTTAAAAAACTATTCGCAATGCTTAACCAGCATTTTATATAATCATTATTTTTGTTAACTATTAAGTACTTAAGTACTATATCTATGGAAATAATTCACACAATGTAAACTCAACTCTGTTGAATTAAAATACTTTCCTTATTTGGCAATATATTTTGAATAAAATATAATACACTACTATTACAGTGTGGCTGAAAATTCAAGAGCATAAATTGAAAAATTAATTAAAAAGGTCAATTGCATTTAAAAAGGCCATTTGTTGGCCAATTGCAAAGGTAAACTGAATAAAATTGAATTAATAAAAAGGTCTATGACCTTTGAATAGAGTTGTGCTAATTGATTAAATGCATGATTTTAAAGTATTATTTATATCATCATCATCACCATTTTTCTGTACTGTTCCCAGTGGATACAGTATGTTTTTGTTTGCTTGGCTTTTATAAAACTAATGAATCTATCAATTCTAAAAAATCTTATACCCTTGGGATACAAATATCCAGCCTTCTGGGAGCTTCAAAATGAATCTATAGACTATCAAAAGTATTTGATCTATATCTACCATAGAATCTTGAAAAAAATAGTCTTTACAAAATCATGCTAGCAAAGCTTTGTGATCCAACAAGTTTTTTATTTGCAAAAGGTGATAATACATATTTCTGGCAAGCACAAATACTTGGTTCATCAGCAATGCTTATGTTACCATGTGGGTTAAAAATTCTAACAAGAAGAATAGCCCCTAGATAGTAATAATGTTATGTGGGCCCTGTAGCATTTGCTACTCTTGCTATGTGGCTAATCCACCTCTGTAAAAGGCAACAATACTCAGCTATTCTTAATTTTCTAGAGTTTCCTTATGATCTAAGTTTAGAATATAATTCACTAGTTTATGATGCACCAGCACTCCTTCACTGGTCTAACTCCTTTTAATGCCAAACCATATTTATAAGATTCAATACCAAAATTACAAAGCTAAAAACTATTACTTACTGCCGCACTCAGAGACGTCAAATAATTTTTAATGAGTACTTAACGTCAAAAAATGACAATTCTAAACTAGTCGCTATTCTATTATTCTATTCTTGCAGGGTCTATGGTCTAGATTTGAATGAAAAATGTTGACATAAAATACTCATTGAAGTTATTTGACGTCTCTGAGTGCGGCAGTTAATAGTATAAAGAAAATTGTGGATGAAGAAAATTCGAAAAATCATAGTCTTGATTGAAATAGATTTTCCCAACTTTTTCTAACCACCATTTTCTTTGTTACATAATTTCTAAAATTTACCTTTATTATGTTAAAATAAGATTTAGGGCCTGTTTCACAATCGACAAGTAAGTTCGAAGTAGCTTACTTTGCAGTTCAATTGACATATATTTCATATTACAACTGTCAAATGATCTGCGAAGTAAGCTACTTAGAACTTACTTTTCGATCGTGAAACAGGCCCTTAAAATAATAAAGAGGTTTAGCAGGTAAGTTTACTGTACTTATTATAATTTTTTAGGAAATGAAAGCTATGCTGTATACAGCCGTAGAAGAGGCTCCATCATCAGAAAATGTGGAACCAGAGGTGCTCTCCAGACATTTCGCCAATTTTGATGAAACTTTCTTCCATTACTGTGATCAAGAACTTAAGAAAATTAATACTTTTTATTCAGGTAGGTACGTTTTTCTGTTTTTGATTGTTTTTTTCTATATTATATTCTATAAAGAAAATTAAAGACAAGTGCCATGTGGTGACGGCAGAGCAGAATACAATTTGTCACCACCCCAAATCTCTCCCGCGGGTGTCGTAGAGCACACGCCAGATAAGTCTGCGCGCGATGGGTGGCTCTCCTCGCTCACATTACAAAATAGTAGGCGGGGTTATAATTATAATGTTGACCACGCGCAGACTTATCTGGCGCGCAATCTACAAGGCGACTAAAGGTTAAAACAGTGATGAGGAATGGGCAGCAGCGTTCCTCTTATACCACCCTGCAATGTACTGAGTTTTTCGTGTCTGATAAATGGCAATAGGCTCACTCTTACATGGGACCTAACAAAGTTGGCGAAACGTGGGTGTTAATTGACCTCTGCCTACCCCTTCGGGGATATAGGCGTGAACAACTTGTACATTTTATACCTACGTACATAAAGTACGTATGTATAAAATGTACAAGTTGTTTACTATACAAAAGGCGTGAACAGACAGGTAAAAGCAATTGAGAGATCTTTGAGATATGTATTGCTGGGCCTCACATGGCATGCAAAAACCAATGAAAATATTTATTAGTAAGGAATAAGGATGTACCTATATTAAACTTTGTCTGTTATCTAGTATCCATAACATGCCTATGCTCCTTACGTGTAAGAAATATTGATATTACATTAGCCGTGCATTCGGTATAGTTTACGCCGCACTTATGACGTCACACTGCGCTTGCGCCGGTCAAACATAGGTTAGGCTAGGCACACACGTTCGGCAAACGTTCATTTTAAGCCACATGCAAACGTCCAAACCAAACCCAATGCCATACCTAAATGATACGTGTTAATTGAATTTGTTTTCCTTAATGTGCCTTGTGGTGATGACAGAGCAGAATATAGTTGTCACCGCTCCCATCTGTCCCGCGGGTGTCCTATACAAGGCGACTAAGGATAAAGAAAGCAATGAGTAATGGGCATCAGCGTTCCTCTCATACCATCTATTACTACGATAATTCTATAACTGCGATTTACATGCCTGTTACTGTTAGATAGCAATATTACATTGATTCCCCCTTTTACATGGGAGCTAACTTCTTCCTGCCCTTATCCCGCTCTAGGCGGGCACAACATGTCTTCTTCTTCCACTCCTTTCGATCCTTCACCAATTTCTCATCCACTCCTCTCGCTATCATGTCCTCCTTTACACAGTCCATCCATCTCTTCTTTGGTCTTCCTCTCCTTTTACGTCCTTCCACGTTCATTCCTAACATTCTTCTGCCAACATAGCTTTCATCTCTTCGCATCAAACCATCCCAGTCTATTGCTCCGCAGTCTCTCTGTCACTGGTGCTACTTTCAAACTTCCCCTGATATACTCATCCTTATCTTATCTCTCCGTGTCACACCACACATCCATCTGAACATACGCATCTCTGTTACATGCACTCTTCTTCTCTACATGGGAGCTATAATAACATAGATAGAAAATATTCTCTTCTTCTAACATAACATCACATAGCGAAACGTGTGACAATACACTCTGTTTACCCACTTCGGGGCAAAATAGGCGCGATGTATGCACGTATTTTCTGTAAACGGGACCTTATTGTAGTTTAACAGACTGTCAGAATCGTAAATACTTATCGACGTTATAATGACTTAGGAGAAAGTGTTGTACGGCGAACAACTCAATTAAACCACGGTGACAAATAATTTTATATCGTTTTAAAATTGATTAGTTTGATTTCGCGGGTGGGTCAATTTACCCTACTTTCCCGTACAACTGGTTTGATGGTACAGAAGGAGTGGTTTTCGGATAGCAAGCCGTCAATGTTTTTAGATTAGCACCTAAATAATGCCGTTCCAAAATTTTTGCTGATAGTTGCTCAGTATTTAAGCAAATAAAGATTTCTATTCTATAAGACAGTCAACACATAGGTAGGAGCATGGCTGGGGTAAGGATGGATTGTACAATAATGTGACCGAGGTGACAGGTGAATTAACACCCACGTATCGCTCCCATGTAATAAAAGGTGGCGAGCCTATTGCCATATATCAGGCACAAAAAAAACCCAGTACATTGTTAGGTGGTATAAGAGGAACGCTGCTGCCCATTCCTTACACTATTTTGACTTCTGCTGTTTAAGACTTCTCGGCCAACAGTTTATATCCCTCAAATAAAAAGGTACGGATAGATAAATCGGTATAGAAGCCATGCAATGGTCGCTAAGGACAGATTTTTCCGTTTCTACTAAATAGGTTGATCGGTATCTCAGCGTACCAATCCGAACTGCCACATCGGTACTGTAAAACCCGTCTTTATGATTACACCCTAAGAGCGGTTACGCACTACGTCCGATCCGAATCCGTGAAAAATGGTCCGTGGTAGCCGTAGAACTATTTCTATGGTAACTTACGCGCTAGATCCGATCTCCGTCACCCGATTACTTTCCGTCAAGTCACGTCAATCAAGTATTCCAAAAGATGGATCCTGAATTGCTTGGATTTGTATCGGAGATCGGAGTAGTGCGTAAGCAATATCCGAATTCGGTCCGAGTTTTCTAGATCAAGGGTTCGGATCGTAGTGCGAAACCGCTCTAAGAGTAACTGAACCAACATCTTTTGTGTGCTCTGTAAACGTTATTGGTTCTATTATTCACTGTATGTATTCTGCAGTGTTTCCGTACTAACACCTCGAGATACACGAAGAGTTTGGTCAGTGGATTTGTAATTTCGTATTTTTCTAATAATCCATTTAGTGTTGTGTGCCAAGTTTGGACATTATCCCCCTTATTATAAAACATGGACTAAAGTTGGCCATAGCTTAAAACTGATGATGTCGTTTGCTGAATGAAAGACAGAGCTGGCTTCAATTTTAAACCATGACTAACCTTAGTCCATGTTTTATAATAAGGAGGTATAGGACCTACCCATTTCACTGATGAGCCGTCCGGCAAAGATTGCTCCATACTTGTGCATCAAGTGATCGCTGCGTTTAGTATGATGAAAATTCTGCGATGCGGCGCCGCACCGCAGCGCACCGTGTGAAACTGCTCTCTCTCACTGCACGACACCGTTCCAAATAGAGAATACACCCGCTATCATCGCTCCAACACCATAAGCAACTGTTGGTAATGGTGGTTACCATTACCATGGAGGTACTTTGGTACCCGAGGGAGTCAGTAACTGACTCCCTAGGGCACCTACATGGTATGAGTCAAGACCCGATGATATTTTCTCATTCACTCCTCTCGCTATCATATCCTTCTTTACACAGGCCATCCATCTCGTTCTACGTCCTTCCACGTCAACTTTTAGGGGTCCAGCTATTAATAAATGTCCCCTCAACCCATCTGTGGTTGAGGGTTCCAAGTGAAGTTAGATTCCATTTTCGGCCCTTACCATCAAGTGAGATGAAGGGCAAGATTTTCACTGTGTAGCTAAAAAAATATTTTTGATAGCAGAACCCTCTCGATCCACAGAGAAATTGGCGGAGGCGACGCGGAAGTTCGCAACGCTGCAAAGCGAGCTCAAGTCCCACTTCGAGACGGTGAAGCCCAAGGGTGGTGGAGACAGCAAGAGGGCGCAGCTGCCCCGACGGAAGGTTCAGGACTTGAAGCTGGCGTTCAGCGAGTTCTACCTGAGCCTCATTTTGCTGCAGAACTACCAGAACCTGAACTACACGGGATTTAGGAAAATATTGAAGAAACACGATAAGGTACCTAATTTGGACGAAGACACTAACAACGAATCACTGAAATAATGATTTGTAATAATAATTTTTGATAAGAATCTAACCGCCTCCGTGGTTAACTGGTTCGCCATACATACCAACATAAATTTGTACTGCGATTTATGTGCCAGATATATGGCAATAGGCTCGCCACCTGTTACATGGGATCGAACATAATTGGCGAAGGGTGGGTGTTAATTCACCTCTGCCTAACCCTTCGAGGATATAGGCGTGATTTATCTATGTATGTATGTTGCTAAGCAACTAAACTATGCTACGTCTATCAATTATAGAATATTGAAATGGGCCAGTAGATTTTTACTTGAAATTCGCAGGTCTTACGTTATTGTTCATGCTGTAGCCATCTAGTCCTGCGAAGTTGCTGTAATAATTAACTCTGTTGATAATCCAAGATATCGCGTTGCGGACTTCAGGCAGTGTTGACATGCATAACATGCTAAGAGCCGATTTCACCGTCTCTCATAGAAACTGAGTTTAATAAAACTTACATACATACATAAATCACGCCTATATCCACGAAGGGGTAGGCAGAGGTGAACTAGCACCCACGTTTCGCCAATTATATTAAGTCCCATGTAATAGGTGGCGAGCCTATTGCTATTTATCGGGCACAAAAAGTCGCAGTACATTGCTAGGTGGTATAAGAGGAACGCTGCTGCCTATTCCTCATCACTGATTTATCCTTAGTGGCCATGTACGACACCCACGGGAGAGATTTGGGGTGGTGACAATTGTATTCTACTCCGCCGCCACCACACGGCCGAATAAAACTTGGTTTTGATTAATGCAAACTATGTAGCGGAACTCAGTTTAGAGCATAAACCGAGTTCAACTTCAACTGATCGCGTTTAATTCTGCGGTGAAATCGGCCCTTAGTGTGTTCAACACTTCTCAATATAGATCGTTACGTTCTTTAATAGACTGACTCATCAGTCGCAATTAATTTGATACGCCGAAGAAAAACGATTCTCTTTATAGTATTGACGTTCTAATTAGAATCTACACTCCATCGTGTGTCGCGAAATATACCTTCCTGTGTGAGTAATAAAGTTCAAGTTCTGTATTACAATATAAATAATTATAAATCTATGCTGGGTAGAACCTGTGGACCTTGTGCAGTCGCTAATAATGATGACTTTTCTGTAACACGATTTTTTTTTCGCCTTTTTAAATTGGAATCTTGTTTATTTTATTTCATCTTTATTTTTATAGAAACTTTACCAATCGGAGCGTCCATCAAAAGAGTCTACTGTAGTCCGTACACGTTGTATTCAATCCATGCTACTCAAGGTTTTGGTTTAGGTTTTACAGCCTGGTTGTCTGCCCGACACCAACCCTCTTTGGGTATCCCTTATTTAAAGTACGGAACACCAAACAAACATACGTCATTCCACACATCGGAAACTTTCGGTTGGTCACCGAGCTCAGTGGATAACCAGTTGCGGTTAACACTACTGATGTCAAAATTAGACAATAAGCCTGCAGCTCCCGTAGCACGGGACGGGGACAATATCTCCTCGGGGAAAAAAAATATTTTCCCCTCGTTCCAACCCAAGTAGCAAAAAAGTATCTTATAGTGACTTATATACCAAACAATATTTATTCTTATAAAAGTCTTATTCTGCCGCACTCAGAGACGTCAAATATCGTTAATGAGTACTTAACGGTAAATTCGCCCTATATTTTAGGGAAGGTAAAGGGCTATTTTGTAGTGTTTATTTGTAATTTGTTGTTAATTTTTTTTTTGTCTTATTTTGTTGTTTGTGTTGTCTCTGTGCTGTTCAATAAATGTTTTTCTTTCTTCTTTCTTCTTCTTCTTCTAATGTCAAAAATGACAATTAAAAAATTAGTCGTTATTTTTGCCGGGTCTATGGTCTAGATTTAAATGAGATTTTTTTATATTAAGTAATCATTAAAGTTATTTGACGTCTCTGAGTGCGGCAGTTAATCATTTAAAAGAGTGCATTTGGGCACAATTTATAAGAACCTATTCTTCTACTCTATAACTTCCACTAAATCCCGAGACGATACACTGTCAAGTAAGTGGTGGAGAGAGATTTTGTCCACGCCCCGTGCCAGGCTTAAGCCGGGTTCCCACGGTGCGTGATTCTGCGGATCATCACGCACAGCCGACGACCATGGACGGCACCACATAGAGGGGGCTCTTTCAACGGTGCGCGTCGGTCTGTGTAGACCTTTTGAATACTTTTGATAGCTTCATTTCGCAACGCTAAGAGAAAAAGAACCACACCTTTGAAGTTACCGACGGATGCCGGCGCGCCGCCACAGACGTCCTGTGGGGCCATTCAAACGTATGAATCTGACGTTTTACAGAGAAAAGGATATGTCAGTTTCATACTTTTGTATTCTATGCGTTCGATTGGATAAGCCACTTGGCTAGGTCCTCTGACCTACTAGCGAGCGAGCTGGGGGCGTACTATAATTCTCCGAACGAAACTTTGGAACTCACCCTACTCTAATACATGTTCGGATGCTCAAATGAATAATTTTAAGAGTAACTGTAATGCTACGATTATACGCGTTACCTTAATCAATGTAAAATAACCGTATTGTACCAATATTTGTTGGCGGATGGCAACCAACTATAAAATATTTCTATATTTTCAAGTAGGTAGGTATACAAACTTTTTGTTGGTTTCAAACGTTGGTTCGAACGAAGTTTCGGTCTGATAAAGAATTGTAGTAGGAAACGCGCGAAATATCGGCCGTAGTTTCCATTTTCGTTGAATTATAGTTGGCCCCCTGGTCCGCGTCCGTCCGCGGTATGCCGGACCGTGGAAAGTTAACTTTACTGGTTGGCCGAGCGGTATAGGTCACCCGCATTGCGGAGTACGCTGTATCTATTCGCGCATCAGGACAATATTAATTTGTGACCTCATTTCCTTTGCAATAACAACAGTGTGTAATTAATATTCTCCCCGACAGTTATTAAACGTCAGCAACGGTGCCCAATGGCGGGCGGAACACGTAGAGACATCGCACTTCTACACGAACAAAGACATAGACAGACTGATAAGCGACACCGAGGCGACCGTCACAAACGACCTGGAGGGCGGTGACAGGCAGAAGGCGATGAAGAAGCTCCGCGTGCCCCCCCTGGGGGAGCAGCAGAGCCCGTGGACCACTTTCAAAGTGGGACTGTTCTCTGGGTCGTTCATTGTTCTGTTCATCACTGTAGTATTATCTGGTGAGTATCTATTTGAGAAATTTTCAATGTTATCGCCGGGATCTAAATCTGAAACACCAATACATACATTGGCATATCCTCTTCTTCTTCTCCGTGCCCTGTTCCCAGTCTATCTGGGGTCGGCGCAGTATGTTTCCTCTTCCATTCATATCGGTAAGAAGTCATCAACCCATCCACTCGCTTTTCATTCATATTATCCATCACACTAGTAAGGTATGCCGTTGTAAAATCTGTCTAGCCAGAATGAAAGCCGTGTGGTGTCGGTAAAGCTGAATACAACTGTCACTACCCCCATCTCTCACACGGGTGTCGTACAAGGCGATTAAGTGTTAAAACAGAGATTAGTCATGAGCAGCACCGTTTCTCTCATCCCATCTAGCTAAACACTATCCACAGCAGTGGAACTCCCTCAGCAGATGACAGCTGTAGAGAAAACCTCTCAGGGAGTGCTCGTCTGCAAGGCTCGGGGACCATTAGGTAAATGTTTTCGCCGTCCTTAAAAAACCCAATAGATTCTGTACAGTACGCCTATTCGCTAACTTTGACAGTTGAAAGTGATGATCACCGAACTATTTACTTATCCGTTGCTGTTTTCACAGGACAAGTGTCACAATAGCGTTATAGTAAAGTAGTAATGGATCAGTAAATAGTTCGGTGATCATCACTTTCAACTGTCAAAAAAAGTTAGCGAATAGGCCTGCAGGCCTCGCGGCTAACAGTCTTATGATGGGTTCAAACTAATTGAACAATAACTTCACATAATATACTGTTAGTAACTTTATTTAGATATTTTAGATGATTCACACACATATCAATTACTAATCTAGTGCATAATTACATAATGAATGTCCCATCATAGAGAATAGTAGCATAGACCACAACTTACTTCTAGTGTTGCCTGCTACAACACACAGTTTAGGTTCGATATAAATTATTTGTGTGGAAAATGTTTATTCATTTAAATGTTTGCGTCAATTGGGGGCTTAGCAGTCTTAGCTCCATTGATTCCATTGCCCACACCACGGTTATCTCGCAAGGTTAATCGGAGGTAAATGTTGGTACGCGAAAATACTCTTGAGAGTAATGCTTCAACAAACAGATATTTCCAGCTAATCCATTGTCCTCTGATATTTATTTGATTGCAAACTGACCGCAATCACCTTATCACTGTTCAAATGTATCTCGTGCATAAATGTATGCAGATGTGGTATAAATACCTCAAGGGCGGTCAGACTGTACCTACATACAACATACATACGCCTCTTACCCCCCAAATACAGAAACTCTACTCAAATTTTGACCACTGCTCATAAAGTTAAGTGGACATACATAAATCACGCCTATACTCCCGAAGGGGTAGGCAGAGGTGAATTAGCACTCACGTTTCGCCAATTATGTTAGGTCCCATGTAATAGGTGGCGAGCCTATTGCCATTTATCAGGCACAAAAGCCGCAGTACATTGCTAGGTGGTATAAGAGGAACGGTGCTGCCCATTCTCTGTCTTTGCCTTTAGTCACCTTGTACGATACCTGCGGGATAGATGGGGGTGGTGTCAAGAGGCATGTTGACTAATTTTGAAAAACTACACCGTGTTTTTCTTACGTGTCTACCTTACCCAAAATAAATTATTTTTTGTAAAAACTATCGATTTTGATAGAAAAACATGTTTTGAATAATGCAATTTAAAATTTTCGCCTAAACGCCAAAATAGCAATGGCGTCTGCGTGACGTCACTATTTGGTAAAAAGGTCAGTTTCTATAATAAACTAACGTGAATTTGATGTGGAAATGGCCATAGGCTCGCCACCTATTACATGGGACCTGACCTAGTTGGCGAAACGTGGGTGCTAGTTCACCTCTGCCTACCCCTTCGGGGATGTAGGCGTTATTTATGTATGTATGTATGTAAATTATTATTATAAATTATTATATCAGTGATTCTTTGTTAGTGTCATCATCCCTATTGTACAATATAGAGAACGTGAATTAACATACATACATAATCGATGTAGGTATTTACCTTTTTTTTTTTAATGCCAGACGTTTCTTTTCGTTAAAAGTAAAAAAAAGGTGAGAATTGTATTCTGCTCTGCTGTCACCACACGTTCTGCACAGACTTTAATGTAATGAGAAAGAAAAGGAACAAAGGCGTTATTTATGTAGGTATGTATGATGTATGTTGGTATGAAAATTAACCGGCATTCTATTAGCCGTTTATCTTACATACATACATACATAATTCACGCCAATATCCCCGAAGGGGTAGGCAGAGGTGAACTAGCACCCACGCTTCGCCAATTAGGCTAGGTCCCATGTGATAGGTGGCGAGCCTATTGCCATTTATCGGGCACAAAAGTCGCAGTACTTTGCTAGGTGGTAGGTATAAGAGGAATGCTGCTGCCCATTCCTCATCACTGATTTATCCTTAGTCGCCTTGTACGACACCCACGGGAGAGGTTTGGGGTGGTGACAATTGTATTCTACTCTGCCGTCACCACGCGGCCAATATCTTAATTTATTATATTACTGTTTTTTTTCTTCTCTTCCAGCGTTATTCCACGAAGGTGCAACAGAGAACTTCAAAACCGCCTTCCGGTTGTACAGGGGACCATTTCTGCTAGTCGAATTCATATTCCTGATCGGCATCAACGTGTATGGGTGGCGATCGTCGGGCGTGAACCACGTGTTGATATTCGAGCTGGACCCCAGGTAGGATATTCATCGATGATCGATATTTGTCGATGGTGAGTAAACAATATAACCATCGATGTTTAACTGAAAGACATCTATGTATTACTTCGATATCATCGATGTGTTGACTTCGATCCGTCGTGTGGTGACTTGACTGCAGCGCAGAATACAATTGTCACCATTAGCCTTAGCGAACATTGGTTATAATATTTTCACGTTTAACGTCGGGTTAAATAATGAATATGCCAAACACCTAATTATACGCGAGTCTTATCCCTAAAAGTTGTTTTATTTCGAACATTGGTTAGTTTACGCAAGCCACTGCGCTAGCGAGCTCCTCTTAAAACATGTATTTATTATTACTTGACTTGTGTGTGTATGTATTGTATGTATGATCATCCTTCCAGAAACCATCTGTCGGAGCAGCATCTGATGGAGCTCGCGGCGATATTCGGCGTGGTCTGGGCGCTTAGCATACTGAGCTTCATATACAGCGCGAGCCTAAGCATACCGCCCTTCGTAAACCCGCTAGCCCTAGTGATAATTATGCTCGCGTTCCTTATGAACCCCTTGAAGGTGTTCAGGCACGAGGCGCGGTTTTGGTTCCTCAGGATATGCGTGAGTATCAAATTTGATTGCCCGACTGGCGTGGCCACCGAAACGCGATATGATAACGTCGTTTATCGCTTTCAACTGTCGAAAATCCATGGGTTTATCGTCTTTTATGGATATTTTTATGGATTTTTCGCTTCGCCCCGTCAAAAATCCATGAATTTTTGACAGTTCAAAACGATAAATGGCTATCATTCATGTTATATTTTAACGGCCTGTTTCACAATCGATAAGTAAGTTCTAAGTAGCTTACTTCGCACATCATTTGATAGTTGTAATATGAAATATATGTCATTTGAACTACAAAGTAAGCTACTTCGAACTTACATGTCGATTGTGAAACAGGCCCTAAGAAAAATAAATTAAGATTATCACAGGCAAATTGAAAAGTTTATTAGTCATTTACAATAATTTTATAATAATTTATTTCTGACTAAAAATCCACCCAAAAAAATATGAGTACCTAAAATAATGTCCTTTAATTTATCGTTAACTTTCGATAGTGGTGCCACATCACTTTTTTTTAATTTTTTGGCAACACCGGTAATGTCTTTTTAGTATCTGAGATAAGAAAATAGACTTTAGTATAATTATTATATAAGTAGGTATATTATTTTTTTGTGGTGCCGTGTGGTGATGAAGTGCGGCGGAGTAGAATACAATTGTCACCACCCCAAATCTCTCCCGTGTCGTACAAGGCGACTAAGGATAAATCAATGATGAGGAATGGGCAGCAGCGTTCCTCTTATACCACCTAGCAATAGCAATGTACTGCGACTTTTGTGCCCGATATATGGCAATAGGCTCGCCACCTATTACATGGGACCTAACATAATTGGCGAAACGTGGGTGCTAGTTCACCTCTGCCTACCCCTTCGGGGATATAGGCGTGATTTATGTATGTATGTATTTTTTTAAAGATGATGATGATAACTTTCAGGGCCGCATCCTAGCGGCGCCGTTCGTCCCAGTGCTGTTCGCGGACTTCTGGCTCGCCGACCAGTGGAATTCGTTTGCGAACGCTTTCCTAGACTTCCACTATTTAGTAGCGTTCTATGTATCCGGCGGAGACTGGTTCAACGTCAAAGGTAAATATAAAATTACGTCATAATAATGTGACTTCTTCTCCCTGCACTCTTCCCAGGCTATCTGGGTTATCAAGCTATCCACTTCCTTTTGATTCATATCATCCATCACACTGGAAAGGTGCTCGTGATGAATGAATATATTGAAAATAGACGGAATGGACCATGTCTAGAGACCGTGGAACGGAGAGAGTGATCTTTGAGTATGCTGTTGTTGGTGGTTTGCCCTCCACCATTCGGGTGCCCCAAGGTGCTTATGGTCTACACCGGGCAATGACCCAATGAATTAATAAATATTAATGCACCTTTATTTAACACCTTGTATATGTACTTATTTATTAAAATGGCAACACCACATGTCTTTTCAGACGTGTTCGAGTCGACACACTGGTTCATAATAAGCAGGGGCTTAGTGAATATTATACCGGCGTGGACCCGCTTCTGGCAATGCTTGCGCCGGTACCGAGACAGCAGAGAGGCTTTCCCTCACCTGGTGAACGCTGGCAAATATTCCACCACGTTCTTTGTGGTACTGTTTGCTACTCTGCGGACCATGTATCATGGTGAGTTTTGTGGTTGGTTTAGGGCCGGTTTTTTTAATGCATAGTTTTTTTTTCTTTATTTTGAAGGACTTTTATCTTTACAGACATGTCAGTCCTATCGTGAACTTATATACTAAATTAACAAATCATCTGAGCCAACTAACCTAATATGTTATTGTCGGAAGATAGTCGCGGCAGACATATAAAGCGATACAGCAGTCTGGCCTCCTCGGACACCGGTTGGGCCAGAATGCTGTTAAACACACCAATGTCTGACAAACTGTTAACATATTGTTAAAGGAGGGAGGGGCTCGCTAGCGCAGTGGCATAGCGCGCTTGGTCTGCGATTGCGAAAATTAAGCAATGCTCGCTAAGGCCGGTCATTGGATGGGTGACCAAAAATTTATTATCTCGAGTTCCTCCGTGCTTCGGAAGGCACGTTAAGCCGGTGGTCCCAGCTGCATCTGCAGTCGTTAATACCCACCAACGCACCAACTGGGCCAGCGTGGTGGGTTATGGCCCAATCTCCCTATATTCTTCCATCCATAGGGAAGGCCCGTGCCCCAGCAGTGGGGACATTAAAGGGCTGGCGATGGTGATGAATATTGTTAAAAATTGTTACTTATCTTTAAATATCACTGATGTTTAACAATTAGTAACAATATGAGACTGATATTTATCCATTAGTAACTAAAATTGTTACCAATGGTTATGTATCAGACTTATATTTAGCAATTAGTAATAGTTTTTAACAATTGGTTGAGTTAACTATGGATCAAAAAACCGGCCCTTACTGCCGCACTCAGAGACGTCAAATAACGTTAATGAGTACTTATCGTCAAAAAATGACAATTCAAAACTAGTCTCTATTCTTGCCGGGTCTATGGTCTTGATTAGAATGAAAATTTTTGACATTAAATACTCATTAAAGTTAATTGACGTCTCTGAGTGCGGCAGTTAGTCATTTTGGCTTACCAACAAGTGCAACAGTTTAACAATTATGGGCATGATGACTAATTTTGTAAAACTTCACCACATTATTTCATGTATCTACTTTACATAAAAAATAAATTATATTTTTGTAAAATATGCATTAAGATTTTCATAGAAAAAAACATGTTTTGGATAATGCACTTTAAAATTTCCGCCCAACCAGCAAAGTTGTCAGTGTGACGTCACTATAGCGTAAAACATGACAGTTTCTATAGTATAGAGTGAATTAGAATGGCAGATAAAATGTCAAAAAAATTGTGACGTCACGCGCCGTTTGACCTAATATGGCGGATTGCTAAATTTTGTTTTTTATAAAATAAATATCACTCACAAGTATAATAGTAGCAGTAGCAGCGTGTGACAAGAAAGCAGAATAAAATTATCACCGCCCCCATCTCTCCCGTGGGTGTTGTACATGGGTTACTAAGGGTTAAAATAGCAATAGGCAGCAGCGTTATGCCTGTTAGCAGTTCACTGCGATTTTGTGCCCGATAGATGGCAATAGAGTCGCCACCTATTACATTGGTGAAACGTGGGTGTCTCTGCCCACCCCTTCGGGGATACAGGCGCGATTTACGTATGCATGCATGCATGTCACTTAGACTTTGACTAAGCCTCTTACCCCCGAATATAAAAACGCTTCTCAAAGTTTGAGTCCTGCTTAATATTTAAGTATTGTCAAAATTGACTTTTATCCATACAAATTCTGACAGCCATTGTCCACTTAACTTTATAACCAGTGGTCATAATTTGAGTAGCGTTTCTGTATTTGGGTGTTACCTACTCTGCTAGGTCAGTACGAGCCGATCTGCCTACCCATTCGGGCATGTACTAGATGTAACAGAAAGGTGTAGTCAAATTTAAAGGGGTTATTGGGGCCATCAAACTGACAAACTTTCTCTAAGGGACCAAAATCGAAATCTCAGTAGAAAAATCACTTGCCCATACTAAACCGAGAACCAGCTGACATCAGTTTGTATGAGGGAGTGTTTAATTTTTTCTGAGATTTCGATTTTGGTCCCTTAGCGAAAGTTGTTCAGTTTGATGGCCTGGATAACCCCTTTAAATATGACTATACCTCTCTGTTGTACCTTGTAGACGTGATATATTTATGCATGCGTGTCACTTACTGCCGCACTCAGAGACGTCAAATAACGTTAATTAGTACTTAATGTTAAAAAACGACAATTCAAAACTAGTCTCTTTTCTTGCCGGGTCTATGGTCTAGATTTGAATGAAAATTTTTGACATTAAATACTCATTAAGTTAATTGACGTCTCTGAGTGCGGCAGTTAGACTTTGACTAAGGTGCTCCTCTGTCAGGCCAGTACGAGGCCATCTGCCTACCAGTTCGGGGATACAGGCGTGATGTACGGTCGCGGTCAGAAACTGTTTACCAGTTTTGAAATTACATTCTATATCACACTTTTTTCACTAAAGTCAAAAATGCCATATTAAGTTACTTAATGTAACTTGATACCGTGTGCCGTGTGGTGACGGCAGAGTAGAATACAATTGACAGCATTTCATTTTTTCACAATACCTTTATTCTGATGTTATATGAAATTAAACCGAAAATGAAGACACCCATATTTTTTATTTCTTCTGAATTCCATCGTTTTCATACAAAAAATCATGATTGAAATACCGATCATTCTAAACAGGCGTAAGTGCCAAATGACGTCACTCTCGTGGACGAATGGGGAAATCACTTTTGACTCGAAAAATAAAAATATCACTTGTCAAAATTGACGAACTGGCGTTTCCGGTGTCAAAAATAAAAACATTTTATCTGAAATGTTTGAAATTAATTTCAAAGTCAAATACCTTTTAAATTAAAGTTTATGAAGGATTTCAATTTATTGCTATTCTAATATTGTTAATTTCGACGATGACGATTAATAACATTGGATTTGATTTATGACTGACGTCTGTCATCATGTCTATGATAACTTTTTTATTCTTCCATCTAGGAAGGCAAACGTTTTAATTCATACATCCCCGACCGTGACGTCATCGCATGATTTTTACATTTTATTTTTTTTCTCTGTAATTAAGTAATGAAAAAATTTAATAAAAATATTTTCGAATTCAGGATTGGAAAATAAAGCAACGGTATTTTTATTTTGGGAAGTTGTAATTTTTGAAATGTTGTCAATTGTCACCACCCCAAATCTGTCCCGTGGGTGTTGTACAAGGCGACTAAGGATAAATCAGTGATGAGGAATGGGCAGCAGCATTCTTCTTATACCACCTAGCAATAGTACTGCGACATTTGTGCCCGATTAATGGCAATAGGCTCGCCACCTATTACATGGGACCTAACATAATTGGCGAAACGTGTGTGCTAGTTCACCTCTGTCTACCCCTTCGGGGATGTGGGCGTTATTTATGTATGAATGTATGTACTTTTTTTTTACCCCGACTGTATGCATGCATGTCACTTAGACTTTGACTAAGGTGCTCCTTTGCCAGGTCAGTACGAGGCGAACCGGTACGATAACCCGTTCCTGTACGCGTGGTTCGCCTGCCAGCTGGTCTCCTCTCTGTACACGTACACGTGGGACGTGAGGATGGACTGGGGCCTGTTCAGTTGTGGGCCCGGCGCCGAGAACCGGTTCCTGAGGGAGGAGATCGTGTACAGCCCCGGGGTGAGTGCTCGAGACCTCGGCGTAGTTAACGCCGGTTTTTTGATGCATAGTTAACTCGAGCAATTCCTAAAAATTGTCACTCATGGTTGAAAAAAAGTCAAAAACGAGTTTGCTGCGGTGACACATAGAACTAATTGTTATTTGTAATAGCAAATCTGATTTGTTGTCTAACTCTGGTACTTCAATTGTCAAATTTTTTGGTAATTTTGTGATTTATTTGTATTTTAATTTATTAGCTTTGCAATTCAACGGTTATCTGACTAAAAATGAACAAAACAATAAAAAGTGGCCCTAGTACACCCGAATTAAAAAAAAAAAACACTCTTCGTCCCTGTTTTTTTTTGCATCCAGATGCATCCTGGACCAATGGCTTAACGTGCCTTCCGAGGCACGGAGGAACTCGAGATAATAAATTTTTGGTCACCCATCCAATGACCGGCCTGAACGACATTGCTTAGTTAACGCAATCGCAGGCCAAGTGCGCTATACCACTGCGCTAGCGAGCTCCTTATACTATCAGGCATTACGCTCGCCACATGTTATTACATGGTACCTAGCGTAATGGGTGAAAGGTGGGTGTTAATAATCATCTCTGCCTACCTATTACTGGATATAGGCCTGCCAGGTTAGCATGACCATCCAAAAACGATATGATATAGACATTTATCGCGTTGAACTCACTAAAATCATTGAATTTTCGACATTTCAAACCAATAAATGGCTACATCTTTATGATACAGCTTTAGAGGCTTAATCAATTATTCTATTCAGCCTTATTCAAGTGTTAAAATCCAAAGTTTTTTGACTGTTCAACGCGATAAATGGCTATATCGTATCGTGTTTTGGTGGTCATGCTAGGGTAGGGGTGCTGGCTTATGTATGCATGTGTTGTATTTCAGTTCTACTACTTCGCCATCGTTGAAGACTTCATTCTGCGGTTCATTTGGATAGTGTCCTTTCTACTAACGGAGAATAACCTGGTTGGCCCTGAGACCATGGTGTCCATCCTCGCACCGCTCGAAGTATTCAGGTATTGACGGCTTTCTATAAATATTTTTGTAGAAATAATTTTTAATAAATTGATTTTACAACAAACTGTTTGAGCAATAAATAAAATTACAAATTAAAACAGTGGTGAGGAATGGGCAGCAGCGTTTCTCTTACCACCAGCTAGCAATGTACTGCGTTTTTTCGTGGCCGATAAATGGCAATAGGCTCGCCGCCTATTGCATGAGACCTAACATAATGTGCGAAACGTGGGTGTTAATTCACCTCTGCATACTGCCCTTATCATATTCTAAGTAGGGTCTGCACAACATTTCTTCTTCCACTCTCCTACCCTCTATTGGATGTGACCTCAGCATGAGCTCCTCTCTTTCTCATACTATCTTTCACACAATCTATCCGTCACTTCTGCGGTCTTCCTCTCGTTATATTTTATGACATATTTCATTGTCTCATAACTTCATGTAAAGGGAGGAACAAAACTTGCTGAGTTTCTTGCCCGTTCTTCTCAGAACAAGGCCTCCTGGTAGTTTACGAACGGATGGTGTAGCTTATAACGTTAAATATTGGAAACAGTTTTTCTTTGACACACACGTTTCCAATGTTTAATGTTATTTCTTTGACGATTCATGAGTGTATTCTAAAATACATCATCAATACACCAATATTGTTTACATTTTGTCCCAAGCCCAAGTGAATGGGGTGTGATGTGTCTTTTAATATAAATTACAAAAATAAAAATGTGTAACACCAATATTTCAAAGCAGCTGACAGTTTTATTTGTCTGTAATTGATGATGTATTTAAAAATATACGAGTACGAATAAATTGTGAATTCCAGACGCTTCATCTGGAACTTCTTCCGCTTGGAGAACGAACACTTGAACAACTGCGGCAAGTTCCGAGCCGTGCGAGACATCTCCGTCGCCCCGCTCGACTCGTCCGACCAGGCGGACATCATCCGGATGATGGACCATCCCGACGGGGTTGTCAACAGGTACGTAGAAGACAGCCGCACTGGCCAAGCGTGGTGGGGTATGGCCCATGTCCCTATATCCTTCCATCCATAGGGAGGGCCTGTACTCGGTTTGGTTGGTGTGTAGGACGTTTTCCATGTCCGCCTAGCTAGCTACCACCATCTGCTGGAGTGACATCCTGAAACGAAAATGTCGTTTTGCGAAAGTGACGACCTGCGAAAGAGTCGTTTCGCGAAAGTAACATTATGCGAAAGTGTTCACATTTTTCACGATGACATTAATTTGCGAAAGTAACGTTCTGCGCCAAGACCTTTCGAGTTTTTCAGTTCTGTTGCTAGGTCAAACTGATCTCTTTTATGTCTGATTGATTTGTTTGACCTAGCGACAGAACTGAAACATACAGAAAATGAACGAGATTGACTCAAGGTGATTGACCGTCCCGGAAGCTCATTGGACCGTTGAGCCATATACGAAATGTCCGCCCATATAAATATCACGTTCTTACCACAGGCTAACGAAGAAGAAGAACCCCAAGAAGCCCAAAGAGAGTGACAGAAAGCCGCTGTTGAAGAAGGAGTCCATACAGGAACTGCAGTTGGACATCGACCTGTCCTCGAAGATGCTGTGACGCGCGCCCACTATGCGAATATATTTTTAGAATGTTTCCCGAGTTTTATTCACTTCATTTTTGTTTTAAAGGGGTATTGGGCATTTTGGTCTACTGTCCTATGAACTTGAATCGTGTATATTGTGTTTAGCTTATGTCACTTTCATTTTTAACATACATACATAAATCACGCCTATATCCCTGAAGGGGTAGGCTGAGGTGAACTAGCGTTTCGCCAATTATGTTAGGTCCCATGTAATAGGTGGCGAGCCTATTGCCATTTATCGGGCACAAAAGTCGCAGTGCATTGCTGGGTGGTATAAGAGGAACGCTGCTGCCTATTCGTCATCACTGATTTATCCTTAGTCGCATTGTACGACACCCACGGGAGAGATTTGGGGTGGTGACAATTGTATTCTACTCTGCCGTCACCACGCGGCATTTTGTTGTAATATATACTCTTTTATAATCTAATTTAGTGTCAATTTTTGAAATACTTAAGTTACAATTCTTTTTGGCTATCATACTTACTTCAAAATAAATACCGACAGTAAACAGACGTTTTCTTTAATTTTACGCTTTTCAACAATTATTTTACAACAATCGTTATCAGCACGAAGCTCTAAAGTGGATTAAAGTAAATATTAATATCTGGAAATTCTGTGGTGATATTTCTTGAAGTCGGTGGTAATTTTTTCGTTGTACCAAATGTCACGAGGCGACTATATGGTAAGAGAAAATCATTCCACTAATTTGCCTTCTATAATTTTACGCAATAGAGATGACTACAGTAGATGGAAGTTTAGAATGCGTAATTATTTATTACATGAGGACTTATGGGAAGCAGTCGACGGTTATCCTACTGGAGATACCACACCCGATCCTCTTAAAACAAGAAAAGATAGGAAGGCACTTACTTCAATTTGCATGACGGTAGATGATTCTGCTATCATACATGTAACCAATGCCAAGACAGCATCAGAAGCTTGGTTGGCTTTACAAAAGGCTTATGAAGATAGAGGAATGGGACGCAAGTTAGCTTTAGAGCGCAGGCTATATAGACTATGTCTTGATGATTATGATGATATTGAGAAATATATTCATTCGGTTATGAGTACTGCTCAAAGTTTAGCTGACATAGGGAAAATAATTGAAGATTCATCGTTAGCTGCAATCTTATTAGGAGGCTTAACCCCAAAATTTGATCCTCTTGTTATGGCCTTGGAAAATAGTAATGTCGAAATTACTACAGATTTGGTGAAGGAAAAACTTCTAAATGAAATGTCAAAAGGTCAGCTTTCAAAAACGGATGGAACCGCTTTACGGTCTGATGTAAGCCGTCGTGATAAACCGAGAAAGAAAAAACCAATAGTATGTTATGATTGTAAAGAGCCAGGACATAAAAGGCCAGATTGTCCGTTGAGAAATTTGAAAAAACCAAAGGAGTCAACGTCACAGCAAGCACTTGGCGTAGATGATGGCAATTCCGTGGACCACTGGATTATTGACTCTGGCGCTTCACAACATATGACTTTTAGGAAGGACTGGTTTACGACCTATAAATCGAAAGACTCTGTAAGTGTTACTGTTGCTAACGGAGAAAGAGTTAGTTGTGTTGGTTTCGGTGACATTTCTATAGCTACTTCATCAAATGTAAATCGTATTAATAATGTTATATATATTCCTAAGTTAAAAACTAATCTTTTATCTGTACATAAATGTGTCGAGAAAGGATTCTCTATTTTGTTTGATAAGAATGGTTGTAATCTTTTTAGAAGTGATACCTTTTCCTTTACAGGAGAATCTGTTTTGAGTGGTTCAGTTAGCAGAGGGCTGTACAAATTAAACTGTACTGTAAATTCCCCTTGCAACACTGTGTTCGATTCGTGTGCGGTTGAAACTATATCCGAATATGAATTGTGGCACAGGCGCTTAGGACACCTATGCAGAATTGGTATGGATATATTAAAAAATAGTAATGTAGGTATTGATTATAAGACTGTAGATAGAAATAATTGTATAGCTTGTGTGGAAGGTAAACAATCGCGAAAACCTTTCAAAAAGATTGTGTATGATAAGGCATCTTCTTTACTAGAGCTGATACACTGCGATTTATTTGGACCGACGAATACAACTTCGTTCCAAGGCAGTAAATATTGCTTAGTTTTAATTGATGATTTTTCGCGTAAAATATTTGTTTATTTCTTGTCATCGAAAGGAGATGTGAAAGAAAAGTTTAAACTCTTTCATTTATTAGTCGAACGTCAGACTGGGGCAAAATTAAAAATTGTGAGGACTGACAATGGAACAGAGTTTGTTAATCAGGAACTAACAAATTATTTCTCTTCCCATGGTATAGTACATCAAACGACGGTACCTTATTCTCCGCAGTCAAATGGAGTAGCCGAACGTACTATACGCTCTATTGTGGAAAAGTCGCGTTCCATGTTAGCAAGCAGTGCACTGCCTTTTTCTTATTGGCAAGATGCTGTTGAGACTGCTGTATATTTAAAAAACAAGTCACCTCACCGTGCTTTAGGTCGTTCGCTAACACCTTTCGAAAAATGGTATGGCACTAGGCCTAATCTAACACATTTAAAAGTATTCGGATGTCGAGCTTTAGTGCATACACCTTCGTGTCATAGGACAAAGTTTGACGTGAAAGCACAAGAATGTATATTTGTAGGTTATTGTCAAGATGTAAATAGTTATTATTTTAGAGATGCTAGGTACCCCAAGAAATTAGTTAAGGCTAGAGATGTCACTTTCTTTGAGGATTGCTTCACTCCTTTGAAGTCTAGTGAAGGACATGAAAATAATATTCACCTCGGACCTACTTTGCAATTGTCAAGGGATGAACAACTTCCGATTGTTTCTGAAGACCCTGACATTGTTAATAGGGAAGTGAGTAGTCCTTTGCCTGGGACTTCAACCGATCTTGAAGCTCCAGACAACAGTGATCCATTTGCGGTATGTCCACTAAGGGGGGAAGAGGTTGTAAATACTCCACTTAATTTGCCATTATCAGAAGAAGGGCAAAGGTATCCTTCAAGAGTTCGAAAACCACCCGATTACTTTTCTTACAATATCTTAGACACAGAATACTCGGAACCTACAAGCTATTTTGAGGCGATGAACTCTGATGATTCTTCTAAATGGCAGGTTGCGATGCAAAGTGAGTATCAGTCTCTGATGAAATTGAAAACATGGAGGTTAGTAGACAAACCTGATAAGAAGGTAATACATAGCAAATGGGTGTATAAGGTGAAGATGGATGCACATGGGAATGTAGTCAAATACAAAGCACGACTTGTAATAAAAGGCTATAGTCAGGTCGAAGGAATCGACTACAAAGACACGTTTGCACCTGTTGTTCGACATTCATCTTTACGAACACTTATGGCACTTGCGACAAATCTTGGTCTCAAGATGAGACACTTGGATGTGGAGACTGCATTCCTCAATGGAGATCTATCCGAGGAAGTATACATGCATCAGCCACAAGGATTTGCAGTAAAAGGGCAAGAAAACAAAGTTTGTTTGTTGCAAAAGTCTCTCTATGGACTTAAGCAGGCACCTAGGTGTTGGTATAATAAGCTAAGTGAAACGTTAATTAAAATAGGTTTCACTAAAATACCATCGGAGCCTTGTGTGTTCATAAAACTTTTTGGTTCAGACCTTGTCATCTTGGCTTTCTACGTAGATGACATAATAGCATTTTATAGAAAAGATATTCATTTTGACACTGTCAAAAATTACTTACAAAAATATTTCACAATAAAAGATTTAGGAAATTTAAGTTATTATTTGGGCATTAATGTTTTTCAAAATGAAGATGAAATAAGAATAAACCAAAAAACGTACATTTTGAATCTACTGAAAAAGTTCAATATGGAACAATGTAAAGGATTTAGTACACCTTTGTCAAATAATAAATTAGAAGATGAAGACAAAGACGGTAAGCATTCCAATGAAATGTATCCTTACCAGAGTTTGATTGGTTGTTTATTGTTCTTGGCTGTAAATACTAGGCCAGACATTGCCTTCGCGACTAGCTACCTGAGTCAATTTAATACCTGTTACACTAAGACTCATTGGATCGCCGCAAAGCGAGTTCTTCAATATCTGAAGGAAACTATAGATTTTTCTATTACTTATAGGAAGTCTGATAAGCCACTTGTCGGATATACAGATGCAGATTGGGGAAACTGTAAAATGGACCGACGTTCATATACGGGATATCACTTCCAATTAGGAAATGGACCAGTATCTTGGGCTTCTAAAAAACAGCCGACTGTTGCACTGTCGTCAGCAGAAGCAGAATACATGGCTCTTACTGACGCTGCTAAGGAAGCTGTATATTTAAGGCGGTTTATATCTGAGGTATGTGGTCATAAACCTAACTGTATAACTATATATACTGATAGTCAAAGTGCTCAAAGTATAGCGAGCAATCCTGTTTATCATAACAGAACAAAACATATTGATACTAAGTACCATTTTATAAGAGAGAAAGTATCAGAAAATATTATAGGTTTAAAGTTTATTAAGAGTACAGAAATGCCTGCGGATGTAATGACAAAACCATTAGGGCGTATAGCTCATAATAAATGTGTAACTTGCATGGGTATAACTTGATATTTGTAGTTACTTGACCTATATATTTTATAAATATTTATAATGTTGGCTACTTATTGTTTATGTTTTATGGGATAGTTATGTGACTAATGTGTTTGTTTTTGAGACTTAAGTTTGTACCTAAATTTAGATTAAGGGGGGATGTTGTAATATATACTCTTTTATAATCTAATTTAGTGTCAATTTTTGAAATACTTAAGTTACAATTCTTTTTGGCTATCATACTTACTTCAAAATAAATACCGACAGTAAACAGACGTTTTCTTTAATTTTACGCTTTTCAACAATTATTTTACAACACATTTTCATTTTTAAATTGTGATAAAACTGGATTTATACCACGTACCTTCCAGGTACACGGTATAAATCCCGTTTTATCACAATTGAATCGTATAGCAATGGATAGGTTGTTTCTAGAGGGATAGAAGTTATTATGGGATCACGGTCGCCATTTTGGATTTTTGTCACATACCGGCGCTATACGCTATAATACTGGAGAGATCTGTTGAACTCAAACTCTCTAACTGCCGCACTCAGAGACGTCAAATAACGATAATGAGTACTTAACGTCAAAAAATGACAATTCAAAACTAGTCGCTATTCTTGCTGGGTCTATGGTCTAGATTTGAATGAAAATTTTTGACATTAAAAACTCATTAAAGTTAATTGACGTCTCTGAGTGCGGCAGTTAGTATTTTTGTTATATTCGTCAAACGGCTGAACTGATTTGAAGCATACATTTATGCCCATTGTCCTTTATCTGACACTATTATCTAGGTTGTCTGACACTATAATACCTAAAGAGCAAGAAACCCCCCGAAAAGTTAAGATATCAATAATATCAAAATAAGGACACTTGTAAAACTAATTGCTGTACACAACCAGTGAAGACAGACTAAACGGCTTGGTTCTATGAATATTCACTATTGAACCAACAATACTAAAACCTAGCTAGGCCCGTGCCAAAGAGGGGTGGTGACAGGCAAGCGGGCGGCTTTAAAACCTGAGAAATGCCTGTCAGAATTCGTATGGAAAAACGGGGGTAAAAATGATAAAAATGAGCTGTAGAATCGATGACTTGCCGACCATGTAGATAGATGGTGGTGATTTTCATCTGCACACTTGGTATTACTTAGCACATATTAAACTTGCAAGGCAATTTCTTGCTGTCATAACTTTTGTACCTACCAGGATCGAACCTGGGACCTTTTGGCCAGCAATCTTGAGTTTTTGACCAAGATGACTTAGTAATTAGATCATGGTCATCAAGATTTTCAACCTTGATTGGATACATTATTTTATATTAACGCAATTTTAAGTAAAACAAGCACATGTGATTATTAAACTAATATAATATTAGACATTGCATTATCAACAGATCAGTATAAATATTAAAATTTATTACAATAATAATAGTGTTACGAAAAGCACAAAAATGCGCAACAATACTACAACAACGGCTTAGCAAAAAATAAACTTAATTAAAACTTTAATTAATTATTAATTCATATATTTACAAATTTAAGGCGTGTTTACCAGGGCTTGGATTCGTAATTACTGTTATTTACCAAAATACATAAATTGAAGTAACCATTATGTACTATAAAAAGAAGTCAGAAAAATTATTGCCCTTGTATTTGATAATAATTTAATTAAAAGCAAAGCCAAGCTTAACCTTAAAGTACTACACGGTATTTGCAAAATTTGCTGTTAGAAATTTATTTCTACAACTCGGGTAAACGTTGGCTTACAACGTGAAGTTGGAAGGTAAGAAAATTTTCGGCAACTTAACTAACGTCCTGGTCATACGAATGGTATTAGCAGCCGCTCGGATTGCGTAGGAAGCGGGTTCGATTCTCGCATCAGGACAATAATTTTTCTATCTTTATTCTTACACTTCTTCTTTTTCTTTGTATGTAACTGACAACTAAGCAAAAAATTTTATTTGAACCGAAGACAGGTACTGCACATACAACTTTAGTTGAATGTGTAACATCTTAATGTGTTACCAAAAACCTATAGTAAGTAAGTACCTAGGTAATACCGGTATAGATTCCATACAAAAAATCACAGTTTCACAAGCCCCTGGTGTTGACAGCATGTGGCGTCATGCGTCAGGTGATCTGTAACAAATAAACTGATTTAAATATCACAATATATAAGTCACCGATTGCAACAGAATCGGTGACAGTGAGAGAGTGGTGGAGAGAGACCGGCGGGTAACGCAGGGTCCCAATATTCTATCAACAGTTGAAAATAGACGTACTACAGCTTAGTTGCTTACCCCGGAATACAAAAATGCTTCTCAAAATTTGAGTTCTGCTTACCTTTAAGTATTGTCAAAATAGATGTTTTTCCGTACAAATTCTGGCAGGTAGAGTCCACTTCACTTTATGAGCACTGCTCCTTTGAGTGCCGTTTCTGTATTCGGTTCGTGGGTTAGCAACTTCTGTTGTTTATCGTAATATTACAAAAAAATGCCAGGCAACTAAACTTTAGTAAGCTTACTTTTAACTGTAGATCTATAGAATATTGGGACCTGCCTGGATGTAAGGGTTCTGACATGGTGAGGGATAGACAAACGTTCCTGGTGCACCACCAAGCAATATTGTATTTTAAGAGGTCTGTGGATAGCAATAGGCTCGCCGCCCATGACATGGGACTTATCTTTAATTATAGGGTTTTGTATTTATAAGGTATATCATCAAATAGTCCTTCAATGTATTCTAAATTAAGATTACCAAATAACTGTAACTCGCTTTATTCATAGAATACGTATTATATCGCGCCTATTTATCCGCAAACGAGCAGGCAGAGGTGCATTTGGCTATTTTCGTAATTTGTCTACTAAGCTAGCATTCGGAGTATGCGATATTTTCATGTATCTTACTTATGGGCCCATTCACTGCGAATTCTTATACGTAATTGCAACTTAAAATCCACTCGGAAACACTCATTAAATGAAGCACACGCAGGGCTAAAATAAAACCGGCCAAGTGCGAGTCGGACTCGCGCACGTCGGGTTCCGTACCATTATCTATGGGATTGTATGGGAACACCCTTAAATATTTATGTTATTCTGTTTATTAGTATTTGTTGTTATAGCGGCAACAGAAATACATCATCTGAGAAAATGTTTCCTATACCGCAGCGTTCTGCGTTACGATAAAGAGACCAAAGCCCAAAGGTCCCGTTTTACCCTTTGGGTACATAGGGAACCCTAAAAAAATTATATTCCCGTCCGAGGTGAAATGTCAATTATGGCGAGTTTAAAATGATGGCGGCACTTAATGCATCATTACAAGCTGCGGCCACTACTGTGGGGAGGTTACAGTTTCTCAGAAAACAGGTTGTCGGTCTTAAGATTTTTTATTAGACTGTTAACAATTATGAGGATTATGTCCAGGGATCGCGATAATAATCGTATGCATACAATTATGTGGTCAGTCTGGTATAATCTAATATTTAAAAATCTTTATATTTATGACAATTTTAGTTAGGTCTGAGAATAGGTCGCAAATTTTTTTTGTGATATTTTTTGGGTATATTGTAAAGGGTATGATTTAAGCTATCATCAATTTAAATAGTTTTGTGTTGCCTAAATAATAGGGTTTGTCCCCAAAATAGTAGATTTGTCACCAGATTGTAGTTACCAAATAATATAAAATCAATTCCACAATAAATCACATAAAATCATCGAAATATTGGGTGTAGTGCCAAACAAATGTTTTTGTATGTATTATAATAGGTTTGTCCTAATAAGTATATAACCAAACAAATTTAAATAGATCGCCAATAAATCAATATTATAGCACCAGACATAAAGTTTAAAATAATTTAGGGTTTTCGTTATCATCGTCCCAACCAATAGAGAGCTACTTACCCCTGAATACAGAAACGCTACCGAAATTTTGAGCATTGCTTATTAAGTTAAGTAGACAATATCTGTCACAATTTGTATTGAAAAAACGTCATGTTTGACAATACTTAAATGTTAAGTAGGACTCAAACTTTCAGTAGCGTTTCTGTATTCGGGGATTAAGTGGACAACACCCGTCAGAATTTGTATTGAAAAACGTTAATTTTGACAATACTTAAATGTTAAGTATTGTTGGGGCACCCGAATAGTGGAGGGCAAACCAACCACCAACAACAGCATACCCAAAGAGGGTTAGTGTCAGGCAGGCGGCCGGCTGTAAAACCTAAGCCAAAATTTTGAGCAGTATGGATTGGAATGTTGTTGTTCCAATTACTCTCTCCGTTCATCGGTCTCTCGACATGGTCCGTTCCGTCTCTTTTCTATACATTCATTCATCACTAGCACCTACCTTTACGGTGTGATGGATGATATGAATCAAAAGGGAGTGGATGGCTTGATGACGTCTGACCAATATGAATGGAAGAGGAAACATACTGCGCCGACCCCAGATAGACTGGGAACAGGGCAGGGAGAAGAAGAAGACGCCATTAACCAAAAAGAAGAAGTCCGTTATTTCTGTTTGACAATGTTTAAGTATAAATAGTCATTTTCTATTATATGCTGACGACTTGAAGATTTTCAAGAAGATAAAACATACTTCTGACTGCTTTGAGTTGCAGCAAGATCTCGATCGCCTGACTGAATACTGCATTACCAACAAATTATATTTGAGCACTGAGAAATGTAAATTTATCACTTTCACAAAAAAAACTATTACAGTTCCATTTACATACTCCCTTTGTAAGTCTGACCTAAAAAAAGTTAATGTTATACGTGATTTAGGTGTTCTGCTGGACTCTGAGTTGCATTTTAACTGTCACATTAGTAATGTTATTAGTAAGGCTTATCAAATGTATGGTTTCGTTATGCGTTCATGTGGAGCTTTTAAAAAACCAAGCACGTATCTGTATTTATTTAAATCTTTAATTTGATCCCACCTGGAATATGCCACAGTAATTTGGAATCCCTTTTATGATAAGTATAATAACGTTTTAGAAGCAGTTCAACGCAAGTTTGTTGGAAGAGTTAATTACAAATGTAGACATCCTAAATGTTCTTATGATAAATCATTAGAAAAATATTCTTTACTAAATTTAGAATCCCGTAGAATGTTGTTGGATGCTCTAATGCTGTACAAAATTCTACATGGTAATTCTGATTGCAGTGATCTAACAGATTATATTCGATACCGAATTCCTATTAGCTCGGTACGTATTCGCTCAATGTATAGTCGCAAGCTATTCTATCTGGGACACGTCAACACGAATGCTGGACGTCGCGCACCACTTTAAAGAATTCTGTCGTCATACAACAACAAATTTGGTGATATTGATCCATTCGCTTTGTCGTTTGGTTCATTTAGAAATGAAATAGTAAGTAGGTTACAATAATTACCTATATGCGCAGATAAGATAAGTGGGTGCAAAAAAAGTGTGCAAATATAAATAAATATTATGTAGTTATACTTAAAACTTTAATATACTATTGGTAGGTACTTACAATTATATATATATTTTTTTATGAAATAGGGAACTACGACATTCATAATTTAGAATGTTTCACTCCAGTTGTATGAAAATTGTGATTACCTATGATGTCATTAGAGTGATTATTAGAAATTAATAGGTAGGTAGGTAGGTAGTAATGTGTTTCTATTTTTGTATGCAATAATCTGAGGATTACGGGGCTGATTGCACTCTAAGTAATACTTTTTATCATAAGCTTTTTGTATAGCATAAGTGTGTAATTGTTTGTAATCCTAAATAAATTAAAAAAAAATAAAATAATAACAAAGAGCACTCACCAACACTAAGAGCGCAGAGCCTCCAGCCTGGACTGCATGTCGTCCAGTTCGCTCTCGTCGGGCTCCGGCGCCTCCGCCTCCTGGCTGGTGGAGGGGGCGCCGACGGCGGTGGGCGGCGCCGGCGCCTCGCCCAGCTTGCCCTGTGTCAACTCCCAGAGCACCTAATGCAAACAGTAAATGTATATCGTTATTATTTCAAAGTAAAAACATAGGTACATAAATATACAGGGTCATTTTTGAAACACCAAAAACCTCCCATGACTAGATAGCTAACATCACAAACAACAACCCCAAATCTCTCACGTGGGTGTCGTACAAGGCGACTAAGGATAAACCAGTGATTAGAAATGGGCAGCAGCGTTCCTCTTATACCACCACTTATCCACCTAGCAATATACTGCGACTTTTGAGCCCGATAAATGGCAATAGAATGGCCAGCTATTCCATGGGACCTGACATAATTGACGAAACGTGGGTGCTAGTACACCTCTGAATGCGTGATTTGTGTATGTATGTACAAACAACAACGTTTGTTTGATGAGTTTTAATATAACGCAATACATTGCGCAAAATCATTTTTTTGAGTTTTTATTGTACTGTCGTGACATTTATAAGTCTATGTTTTCGTTCATAAACGAAAGGACGACGCTACGCTAGGCCCGCGCGCTGCTTAATGCCGATTCAACTAGGTTGACTTTTAGAGCGGTAAAAAAAATCGAATTTATTTTTGTATGAAAGTAAAATCTTATGAATCATGAAAAGTCGTAGAACAAACAGTTGCTTATGATGTTAGCTATCTACTCCTGCAAGGTTTTTGGTGTTTTAAAACACCCTGTATTAATATAATCACCCTGTATTAATATAATATATGTATTAATAATAACCCTGTATTAATATTTGCAAGATCCGGTCTCAGGTTCTTGCCTAACATGGCGAGATTTAATGTAAGAGAAATTTTACCATTCTTCAATCTCCCGACATTGTCCATTCTGTTTATTTTCTATAAATCTGACTGATATGAATGGAAGAGGAAACATACTGCGCCGACCCCAGGTATCCCGAGAACATGTCAGGGAGAAGAAGAAGATTCTAGAGTATGCATATCCTAGACCCACCTTATCCACCTCGCTCTGGGCAGCTTCCTCCATTTCCTCCTCGTCTTCCATACTGGACATAGTCTCGTCTAGCATCTCCTCAATAATACCAGCCTTCATCATCTCCTTGCTGAGTTCTTGCATTGTGTTTGCAACTTCAGGCAGACGGATCAATGCCTGCATTGCTTGCATTACCTGTGATTTTATTACTTTTTAATTAATCAGAATATGGACAGCAATTGTTTGTTTCTAACATAAAAACAGACATTTTTTGTCAAATTTATATTTTACACTACATCCAATCTGAATTTGATAACAAAATATTGGTCTAGAAAACTCGGACAGAGATCGGATGTAGTGCGTAAGTTACCGTAGAAATAGTTCTATGGCTACAATGGACCATGAGAATCTCGGATTCGGATCGGATTTTGTGTGTATGTGCTCTCAAGGAATGTTTATAATCAGGCAGGTATTTAAAAATTTTGTAATTACCTCTGTAGATTTTTGTAATGAACCAGCTACTCTTAATGTTGCTGAAAAATAGTGGAAATTTTAATGTAAGTACTTAATACTGTAATTTTTTTTAGTATTTCACTATATTTCTGGATTTATATCATATATCACCTAATTGGTTTTTCATTTGCATTTGTACTGAGTTGAGGTGTGCTTTGCTAGTGTATATTTTACTGATAGCTTTCCGTGACCTTATAATTTCTTTGGCTAATATTGTGCACACTTGTTTATCGTTCTTCGTTGCAGCTTCTTTGAGAGATCTTTTGATTTTTTCTTCTTCTCTCTGTATGCCTATAAAATAAATACAATATTATCTTAGAAACTATTTTGAAATGTTAATAAAAATAATAATTATTTTAAAAGGGTATTGCTTGATCAAACATTCTACAGGAAATAGGGAAGATAAATTGATAAATGGTAAAATATGTAAATACATTGGGCCTTGTGCTTCTAATACTTGTCTAATATAATGTGAACTGGGTAAGTGTACTGAGGCAAAAAGAATTGAACTATATATAAGAATTACCTCGTATTTGTCTATCCAAATTGTATCCTTCTTTACGAAGTTTATGGGACCACTCATTTACCTAAAAATACGAAATAATTTGATAGTAAACAAACTTTGAATTATTTCGACAAACGATACTATGATATAAATTTACCATTTCTTTAGGATTCCTTTCTGGGGATTTTCCGAATAAGCCCATTTTGTAATATTTAATTTGCGATATATAGTAATTCAAGCAAGAAATAAACTCAATTCAAATTCGCCAAAGGCACCAACCCAATTGTACTCTTTGCAATTACAACCCAACCAAACTTCTTAATTTTGACATTTATTTTGACAGTGATGATACAATGATGACCTCATCTAAACGTAGTGTATTATATACTCTTTGACCTCATCTTTCAATACAGTTATTTATTTTATTGTAATAAAAAAAACCGTTTTGCTACTGTAATAATATACATTTTTAGTTGTATTATTAAGTAAGAAAAATATACTCAAAAGTCCTTAGAATTGACAAATTACTGCTTGGAATGGAATGCATTCTTTCTATGCTTTATATATGGAATATTTTAAATAATATTCATCTAAATATTATACCTAATTATTCGTATTCTTATAATATGATAAGATTACGTAATATGATAAGATTACGCGTATAGGTAATAAGAATACGAATAATTAAAAAACCATCTCATAAACACATTTTTTAAGATAATTTACTATTTTATAATTAGGTTAATGATGCTGCATGGTACGAAACATTATTGAATGAATGTGACATCTTCTTAATGTTACCAGCCAATTTATTGATTGTAAAATGCGGGTAATTTTGTAATAACCATCTAGAAGATAATTGCATACTAGAAATATAAGGTGACATTGGTATTTTATTGATCATATTTATATACTTCGTGTTATCCTAACAATCTTCCATTTTGCTAATTACATAACTAGAAAGGCAAATTAAAATTTAGCTTTTTATTATGATGGGAATAATTCCGTGTTGAAATGGCAATGAATGACCAATGTCAAAAATTAACAAGCATTTGCCGAGGTTTGTTTGTTTGTGTTCAAAGATTTTTTGAGAAATCTTCTAATAAATTCGCAGAATTTATCAAGTTTGACTTGCATACCATCTCACAGTTAAAATTAAAATCAGTGTTGTTACTTATTTCTTCTCCATAAACGGTAAGTGCATAGTTTTAAGTCTTTGATTCGGCAATTGTAGTGTAGCAATTGAAAGTCTTGGAGTATGCATACCTAAATCATTCTATAAATAAAGAAAAGATTATTTTTAGTTTTCCGTTTGTCTAGACATAGTTACTCAGTTCCTGAACGTCATTAAGTGTTTTAAAATATTTATAACCTGTAACTAACTGTAAGTGCACTCAACAGTAGGTTATAAAGTAACCTAGGTGCTCTAGATCTAGTCGATATTAAACTTAACCACCAACTTGAAGCATAAATTGTATTGGGAAAAATAAGACTTGTTAATCGCATTCTTTGCTCTTCAGTGAACCATATTGAGAAAGAATAGAGTCAATTTACAATGTCATTCTGTTAATAAACCAGGAGTTAATAATAAAGGCAACTGCAATGAAATAAAACCAGAATGTTGTATTTAGGCCACTTATAGTAAAACATCAATGCTTTGGATACTGCAGTCTTTTTTAGGATAGTGTTGTACTTATTTTTACTCATATTGAAGAATATTTAGATCCGCACAAATTTGCTTACTTAGAATAATAGTTCCAAAACACATAATTTTTGCATTTACATCAATGACTTTTGAATTTTTTATAAAAATTATTTTGATTGATTGATCAAGATAAAAATTTTTGATTATTAAATTCAAAGTATAAAATAATCAAAGTTTTGATTATTATAAATCAGTATTTACTCATACATCCATTTTAGGATGATATGATAATGTATTAAAGCATTTTAATCACTGCCAAAATAAAATACAATTAATAAACATACATGTATCACGCCTATATCCCCGAAGGGGTAGGCAGAGGTGAACTAGCACCCACGTTTCGCCAATTATGTTAGGACCCATGTAATAGGTGGCGAGCCTATTGCCATGTATCGGGCACAAAAGTCGCAGTACATTGCTAGGTGGTACAAGAGGAACACTGCTGCCCATTACTCATCTATCACTGTTTTATCCTTAGTCGCCTTGTACGACACCCATGGGAGAGATTTGGGGTGTTGACATTTGTATTCTACTCTGGTGTCACCACACGGCCAATAAATAAAAACATAATATAACTCTAATCCTGTAATCTGCCTCGATTAAATCATGTCATAATTACACAGATTATAAAATTCAGGCTTGTTACATTAACTGCACCACATGTTTCACAAACAACATTAATTAACATTGCATTGTCATAATTTTGCAATATTGCGTTTCCAATGTTTTATCTTTCAAGCATTCTATAACTAAATTACATTTAATTTTGTATCTGATACTATAATTTAATAGCAGTTATTATTTTGTTCTGCAATCTACCTGTCGGTCCAAAACAGTTGACATAATTCAGTATCAGCTTATAGTACTATAGGAGTTCAATCATACCCTACTTGTGATAAAATGCTTGAAAAAGTTTCAATGTTGTGATTACCTGACATGATTTTGTCTGTACACTCACATATCAACAAGCAATAGGTTTTTGAATTCACTTTCATCAATAAGACGAAAATATGTCCATTTGCTTCTAATGATTTTGTCAATGGCGCACTAGGGTGATTATTGAATTTTGTAGTTATATCTATCTGTACTTAATGCTTTATCTATACTTTGATATAAAGAATTTTCTGAATTTGACCTAATCTTAATGATAAACAGTCATAATAGGACTGCAGATCTAGATGTATTCAGACGCTCTTAGTTCATGAAATTTATTAATTTTATTTCAATATGCCACCCAACAAGCCTAGTCTGAATTAGCGCATGTTAGCGGGACCAACGGCTTAGCGTGCCTTTCGAAGCACGGAGGAACTCGAGATAACATATTTTTAGTCACACATCTAATGACCGGCCATGGCGAACATTGCTTAGTTTACGTAATCGCAGGCCGAGCGCGCCGAGCCACTGCGCTATCGAGCAGGTCTCAATTTTTTAACTGATAAATAACTGAACATAATAGAGTCGTAACACAATGAATCAGTCGGTCCTAAGTACTACTTGCGACAAATTGCGGGCGTATTTCATAAAATACTACGCACTGTGTTACGTGTGTGTACCGTGCAGCGATTTGCGAAATAGATTTCGTCGTGATCGTGATCCTTATGTTGTAGCTCATAGAATTCTATATCAGTGCTTCACTAACAATAGCCTGTTGACACCCAGTTGCAAAAGATCCGCGCAGCGGGCCTAGCACGGGGCCGTGGACAAGTCTCTCTCCACCACTTAACAATGTTTTGTGTCGGGATTTAGTGGGATTTAGAGCGAGAGGAAAAGCTTTCCTTTCCCCCGAGGAGATTTGTCTACGTCCCGTGCTACTGGCGCTATATAGGCGTATTTATTCGCTTGTTGCACATCATCAGCGGTATCTTCGCCATCCTAGTTATGTCCGGTGTCGCCTAATTACAACAGTTTTAATTATATCTACAGCTCACTTAGGAAACTCACTTTTTGCCGTGTGGTGACATCAGAGCAGAATACCATTGTCATCACCCCAAATATCTCCCGCGGGTGTCGTACAAGGCGACTAAGGGTTTAAAACAGTGATGAGGAATGGGCAGCATTCCAACTCTGTCCAAGTTAGTGTTCCAGATCGTCTCTCCACCTCTTTTAAGGTCTACCTCGACGCCTTTGGTCATCCTGAGGTGTCCACTCTTTGGTGACCTTTGCCCAGCGATCTGGATGCATATGGCACACATCCCGCCCAGTCCCATTTGAGGTTCGCGGCTCTAGCTCCTACGTCGGCAATACGTGTTTTTGAGCGCAGCGTGGTGATTCTAACGCGATCTGTCCTTTTAACGCCTAATATGCTGCGCTCCATTGCTCTTTGGAAAACCTTGAGTATAACTTTTAACTCTCAGCTAACGACCATGTTTAAGCACTGTAGGTTAAGACTGGCAGGATACAGATGTCGATGAGTTTGCGTTTGAGAGAGAGGGGGAGATCCCCCTTCATGAACTGCTTCATGGACCAGAAGCTCTTCCAGGCGTTCTCTATGCGACGATCGATTTCCGATCTTGAAGCTAGAATATCAAAATTAAATAGTCGGGTGGCTACCATCATCATGTAGGTAACGGTGACGATAAAACAATATGCAAAGTGCCACAATGTGAAAACAGAGAATTTAAAACGGTACCAGCCAAGAATATTACGTGGTCTAGATATCTACTTCAAACGCCGAAGGCCTCCCAGTGCAAGCGTACTCGGAGTAAACAATCCATCGCATTGCTGCTGTAAAATCGTCCATGCTTAATTTCTACTAATTCGATTATCTACGATTTGGATATTTGTTTAGGTGACTTGGAGAGTGCAAGAATCGATTGTAGCCTCTGGTTTCCAGTTCGAGACGACTTCTTGAACGGAGAAAGTGATTGGAATGACAACATTCATCCATACTACCTACTCAGTTTTAGCTTAGGGTTTACAGCCGACCGTATTTCTGACACCAACCTCTTTGGGAAAGAATATTGTGGTTGTAAGAAGTTCGAAAAATTATAGTCTTGATGCGGGAATCGAACCCGCGTCCACTGCAATCCGGACAAGTGCCTAAACCACTCGGCCAACCAAGACATTAAATAACTTGCCGAAATTTATCTAACCTTATCTAATTAACGTCTACTACCTTACGTCGGATACCCTCGCAATGTTTATCGATCTTTCGGCATGATCCTTTCCACCACTTTTCTATTCATTCGTTCACTATTACCAGCATTTAGATGTGATCAAAAGCGAGTGGATGCATGGCGTGTTGACTTCTGATAGATGACCGATGAATGGAAGAGTATACATACTTCGCGGACCCAAGATAAACATGGAAATGTAAGCTGATTTTACATAACTCTGTTGCTCTAACAAATAATAATGGTTGCTTTTGCGATTTTACAGTTTCAGTTACGAACGAAGCGCAATATGAGAAACCACAAATATAAAATTTTGAAAGAAGATGTAATGACAAGGATTGAGAAAGGGATGCTCGCATGGTTTTGGTCACTGAGACTGACAAAAAGGATAAACATGGTGAAAAAGAATGGAGAAATGGGAAGGGGAAGGCCTAGGCGGATCTTTCATAATCAAATTGAAAGTCTATTAAATAAGGGCCAGCTCAAGAGTACCCGAAACCGACGGGCATGCATGAAGAGATTAATGAGATTGGATGTAGCGAAAGAAGTATGTAAGGATCGTAGCAAGTGGAAAGAAGTGATCTCTGCCTACCCCTGTGGGAGAAAGGCGTGACATATGTATGTATGTATGTACAAATATAAAACCTTGTCGTAATTAGATGCTCAAGCGCAGTTAGGAGAGAGTATGAAAGTACCAAGAGACTTATGTCATATATTTATGACGAAGAGGTCGACCACAATTTCTGTTATTCGATACTTTGCTTATATAGCGCTGCAGTGACTTATGTAATAGGGTAATTTGATGCATTTAATCATGTATTGTGTGCAATGTCAAAAATAATTGTACTTTGTACTCGTCACCTTGCATCTAGTGTCATGCGGTGATGTGACGTCACTAGCTTAGTTAAAGATATTTATTTACGTAAACACTCGTTTATTATCAATTAATGCGTTTATCACTTTGATTTGTTTTCATCGCGGAGCTGTTACTAAGCAGTAGGCAGGTTTAAGCCGTGGTAAGTTCGTTAAATTGTTCATTCGGTGATCTGTCGAGCTGAAGCCATGTCGTGAATTAGGGAAATAAAACTGCTAACCCGTATCTACAATCATAATATTTAATTTTCTCACTGTCACACTAACCCAAAGTAAAGCAAGCAATCAAAGCGCTTACGTTCTTAAAACTTATGGACAAACAATATTTAATTTATGCCATGTGGTGACGGCTTAGCAGAATAGAATAGTCACGACCACCATCTCTCCCGCGGGTATCGTACAACTAGTTAAGACAGCAATGAGTGCAACAGCGTTCCCCTTGGCCACTCAGGAGAATGATCTTAAGGTGGGGTCATGAATCAATTTGGTCGAACGCACTTTGAAAAATTATTTATCTTTTAAAATTATAATCAAAATTATACATAATAAGATAAATATTGAAAATATGTATATTACTACGCCATGTGGTGACGACTGAGCAGAATATATACGCGACCACAATAAAAAAAATATTTAATTCAATTCGATTCAATTTATGGTTATGTAAAATTAAATATAAATAAACTTTAACATCATTATAATAATAAGTAATCAATAAGTGTTTAATTATTTGATGCTCGAAGTAAATATGTATTGATTGATAGTGAACCGCTTTGCTGATCCCTCAACTTCGTATCGGGTCAGTGATGAATTGTGTACTCATGGTAAATTCCGTAGATTGTATAAACAACAAACAGTGTGCTACTATTAATTTAATTCTATACAATGTCTAATATTGTAGATAATGCATAATAATTAAGTAATATTCTAATTGGTCCTCCTATCCAGACAGTATTATTATTAGGTAATATTTTATCGTTCTACATACATACATACATACATATACATCACGCCTATATCCTAAAGGGGTAGGCAGAGGTGAATTAACACCCACGTGTCGCCAATTATGTTAGGTTCCATGTAATAAGTGGCGAGCCTATTGCCATGACGGCCGCCTTGGTCGAATGCTCAGATTGCTGGGTATTGGCCAAGAGGTCCCGGGTTCGAATCCTGGTAGGGGCAAGCTTCGTGATGACCACAAATGTTTATCTCCGAGGCATGGTTGTGTATATGTTTATGTAGTATATTTTCAATATTTATATATATAATTATATTAAAAATATCTCCGTCATCTATCTATCTCCGTATCCATAACACAAGTGCTTAGGCTACTTACTTTGGGCTAGATGATAGGTGTGAGTGTTTATTTATTTATTTATCGGGCACAGAAATCGCAGTATATTGCTAGGTGGTATAAGAGGAACGCGGCTGCCCATTACTCATCACTGTTTTAACTCTTACTGCCGCACTCAGAGACGTCAAATAACGTTAATGAGTACCTACTTAACGTCAAAAAATTACAATTCAAAACTAGTCGCTATTCTTGCCGGGTCTATGGTCTAGATTTGAATGAAAATTTTTGACATTAAATACTCATTAAAGTTAATTGACGTCTCTGAGTGCGGCAGTTAGTCGCCTTGTACGACACCCACTAGAGAGATGAGGGTGGTGACAATTGCTCGACAATTTTATAGTGCTACGATGTTAAAACCGATTAAAAATTAAGTCTGAGCACAGTTACCTCATCTCCTCATGAGATTTTTCAATATGGTGACGGTAAAGACCAAGCCAGTGCTTGTGGTTGAGGGTTCCAGGTGAAGCTTGATTCCTCTTCGGCCCTTATCGTCACAAACAGGCCTATTGTCACCACGTAAAAGGTGGCGTCATGATTATAAATATTAACTTATCTTTACTCATAACTCAAATCCGCTGGTAGTCCAAGCGGCGGACTATTCGCTGGCGCCCAACGCTGGGCGGGCCGGGCCGCGGATCAACGGCTTAACGTGCCTTAAGAAGCACGGAGGAGCTCGAGATAAAAAATTTTGGTCACCCATCCAATGACCGACCTTAGCGAACACTGCTTAGTTTACGTTTTATTTAGTTTATGTGTACAATCGCAGGCCAAGCGCGCTATGTCACAGCGCTAGCGAGCTCCTTTTTCTTTCTGATAAATAATATTTTACAAGTAAACATACTGACGCAACCTATTTCACTATGTACTCCCAACTGCATAATATCTAAGGCTCGCATCCTAGGTCTTAGTGACCCTTGAACTATCACAAGGCTCACAGCTGATAGGCACTGACGTCAGCGATGACCCTTTTGACCGATAGGGAAATAGGTTGTTCAGTGCACTGATAGCAACTAAGATTCTAGCAGGCGGTTTAATAATCGTCCGTATTTTGGGATCGTCTTAATTCTGCAACTATAAAAAAAATCCGTTGTTGTACAACTGGCCTACGAATACAAAAAAAAGCCTAGTTTAAAGATAATAGTCATGGCGACATAGCTCCTATTCGTAGCGCCCTAGCAACCCCAGGGGGCCTACCGCCCTACTCGATTGTTAAAGCAAAAGCTATAGTTTATGACGTCATGCTGTCATTTCGCACTAAATGTACCTAAACTATTAGTGATAGCTTTGAACGAATGATCACCGAATGATTTTGTATGAATTTGGCACAAAATCCCTACTGCCTAAAAATTCAGGATGGCTGCTATAGCCGTAAGCAGTTTGCTTTAAAGCTATCAGCAATCGAGTTAGGAGGTAGGCCCCCCGGCCTGTCTCTCCTTTCCGATTCATAGCGCCCTATTCTATGAGCTCTACGGGAGTGGGTAATGCCTGGCATAGGTAAACCCACTCGAGGAGTGCTCGATTGCAAGGCTTGAGGACTATTCAAGGTTTTCGCCTTCCCAAAAAATCTTGTAGACGGTAGATGCTGTAAAGGCCTCTCGGCCTTAGGTCCTTAAAAATCTACTTACTTCTTCTATAATATACCTACGTTGTTTGTGGCACTTTAGAGGAGCTCGTTAGCGCAGTGGCACGCTCGGCCTGCGATTACGTAAACTAACCAATGTTCGCTAAGACCAGTCATTAGATGGGTGACAAAAAAAAATATCTCAAGTTCCTTCGTAGTTCGGAAGGCACGTAAGGCAGTTACTCTCGAGTGCATCTGCAGTTGTTAATACCCACCAATCCGCACTGGGACAGCGTGATGGGTTATATGACTTTATGACCCATTGTCCCCATATTCTTCCATCCATAGGAAGGTGTCCCAGCAGTCGGGACTTTAAAGGGTTGGCTGATGATTTTTGGGGCACGAATATGTTCATTTGTCATTCAAAAAGATCTCTCACATTAGTTACATTGTTAAGTATTAAGTAAATTTCACCAGCCACGTACGATTAATCCATTATCTTCTAATTAAATTTATCAATTAGCGATTAAGGAACAAATTTTTTATCAGTTTATGTTAATCAGAAGTTGGCAACCTATAAATAAATAATAAAATTAAATGTTCCATAATGTTCGAATTCAATTTATCTAATATAATAAATACATTAATATCCTTATTCTCTGATAGTATAATAATGTGAATTCGTGTTCTATGTAGCAAAGATCTAATGTATCTAAAAGGTGATTATGTACTAATTGATCTAGCCTGACCCGATTATCAGCGTTATGACTAGCGTATACTATAACATAACGATTTTCAATCGTTCGTATATTTTTGTCACACATGACGTTAATGTATTCACACTTTTGTAGGCAGGTGTGTGACCCCTCATTCGCATTGCCCTAGATTTTGTTGAGTTCTCTCTTTTAGGTCCATCCACATACCTACTTGTCATTTTAATAATTTAAAATATGTTTGCTCGCTCACATCTTCACACTACCTTAAAAATGTTTATAAATTTTTTTTTTTCTCTAACCACAATTTAAGATTGTCCATTACCGCTGGTAAAATTACTTAAAAGTAAATGCGTAAAGTTTATAATAAAATTTTGCTTTTTGCTTCTTTTTTAAGTATGTATGTAAATTTCAATTATTTTAAATTCATTTTTTTAAGAAATTAACACTGTAGTTATAATATGCGTAATGCTTTAAAAGCTTAAGGTCCATAATGGTTGTCATTAAATGTGATCTTGGGCTCATTATGAGAACTTTTAATTTAAAACTCTATATGCAAGGCTGGTATTTCATAAAATATTCAGTGTAAACTGTCCCTTGGTACACAAGTATTCATGCTAAAAATGTTTGATTAGTCACATCATCCGTTTTGTTCCCATCAAAAATTCTTATATTTAAACTCATGTTAAATATGATGTTTTATTTAACTTATTTTCAAGTCCCATTATGTTTGAAGGTAAACGAATCAACAACATTTCACTGTAATGGTAAAATCTAAATTATGTTATGAATCTTTATCACATGCAAAATTATTACATGTCGCTATTTTGTATTTACGCCATGTGGTGACGGCAGAGTAGAATACAATTGTCACCACCCCAAATCTCTCCCGTGGGTGTCATACAAGGCGACTAAGGATAAATCAGTGATAAGGAACGGGCAGCAGCGTTCCTCTAATACCACCTAGCAATAGTGCTGCGACTTTTGTGCCGATAAATGGCAATAGGCTCGCCACCTATTACATGGGACCTAACATTATTGGCGAAACGCGGGTGCTAGTTCACCTCTGCCTACCCCTTCGGGGATATAGGCGTGATTTATGTATGTATGTATTTTGTATAGCCATATAAAGCATTGAAACATTGTAAAATTGTTTATTTATTTAAAGTATAATATGATGAAATAAAAAATAAGATTAATGTAATGTTAATCTAGATAGCAATCCAAAATTGTGTACACATTTCATTGTTATTATACAATTCAGTCCATAACAATATAAAGATTATTAACCTTAAAAGGTAAAGGTTATCTATAAAAATGTAATTTTTTGATAATGTGTTAAGATTGACAAAATAATTTAGTGATTAAATTAATTTATTATTAAAGATATACAAGAAACACTGAGCAATCTTTTGATACCTATATTATAAATAACAAGATTAGTTGTGACGTATTTATTATATTGTGATATTAATTAACACGATACTTTTATTCAAATTGTACATCGTCCAGCTATCCATTTTCTCCTAATTCATATCACCCGCCAGACCTATTCTAGCCTTTCCGGTCTGGTGGATGAGATCAACGAATTTAAAGAAAAGTTATGGAACGGACCATGTCGAGAGATTGGTGGATGAGCGTAAAAATTGTTTGGGATAACAACATTCCAATCCATGCTGCTCAAGGTTTTGACTTACGTGTTCCAGCCGGCCGCCTGACTGACATCAACCCTCTTTCGGTATACTGTTGTTGGTGGTTTTTCCCTCCACCATTCAGGTGCCCCAATGCGATGATTATTGGTATACCTACCTACACCGGACGATCTCTTGAATTTGTTAGAAGTGAAACTCGAAGTCGATTGAGAAAGTTTATATATTGTGGTAACCGACTAGTTATTGTACTGTTAACAGAACGTCAGCCTATACAAAACTGTCAAATATCTCCAACCGATGGTCCATGATGATTTGACGTAAATCACAAAGTTGATTGAGAAAATTTGACATAATGCGGACTTGCCGCCGTTGCTGTATACTTCGCACTTTTTGTCTGACATTGAAATGAACTCCATGTTTTATCATGTCTGTTAATCTTCTAAGGCTTTTCAAGGAATTATACTAAAACAAATCTTGTGAAACATCAGTGCATGACTTTGCCTTAAATCAGGGTTTCTCAACCAAGGAGCTATGCCTTTACCCCGAGTCCTATACTGCCTACATACCCCTTTGGGGCGGAGTTTCCGCTGCTGCGACCCTGCGCAACTTGCATTAGACCCTGAAAAAAAAAGGGTTTCTCAACCAGTGAGGCACGTCTACTCGGGGGGCGTAGAGTTATCCAAAAGGGATCTCATGCGGCTCCAGAATTAAATTGTATACCTTAATAAGTGTATTTATTAAAATTACTTTTAATTTTTTTTATTAATGTCTTTATTTTTTTTAAGTTGTTTTCACAAAACACGCCAATATTTTTAATCATTTGTTTAATTTTCTTATTTTGACTCCTCATTTCGGCTCCTAGGGGGGCGTAGTATTTTACCATAATGTTGGGTGAGGCTCCACAGGGTAAAAGGTAGGGAACCCCTGCCTTAAATTGTTATCTCTCAACTGGTTTGCGTGTGAATTGTGTTTCAGCATTAATGTAGACTCGTTGTCCTATCTCCGGTGCACTCGTCAATTTATTAGCATTAAGCTCTTGGGGCGACGCGCACGTCTGTATAATTGTGAAGACAGATGATTATGCACCTCCATGATCGAACTTATAGTTGGAACGCAGGAATAATATGCAGGAATAAACAGCTTTGCAATCAACAGTATCGTTAAGTACACGTTAAGTACATGCAACAATTTTCACAAAGAAATTTAATTTTGTGGTTAGAATAAGTTCGAAATATTATAGTTTTGATACGGGAACCGAACCCGCGTCCGGTTCAAATTCTTTATGAAATTAAATGATTTTACAAATAATTTCATCAATTGTTACGTGTTTTTATGAATTACTAATGGTCGCCCGCGGCTTTGCTCGCGTTAATGTCGGTTATTTTAGAGCCTTCCTCGATAAATGGACACGAAAATAATTTTTCAATTTGAACCAGTAGTTTCTGAGATTAGCGCGTTTAACCAAACAAACAAACAAACTCTTCAGCTTTATAATATTAGTATAGATGTAACTAGAATACACACAGTAGCGTCACATCAGAATGTTTAGCACCCTTCCTCGAGATAGAGCGCTCGAATTGTATCAATTACAGCATTAAGCAATTGTGATGCCGCAGGCGGGGCTATTGTGCTCGGTTTTTATCCACTTGGAGCAGCAGGAAACCCGACAAAGCATGAAAGGGAACTGATGCATCGATACATTGTGGTGCTACTATACCTCGGAGACTTATATGTAACAGGCAATTTTAGTCTTAGGTTTTCATTGAAAAACCCGAAGCTTCTTCTGGAAGATCTTAATGAATGTTTTTACACTCTCATCTATAATCTAGTCCAAAATAAGTAGCATAAGCTCTTGTGTTATGGATACAAGATGACGCTGAAAATTTTATAGTTTACTAATAATTATTTACATATTACTTTGTACACAACCATGAAGCGAGAACATTCATGTCTGTGTTGATCCCACAAGCATTTGTCCCTATGAAGATTCGAACCCAGAACCAATTGGCCAACAGCCAGCAGTAATAACATGTCTTTTTGCTTTGAAATGTCCTGAAACCGGAATTATGACAATATTTTAACGTTGATTTCTGCTGTAGTGATTCTGTCTCGTGAAAAGCCGATAAGGTGTAACTACATCTAACGTCGTTTTAATAATTTATCTTCAAGTACTAGTTTAGTTTAGCTGGGCCTCTTCCGCACTTAGCCTCCTGCTCCTTATTGTGCGTGTCTCCTTATATAGTCCTACTCCAAACATCCCAGATTATCCTAAATACTTAGCAGCCTTTTCAGAATGCTGCAGGCTTCCGGGCCCGATACTGGGGGATTGGAGAAGCCTTGCCCGTTGATCTGCCACGCTCCTGCATTCTGTAAGCACGTGCTGTGGCGTTTCTTCTACCTCCATGCATCCTCTGCATATTAGGCTGTATGTCACCCCAATAGAAAATAGGTGCCAGTTCTTCAAGTACTTATCCTTCAGCTTGTTAATTTTATGCCGAAAATGTTAAGTGTTTCCAAAACTTAAAATTATTAATAATTCCTTTCTCTTGAATGTTCAATTTGATTTGACTAGAATCCTGACCTAAGTTATTGTGAGACCGCCTGGCCGTCAATTACCAATTCATACTTCATTGAGGTTCATACCATTGTCGGTTCATTTCTTTCTGCTGGTAGTCTCGATTGTATTACTGTTGGCATTACTGTAATAGGGCGCACACATGCGTTGCGAGTTGCGAGCCAACCGGCGCTTGCGCGTCCCTGCCTCACCGTCTCAGTTCAGCGTCGCTCGGTGCGCGCGTTGACGTCTACCACGTCTCTCGAGCCGCCGCATGCGCGCTACATTCAAATCTTCCCAAAACTTTCTTTTCAAAACGAAAACCCAGTGCATTTTGTCCAACCTCGAACATTCCATGGTGTGCTAAATCAGTGTTATAAGTCAAATCGGTAAGCTCAACCGGAATATCGATCGGCCAATCTGCAATTGCAGTGTTTCCGTAACACATTGTCGATTTCACTTTCGGAACCGATACACGATGTGTGACAATGACATTGTTTATCGATTTAAATACGTACGTAGGTCGTTCTTTTACACTTCTTGTCTTGGCTCGTGTTTGCTCTGGCGAACTTGTACCATGTCACTTACCGAATAACGTGTAAAGACTGAGCACATGTAAACATTTGCGTCCACTCTAATATATTCAGATGCTATTTGAATCGTCGTCATCGAAAAAACTTGAAGCAGTCGTTCCCAATTTAAATGGTACTCCTTGTTTCTTACTTGCCAATTACATGAATGTCTTGCCGTGGCCGGTGCAATGTATGCATAGTGCATACACGGAATTTTCGCTCTCTTGGCTGCAATATTTTTAATGGCATACGGGTCTGCGTGATCGAGTGGAATTTTAATTGTAACAGTTAATAGAATTGCTTTGAAAACAGTGTCTTTTGGGGCTTCTGCTTGTAGCGTTTTATCAGTGTCTTGACTAGTTGAAACTGCACTTCCTGGGATTTATTGTGTCTACTTCTCTTCTAGTGTTTTTGTGATAGTTAAATTCTCAAACTCTGTCGTCTTCTATCAGTAAATGTTATAGTATTTCTTTATTAAACCTATCTTCTAATCTTTTATAGGTTTAATTAAGAATTATATAATTTTACTTTAGTTCCAACACATAAATTGTATAACGATTTTTTTTTAGTCTAGGTTATTCAAATGATCAAAAAGTATGATAAAGTGCAATAGAAACCATTGCTGCTTCTAATACATTACAAGGACAGAAAGTAGTTATATGATAAAGATATGAATTGTTTTTAATTACCAGTTTCCTTCGTAATATTTCTGAATAAAGATTTATTGAAACTGAACTTCTTTATAGCTAAATCTACATTATAATAATTCTAAAATAAATCTCTAGATACATATAAAACAGAGCACATACTTTTCTATGCCAATTCTGCCCATGTGGCTTAGTGAACAAAAATGGGTGTGTTATATGGCTTTATCATCAAGACATTTACTTCACAGCTTTACAAGTTTTGAGCGATTCGAAATAAACTTGACAAAACTTGCTCTTTATTGTGTTTTTCAAATTCATAGAATCCTTTTTCAAGTTTCATGTATTATTCGTATATTAGTTGTGATGGACTTGTCAAAATCAAAAAATAACATTTCACATCATGCAGGATGAACGATGATCTCTATATCACTCATTTCATATACATAGTTTAATATATACAGTTAGGGCCTGTTTCACAATCGACAAGTGAGTTCGAAGTAGCTTACTTTGAAGTTCAATTGACATATATTTCATATTACAACTGTCAAATGATCTGCGAAGTAAGCTACTTCGAACTTACTTTTCGATTGTGAAACAGGCCCTTATAGTAATAAATTTATTTTCTATAATACAAGCAAACACAGCTCCAATAATAATTAGAAACATTCTGTGCTCTATTTATGTCAATGAGACTTAATTTCGCAGGACTTCCATGCAATGTTGGGTTGTTTGTATCTGTTTTGTAGTAAAGAAGCGATATATTTTAAGTATCTATACACACGCATCATTCGAGAATCAATACCATTACTTATATTGTGGAATTAAAAACTAGATTTGAAAGCCGCTCAATCTTGTCCTGTTCTTGGGCTTTCTAGCATTATAAAAATACGGACACTACTTGTCAACTGTAAAATTCTTGTAGTGGTAAACGATTTAAAGTTTCAAGCAGGGTATGAAGAAGTAATCAATCATTTAGGATATTTATAGGATTCCTTGTTGCTGATTTCCTAGGCTTGTATTGGTAATATTTTACCGAACGAAAGTAATAATACAATCATGTAAAGTTATAAGTCGTAATAACTTGCAACTTCGTACTTTTTCTTTGAAATAACATTGTACAATCAACCTGCACAAAATTGTGAAGTCTCTTTGATTGTTTTTTAGGCATCATTTAAGTAACGTAAAGTTCAAAATGTATTGATGAAATTCGACAGTATTTGCTTCGAATAACTTATAATTTAATTATCCTCCAATTTCGAAATATATTAATAGATTACAATAATACACCTAACATATTTCACCTTTGTTTGGAATTAACACTTCAACAATTTAATGATTGCGTAAAAATGATGATGAAATGATGACCTGCCTGACCTAATTAGCGTACAATAGTCATTGTTTTAAATTTTCTTTTACAATAGCAAAAGACGCTATCCAAGTTTTTTTTTTTCAATTTTATTTGTAATGATGAGATATATGCGTGATTCATGTATGTGTATGTATGTAATTTAAAACCAAATAAGATTTAAAATTGATATTATCAATAACTTCAACAATTACAGATGATTTAATCTGAAATCGTTATCAGAAGATATTTAATTTTTAGAAATAGTCTAACAGTCTAGTGCTTTATTGTAAACAGAATAGAGCTGCGCCTGTCAATAGTTAAAAATTGTTACTAATGTTTTAATATCAGACTGATATTTAACAATAAGTAACAATTTTTAACAATTGGTTGAGTTAACTATGCATCAAAAAACCGGCCCTAATAAGTTCTTTTACTTGTCATGGTAAATTAGATACATTTTGGATGGCACTACCCAAAATATATAGTATCAAACGCTGAATATACCTATCATAGTTATAATCTCTTCATACACACAAAAAATTATACCCGAAGGGAATGGCAGGGTTGGCAGGGGTGTCTTAAAAATCCAAATGCACGTTTCATCAATTATATTATGTCCCATGTAAGGAAGTGGATGACCTCACTAAAATGGATGGATTGCGTAATAGACGATAATATGAATGATGATTTTATGACAGCTGACCGATACCTATGTATGTAAGCATAAAAGTATCTACGCCGACCCCAGATAACCTGGGAACAGGGCAGGCGAATGCGAATGATGCAAAGGGGAGAGCCTATTGTCATCTGCCGGGTACGTTATGCAAAGAGTCACACTGTAAGCTTGTTCTGGTTAAACCTCGCCTAATATACGCCACCCCCGAGAGAAATTAGGGTAGTGACAAATGTCTTCTGTTATCTGCCTTTACCACATGGCAAATTATTTTGTAATTTACATAATATTAGTAGGTTTATCACCTAGAACAGTATCTGCTACAAAATTGGCTCATCTAAACATGCTAATATAAAATATTTATTTTACAACATTTGAAAAGATACTCTACAAGTCCGTTATCAGGCCTGCCGTTTTGTTAAGTTCGTAATGTTGGGCTGTGTAGAAGACTGATTAAAGAAAATTTCACGCAGCACAGATGGCTGCAGATAGTAAAATTTCTTTAAAAAATCCTTTTGTATCTATTGATGACGTCTTATGTGAATCACAATACACTCATCAACTTTATTTAAGGATATTTTATGATGTATCGGCGATCATAATAAAAATACTGACGATTTCAATGCAATTTATTCAATGTTATGGCGGATGACCATAATTAAGTAAGTCGTTGAAAAACTGCAAAGAATATATCAGTATTATAAGAATGGAGGCTGATAGAACATGAAGTAGGTGTACATTAAATATCCTTAGGCATTGTTGATGAGTGTATCTGCTACAGTAGTTTGCCATTGTGCGATCACGCCCCTGTGCAGTGGCAAAGTTCAGATATTATTACAGAGTGCCCTGTTGTCGTTGTCATGATAGTGGTCACAGGGAACGTTCAATGTGTCTTCTTAAACATGATTGATTGTATAACAAACATCGAATGGTGAAGTGGGAAAGGCATCGCTCATTTTAATACAAGAGAGTCGGAACTGAAACAATACTCAGAAGCGTTGTGTGTTCTAAATTTGAATGACAGTAAGGCTGCGTTTCCACCAAAGCTATCGCTATTTAAGTACAAGAGAGATACCTCTCAAAATTGCTCTCCTCTCAAATCCTCAAACACATCCCTCGCACATCTTTGGTGGAAATGCAGCCTTACGTACTGTTGCAAGAATGCAATTTTGAGATATACCCATATTAGACATTGGTGCTAGGGTGCTAGTTCACCTCTGCCTACCCCTACGGGGATATAGGCGTGCTTTATGTACTTATGTACTGTACTTAGACATTGGTAGAGACTATACTTGTTGGACTCAGGCTGAAGTTCACCAACACGTAAAACAGGCGATTATTTTTAACCGTCTCATTTTGACATTTCACAGTATGGAAGAACTGTCAAAAATTGATGTTTATGTTTTCATCGCCTGTTTTACGTGTTGGTGAACTTGGGCCATAGACGGTTAACTTTTAATCGCTTGTTTAGACGTGCTGGTCCACCCGAGCCTATAACGGTTATGAGTAGTATTGATCCAATGTTCTTTACCCAACTCTGCTCCTATGTTACTTGGGATCGGTGGTATATGTGTTTTTGTCAGACTGCTCTTCGAATTGACTGTATTTTTATGCCCGTTACTTACCCTTCTAGATAATACTATTGTAACGTAAGTGGTTTGCACGCCACCGCTCTAGCGGGCGCTATGATTGAATCATGTGGAAATAAACCGTGAACTTATAATGTCACAGCCGAAATTATTTGGCATGATTACAGTACTCTTATGAATCGGCAAAACGCACTTACATCGAAAACCTAGTAGTATTTCCATAATCACTTTAATGTAGTGTATGTTTTATTTAATTGTTTATGTAGGCGGACCCTTGACATAATCTTTACATTTAGAAAGTATAAGGCTCTACTACTTAGTACTAAGTCTAGCCACATAAGTAAGTGTTAGTAATAAGTAGATTGTTATTTCCAAAAACAAGTTTAAACACAAAAACGCACTCCGAATACAGAAACGCTACTCAAAGTCTGAGTCCTGCTTAATATTTAAGTATTGTCTAAATTGACGTTTAACCATACAAATTCTGACAGGTATTGTCCACTTAACTATTTAAGCAGTGCTCAAAATTATTCGCGTAGATTATTCGAGTAGCGATTCTGTATTCGAGGGTGATACTGACTGTTGTTTGAAAGGGCGTATATATAAATAAAAAAAATGTCAGAAACTGCTGTATTAGATTCATTAGCGTATTCCCAACAAACTATTATGTTACACGTTGTAGCTTCCTGAGTATAAAAAGCTAAGACAGACACCGTTAGAAGACTGCGTCGATATAGGTAATCGGCCTAATAAGCGTGGAGATGTAACACAACACACTTCTATTCTTGCCTAGTTCCAATTTACGTCTCGAAAAAAGAAAGGAAATTAGTCAGCATCGAGTTACAGTGTGTTAATGCAGACATTTTGGTATTCAGGTTACACCTTCGTTGCGCACGAGTCTTTCGTTACGCTCGCAATTCTTTCCAATGGTGTCATCAATTTGATCTTTGTTTCGCTCAAAGGCTTATCATTCACCAATTAGGTCGTATTAATTATTGCTTATTCTGATAACACTGTTCGTTCGTTATCTATCACGCAGAAGACTTCGCACACCGCTGGCTTGTTCAGGTCAAACAGTAAACACAGTGGCACTGCGGCAATCATAGCTTCCTTCAGTCAGCGGTCGCCTCTCGGAAGGGACACACGTGTCTTCGGCTCCGTATATTCGCGCAACATTCCGCGATTACTAATCGAACATTTTCTAGCTGTTATAACATAAAACGTAAAACACTTCTTGCTGGCTGTAAACAGTAATTTGTTCAAAATTAATTCGCTAAGTGATAATTGGAACTGGACCGTTGGTGATGTAGTAGACGATCAGGCCGGCAATTGTTCAAGCATGGATACCATAATAAATGTGTGGACAGTGGTGGAGAATATAAGAGTGGCCAGTGGTGCGGCTGAGTTGGCCATCTTCACCGCTATCCTTTACTGGTTCTTCACATCCAGGTTTGTTTTTGTTATATTTGCATTCGATCATTACACAGCCATTGCCTATTACAAATATTTTATCGAGAATACCAAAACTGAGAGCATTAGAAAATCATTGATTCCAGTTTCTGTATCTCTCCAGTATCGTGGTTTATTTGGATGAATAACCAAATACTTAAATTATTTATGCCAATGTCAAATCCAGATTTCTTTGTTCCCAATTACCGAGTTGCATGTAACCTGTTGCAACCGTCTCATTTTTGAGGACACACAATTCACCAGAAGATGCTGTATCTGTCTGTTGTACTCTCAGACTTTTCGGCTTTTAAATATTATGTTAAAAATTTGGTGTACCAAAGAAAGTTTTCTTGCCTTTAATTATCATTGTTAAAAGATCACTCTGAAATTCTCATTGTAGTCAGTTTCTATGTTTCCTTTACTTCTCAATTGAGTTCAGGGTCTGAATCTGCAATGGGTATTATTATTCAAAGGTTACACTTTCAGGCGTCGAACCTTAATTAATCCCTCTCAAAATCTTCAATCCATTTTAATAGTAATGTGCAGGAGAAACTTGAATCTAGACGCTAGTCAGAATACGTAAGCAGTTCGGTAATTGATGAATATCTTACTTTAAATTGCCTAAACACATGCACGTGATGTATGATCGTTGGTTTAATTAGTACAATTGTACCTACCTTTTAACTATCAGTTAATAATTTAGTAGTTTGCATGCATACGTTGGTATTATTGTATTGGGAACAATCAAATGTGAACTCAACCGAATTACCACTGTTCTGGATTGCAATTATATAAAAAAAATATTTTTGAATTAGTACTCAGGTAGAACATTTTATGCTGAAATAATCCAAGAAGGATTTTACAGACAACAACTATATTACCTCTTTCTTCAATCTTTGTTTAGGTTTCGCATGGAACTAAAAAACTGACTGTTTTAAACTTTAGATAAGCTTTGATTATAAGAAGGATATTGTGACTGAACGAAATGTTTTATCGTCTATAGCACAAAATCTTTATGTGTGATTTCCTAGCTAGGCGGTTAGCACCCACAGGAATTTGTCTCAAAATTTTTATGAATAAGCCATAGCTGGCAGGCTTAGATGAGGAGTTGTTATCAAACGTGAGAGCTGAATGATGAAACATTGACATAATTCATGTAAAAGTTTCATCATCTTTTTTGCTAAGTTTTAAATAAAAATAAAGAAACATAATTTTGTAACAAACGAAAATAACTTTAGAAAAACTTGCATCTAACGTTGGGAAAATCATTTCAAATGTCGTGCGTCGTGCTTCTGAAATATGCTTTCTAATTTTAGGTGTAGTGCATTACTATTTTTCCCCCCATATTATTGTAGCATAGCAGAAGACATAAATAACCAAGCAACTCATTACCAAAACACACATAATGTAGAGTAGACTATCTTTAAATAGGTGATACTTTGAAAGATTTAATTTTAAATAAGACAAACAAGTTTTGCAATCGAGTGAACCGAAAGTAAATTCGAAGATTGTTCCTGCGTGTAAGATAACAAACTTTATCTTTTAAAAATTTTATCTAGTATGGACAAAATTATAACCTTCTTGAAAATATTAACTGTTGCGTAGACAAGTCTCTCGTAAACCAAATAAACTTGTACGTTAACCAGTCCCAAGGCTTCACGAAAGACAGAGACGGAATATTTAATTACACAGAAAACACAAACCGCAGATGTGTGGCCTGTTGGTGAACTAACTGCATTTTGTCAGCTACCTTGGTGGACAGATGCAATTCAACCACCCAATTATGGGATATCTTGTGGATACAAGAACATGGCTCGTCTCTGGTGACTTCTTAATTATATGTTATAAAACGGACGGAGAGATGGCATCTGTCGAGTGCTATAAATATCTAGCTTCGTTTAAGTCAATTGATTGACGATGCTTTCCTTTTGCGTTGTAAACAGAAGCAACTTTTTGTACAAAAGCTTTCGTATCAACTAAAATTATCCAAAACATGCAATAAAATAAGATGGGAAAGTCGTTTAAATAGAACCCTACCCCATGTTATAGGCAAATAATATTGTGATCATCAAAATAAACTGAACTGCACACCAAATTATTACTAACTGTTCATCAAAGAAGCGATTTGGTGCGCTTATAGTATTTTTGATGCGCTTTTTAGGTTTTATCGGTAGTTCGGTTAATCTGGTGGTCAATTAAATACAACCCATTATTTTTGAGGACTGTATAGAAATGGACAGTGTCGCACGGACAGTAAACTCTTCTCAGATTTAAAAAGCTACTCCCTTTTGATTCATATCATCACGTTAAGATGCAACTGATGAATATGTATAGAATGTATGTGTATGTAATGTATAGCAAAGAGATGGAAAAGACCATGTCGGGAGACAGATGAACAGGGAGTGGCGATACGGATGACAAAATTCTAATCCATACTGTTCAAGGATTTGGGTTTCACAGCCAGTCACTTGCCTGACCACAACCCTCTTTGGGTATGCTGCTGATTATTTCCAATATTAAATAAATGTTATAAAAAAATTACACCCAATATTTGTATTTTACTTTGTAGTTCTTAGGTAGGTATACACTATACACCTACACAGATGCCCTGGATTAAACCTGACGTAGCAATAATGTTAGTTATTGTTATAACATTGCAGGCTATTTACGAGATAGTTACTCAAGCATGGTGTCTAAATATACCTAGGCAATCCTTTTCCGCTACGCTGGCTGTCTTGGAAATTGTTGAAACAGAATTGATGGGTATCTATCTATAGTATATGCACCGCATCATGTTTTATGATGGAAGTCCTATTATTGATGCCAGAGGCTGCGATAAAGTACTGAACAGTGAACCTTATCCCTCTTATCAAAAACGTGGACTAAAGTTAGTCATTGTTTAAAACTGTTGTTATTTATACCGGTATGTGACGATTATTTTACAAATTCCGTGTTGACAGAGACGCCTAAGAAGAATTGTATTTGATACCGAGTAATGAACCTCCATGTACAAATAATAAATGTGCACCCGAATTTAGAAGGTTAATTTCATGTTAAATATTAAGGAAAGCATACTTTTAAATATTTATCAACTTATCACTGAATCGCTTCGATCACTGTCCATTGCGTGCGAATGATCATAAAGGAACTGAACTAACTTTTCATTCGATGTTATCACAGATATTATTAATCTGTGGATGTTATGCTTTAAATTAATTACGTACTTATTTTATAGTCTTAGGTTCCGGATTTTGATTAATAAAGGATTATCTAATTATTATAACCGCCTCTTTAACCCAAAAAATGCCAACAATAAATAGATTGGTGATAATATTCAATCTTTTTATAGCCGAAGTACTTACTTCAGCTATAAAAAGATTTAGCATTATACCTACCTATAAATATAATATAATAACCTAATTGGTTATTGCTCTTTGATTATAAAGGTTCTTGAACTTGACGCTTTGTTCCGATAAGAAATGATGTCATATAAAAGGTTTTCTTGAAACGCTTGTAGTAATCAATTGACTTGGTAGGCCTCCTATTGTGTTTTCGAAAAGGTTTCGCCAGATCCAATGTTAGTTTTGTGGTAATTAGATCGGGGTGCCGTGTGGTGACGGCAGAGCAGAATACAGTTGTCCCCCCATCTCTTCCGCGGGTGTCGTACAAAGCGACTACTAAGGGCCGGTTTTTTGATGCATAGTAAACTCTACCAATTGTTAAAAATTGTTACTAATCTTAGATATTTAATGATTAGTAACAATTTTTAACAATTGGTTGAGTTAACTATGCATTAATAAACCGGCCCTAAGGGTAAAGACAGCAATGAGTAACGAACCATGCTCTTATACCACCTAAGAATAAACTGCGGCTTACGTGCACTATTGATGGCAATAAGGTACCCACATGGGATGATGGATGATGGATGGATCGAAACGTGGGTGTTAATTCACCTCTGTCTACTCTACCCCTTCGATGATAAATAGGCTGGATTTATGTACAAATATGTATCTTTTCTTCACACTGCAGACACAGAAAAATTATCGGAGTAAATATTTACGTTAAAGCGGTGTTCAAAGACTGAATTACTTTTTATGGAGAAAGGTGTAATTGATTCATACTTTCCTATAAAAGTCTTTATGCTGTAAAATATACGCATGATATCAAAGGAAATACATGTTATGGTAAGTAGAGCGTAGGAATTGCCTGTTCTCTAAGGCTGGAGTTCAGCAACACCTAAACAGGCGATCATTATTTAACCATCGGTTTTTGACTTTTTATCGTATGGAGGAACTGTCAAAAACTGTTGGTGAACTCAAGCCTAATTCTATTATTTCTTATTATTACCCACGTGTGCAAAGACCACTGGTTAAACCACTTTAGATCACCAATACTATAATAATGTATAATAATCTGGGTCGTTTACCTTTAATTATTTTTATAAAAGATTAATAATAGAACAAGATTAGATTAGACATTTATTAAACTTCCATTAATACACAACTAAATTAAAAATAATTTTCAAATTCCATTGGATTATAATATTTGGAATATTTGGATTTGAAAATTAGAAAACAAAATCATCAGTTTCGTAAGTTATTAGGAGTCTTATTTTCATATAACACCTACATAAATCGCGACTACCTATCTCCGTAGGGGTAAGCAGTGGTGAATTAACACCCACGTTTCGCCAGTAAGTTTAGGTCCCATGCAATAGGTGGCGAGGCAGTTGCCATCTATCGGGCACGTAAATCGCGGTATGTTGCTTGGTGGTATAAAAGGAACGCTGCTGTCCATTACTCATCGCAATCTTGTCCGTGCGACACCCCCGGAAAATATAGTCTTAAACCTTAGTCGCCTTGTGCAACACCCGCGGGAGAGATAGGGGGTGGTGACAATTGTATTCTACTCTGCCGTCATCGCACGGCATACTGTCATAAAAATAAACCAACTGCTCATTGCACGAAATGAATTTAGGTACAGTCAACAGCACGTCAGAGTACCACAAAATGTCAAATTTTCTCAATCGACTTTGTGCCTTACCTCAAACAAGTTAAGGTGGACAATCGATGAAGGAATTTGACAGTTTTGGGTAGTCTGAAGTGCCGTTGACTGTACATTGTCCATACGTGAGGCCAGTGTTTGCAGTTTATTATCGCCTGCTGTATTGCATGTGACTCTTGATATTATTATGCTGAATACACGACTCGGTCAAGCGTAATGCAAATCAACAAATCCTTCAAACAGCAGGGTCGTCAACATATTATCTGTAATGTGTATCCGATCTCTGGTAACGCATGTCTGTCTACATACTGTAAGTCCCAGTTTTTGCCAATGTGAAGCAGGAATATATATTATATATAATAACTTCAAGTAGAACAGAATAATATTATTTCTACATTTCAAGGGTAACCGTTGTAGTGATTATTTATAGAAATTTCGTCAGGTTAACTAGCATTAGTAAGCCCCGGATCAGATATAAAAAATTGATCATAATTATCAATTTTCATACTTATCAATGAAACTAATAGGTAAATCAATGAATCAGTATATTAATTATTTTCCAATGTAAGTATGTCCACTTTTCTTTCCTTTTGCTTATTTTATGTCTCTTTTTAAATATATATTCTATTCTATAATTGGTATGCATACGGATTTGTCACGTGTTTCCAATTTCGCTTATGTATTCAGATAAGTGCTAGGAGCGGCCTCCATTTTGGGAAATGCTAGTGTGCATAGCGACTGCGACCGCAGCAGAGGCCACACCATTCTTGTACCCAAAATGTCAACAAAGTGCCGAAGTCTTTAATGAACCCCAATATAAATCAAAAAACAAAATTCGTTTATTCATATCCGGTATGACTACAATACACTTATGAATCGTCAAGACGCTAGACATCGAAAACATATCGGTGTTACTACAAAAAAGTGTTTTGATTAAGAAGTGTTTAAATCAGATGCTGTCAGAAACTATTGCCCAAAAAGTGACAACACCAGATTTAAACACCACTTTAACAAAGCTCGTCTTATACACTTTCTTGTAGTAGCACCGTATGTGTCCAAGGAAGGATGTAAGTGCGTATCGTGGTTCTGTTACAATGATAGGTCTCCAAAACCCACCCAGATCCAACCCGATCTGTCAACGAAGCGCCGTCCCCGAAGCAAATACCAAAGTTGATTTCACTATCGTGACGCCTGAGCCGAGGTCCGCGGCTTTAGAGGCACCCTCAGGCCTGCCGCTCCAAGCTCAGACTCTGGCGTCCTGTGAGGCTCTCCGCAGCAGTATATCTGCCTCGGGAGATGCCGTCCCCTCACGGGGGTCGCCTGCTGAGGTACGCTGTTAGGGAGTGCTCGACTGCAAGGCTTGAGGACGAGGTCTTCGCCGTCCCCATAAAACTACTCACGCAAATAACATACAATCGCATCTCAGCCGTTTCAATAGTATTAGGTACTTTTTGTTACTAAAACTGAAACAAACACTAGCATAGATAGACAAAACAATTAAATGCAAAAAATTAAGACTGCTTACGTAGGTGCTCGCTCGTACAGCCTCGGCTGTTATTCTTGTTCTTCTTATAACATACATACATACACACATAAATCACTTCTACTATATCCCCGAAGGGGCAGGCAGAGGTGAATTTGCACCCACGTTTCGCTTTATGTTACGTCCCATGCACAGATATAGGTGGCAAGCCTACTATTACCATTGCCACAAAAGACGCAGTACATTGCTAGGTGGTTTAAATAAGAGGAATGCTATTGCCCATTCTTCGTCACTGTTTTATCCTTAATCGCCTTGTACGACCATTTTGTTAATTGTCACCACCCCAAATCTTGCCACGGGAGAGATTTGGGGTGGTGACAATTGTATACTACTCTCTACCCATTATTAATATAAAATTATTCACTATATTTTTACACCGTTTAATAACTATTTCATGTAGGACATGAATCATTCTTTCTTTGTTTACAATTTAAAAACAAAACTGCCTCACGCGACACGGTTACGTAAGAAAACAGCTGAAATATTTGGTTTTGTTGCAAAGGCGATATCTTACTGACATTGCACTGTGCGGTCAAGTGCAGGCTGGTATCGCACTGTTGCTGTAAAGTGACCCTTATTACCGATAGCTAAGGTGTCGGAATCCAGAGCGTGATCTGCACTCACCGCAAAAAAAATGTTACAGTATAAATTATCGTATCACTGTGCCGTAATCATTTTTATAGATATTTATTTATAGTTTTCCTATGCTGGTTTGAGAGAGAAAAAATATCTTAAGATGTGCTATACTATAGCCACGATTGACCCCCAGGGGAGTCGTAAAAGACGATGGGAGATTGCCCGCTGTATGATGATGATTTCTTTATAGACGTTAATTGATATGTAATGGGTTTAGTATTATGTCGTATATAAGAATATTTAAAACAAGTACTACACGACGATAAGAATAGAACAAGAATTACGATAACAAAGCTACCGGTACACACATAAATTACGCCTGTTTATCCCCCAGAGGTGTATCTTAATGTACATCAAGGTTCGATGAAGTACAGTTGGGTTTCTGAGCGCACATTTTACTCGTAGGAAAATGGGGTTCCCTTCTCTCTCTGCAGGCCTAGCGCGGCACGTGGACTAAATCTCTCTCCACCACATAACAGTGTTTTGTCTCGGGAATTTAGTGGCAGTTGGAGCGAGAGGAAAATATTTTCTCTTCTCCGAGGAGATTTTCTCCACGTCCCGTACTGGCTGATGATGCTTCGTACGTACTTTCTGCATCACCAATGGATGTATTTTGGTACCTTTTTTAAAATAATTAGTCCAATAATGGGTTATATAGTTGCACCATCTCTGAAATAAAACACGGATTTAACTGATCATAATACACGCGACTTAAATGCGTCAAGTTGGTGTTCAAATCCGACCAATATTCATTGCCTCTGTAGATGATAATTTGTAATTTTCAATTAAAGGAAAAACTTAGCGGTCCAACGTGGAAATGTATTGTTACTGGCCGGTAGAAAGCGGAAAAAATATTCATCGGTAACAAAATAGGCGGTTGAATGTGAAACTTCCCAATAAAGTGGTATTTCAAGTTTTTATCACGAAAATATGTCAACTCCATTCTTCGTCACTGTTTTAACCCTTAGTCGCCTTGTACGACCCCAGCGGGAGAGATTTGGGGTGGTGACAATTGTATTCTGCTCTGCCGTCACCACATGTTAACGATGCATGATATTCTAATATATTAGGTCGGGGAAAAAGTCTTTTCGCTTTTTCCCCAACCTAATATTAGGTTGGAGAAAAAGAAAAAGCCTTCTCCCAGTTAAGCCTTCTCCCAGAATTCGGATATCTAAGCTAACCCTGTCCGGCTAGCATAACCACCGAAACACGATATGAATTATGATACAGCCATTTATAGCTTTGAACTGTCAAAAATCTATGGAGTTATGACGGTTCCAGGCGATAAATGGCTATATCATATCGTGTTTCGGTGGTCATGCAGAAATGCTAGCCGGACTGGTAATAAATAACATATCAGGCTTTCAAACATAGGTGCAACTCATATCTGAGAAAATCGTTACATCTGTAGATAGGTATATCACTTTATTTGTGAGGGTGCGTTGTTAATTGTTATGTATTATATTTCCAATTTTGCTTCGGTATTTCAAGAAGTTTAATTTTGCATAAGCCTAGCCGTGTGGTGACGGCAGAGTAGAATACAATTGTCACGTCCCCAAATCTCTCCCGTGGGTTTCGTACAAGGCGTTCCTCTTATACCACCTAGCTATGTACTGCGACTTTTGTGCCCGATAAATGGCAATAGGCTCGCCACTTATTACATGAGACTTGACATAGTTGGCGAAACGTGGGTTCACCTCTGCCTACCCCTTCGGGGATATAGGCGTGATTTATGTATGTATGTATGTATGTAATTTTGCATAGTATTCAGAGAAGTTTGACTGTAGCTGAGGCCACACTCGTCCGTCCCTCCAAAGTCAACAACATGGAGGCTTCTCAATTCTATTCTTAGACACACTAAGATTTTTTTTCCTTCTTTAAATATTGATAGAACAAATGTGACTGTTTTTTTTACCTTGATGTTCTATTGGTAGAGCAAACAACAGAGCATTTGGTAAAACCCCATTGTAACTGTATCCTGAAAAAGTCCTCGTTATACATACATAAATCAAGTCTATATCCCCGAAGGGGTAGGCAGAGGTGAAATAACACCCGTTTCGGCAAATATTAGATATGAACTTAATAGGTGGCGAGCATATTGCCATGTATCGGGCACGTAAATCGCAATATATTGCTAGGTGGTATAAGAGGAATGCTGCTGCCCATTATTCATCGCTGTCTTTACCCCGTTATACTGGTAATGTAATTCTTCTTTTTTTGCTACTGCCTCGGTCCCTTATTATTTGGATGTGTGGCAGTAAATTCTTGTACGACATATAAATTGAAAATGCATTGAAGTAATCTGTCACTAATATGTGGTCGACTGGTATTTGAAAGGTTTCTCTTTTCATGTAGTTTATTTACCCACTGTTTTCTCAATCGATCGATTGACAAAGTCCTCAAAAATCCTTTACAAAAATAAAACACTCAATCGTAAGTTGTTATCTCAAAATAATTACTTAACAATAAATAAATAATAAATGAATAAATAAATATTTTTACACTCACACCTATCATCTAGCCCAAAGTAAGTAGCCTAAGCACTTGTGTTATGGATACTAGATGACGAACATATTTTTAATATAATTATGTATATAAATGTTGAAAATATACTACATTAACATATACACAACCATGACTCGGGAACAAACATTTGTGTTCATCACAAAGTTTGGCCCTACCAGGATTCGAACCCGGGACCTCTTGGCCAATACCCAGTTCTGAGCATTCGACCAAGGCGGCCGTCAAACAATCCTTTACACTACGCATCAATGTTTGTTTTAAACGACATAATACATTAAAATTCCATTTAAAATTTGTTGAATTTAAATGCCAGCACATAATAACAATGCTTATCAATTTATATTGTGTTTTATAACCATCAAGTTAATTTACGTATCGTTTTTTCGATGACTTTTAATTGCAATTTGTCCTGCATCGTTGGCGCATTTAAATGCATTATTTGAGGCAAGTCGGTAGTTTTAATTAATATACAACAATCAATATCATCACTATGGAGGATTGATTGGTGTAGTTCATCAGCTGGTCCCAAGGGTCTATGGCCCATTTAGGACGATTTGAAGAAAACCGAAAATAATTAAAAACTGTTCTGCAATCCGTTCCAAGCTAATTTTTGTACAGTAATTTAACCTTTATCAACACGTTGTACAGTGTGTAAGAAAATTCCTCTGTCTTAAAATCGTAACGTCTCGGGATAACTAAACAATGAATTTTAAACACTCTCATATACATACAAATATCACGCTTTTCTACTACCCTTACATACTTCTTTCACTTCATCCAATCTCATAATGCCCTCCGTCGGTTTACCTAGGTACCTGGCCCTTTTTTATATAAAATTTTTAATTTGATTATGAAAAATCCGCCTAGGCCTACCCTTCGCATTTCTCCGTTCACCTCTGACATATAAATCCTTTTTGTCGTTCTCCTTTCACACATTATTTCTACGTGGCCAAACCAATACCAGTGAAATCCGCAAATGATGTTCAAATTCAAAGTTTTAAACATATTCCCCTCATCTATTCCTAACTTCATTGTTCTAGCCGTGTCGCTGCAAATGATGTTTGAATTCAAAGCTTTAAAAATATTTCCATCATTTATTGAAGCTCGCTAGCGCAGTGTGATAGCGCGCTTGGTCTGCGTTTGCGTAAACTAAGCAAGTTCGCTAAGGCCGGTCATAGGATGGGTGACCAAAAATTTATTATCTCGAGTTCCTCCGTGCTTCGGAAGGCACTTTAAGCCGATGGTCCCGGCTGCATCAGCAGTCGTTAATACCTACCAACCCGCACTGGGCCAGCGTGATGGGTTATGGCACAATCTCCCTATATTCTTCCATCCATAGGGAAGGCCCGTGCCCCAGCAGTGGGGACATTAAGAGTCCCCACAGATCAAAGACTTTCTATCGGCCGTCAGAGTTTGGACTCTTAATCAGTACGCAGATGTATCCAAGTGCGCATGGTGATTTGGTATCGGCCGATAAATAAGTTTGATGGGCTTCCCGATTCACTTCAAACTAAACTGTGGGCCAACTATCGACCGACTGTATAATCAGCCCGGCTAGCATGACCACCGAAACACGATATGATATAGCCATTTATCGCGTTGAACAGTCAAAAATTATTGGATTTTAACACTTGAATAAGCCTGAATTGAATAATTGAATAAGCCTTGAAAGTTATATCTTGTAGATATAGCTATTTATCGCTATGAACTGTCAAAAATCCAATGACCTTTGTAAGATCAACGCGATAAACGGCTATATCATATCGTGTTTGGGTGGTCATGCTAGCCGGACTGTATTGGCTATACCACTCGCGCACACACGACGATCCTTCAGTCGGCCGACTCAGCAGTTCGCTCCGAGCTTTGGCACGGGCTGGTGATGATGATGATGATGATTCTATTCCTAATTTCATTGTTGCAGCCGTGTCGCCGACATGCTGGAGGTGCTAGGCGAACGCGTGGGCAGCTGGTGCGGCGGGCGCGAGTCGAACGCGTCGCTGCGGCAGTCAACGCGCCCGCGCCGCCGGCACAACGACATTTACGCGCGGTTCGAAACGGAAACAAGTGTATGTATCTTTGGAGTTTATAAAGGGGAGGTTCCACCAGTCTGCTGAACTCGGCACACAAATGATTGTATTGGTTTTACGCTGTGCGGCACAGTTCAGCATACTGGTGCAATCTCGCCTTAGGACCAACCCCCGTATACAAAAACACTACTGAAAGTTTGTTTTTCCATACACATTCTGACGGGTAATGTCCACTCAACGTTTTAAGCAGTGCCCCGAACTTGAGTAGCGTTTCACTCAGTAGTAGCACTCAGAGACGTCAAATAACGTTAATGAATACTGAATTTCAAAAAATGACAATTCAAAACTAGTCGCTATTCTTGCCGGGTCTATAGTTTGATTTGAATGAAAAATTTTCACATTAAATACTTATTAAAGTTAATTGACGTCTCTGAGTGCGGCAGTTAGCAACTTACCCCCGAATACAGAAACGCTACTCAAATTTAGGGGACTGCTTAAAAAGTTAAGTGGACACTACCTGTCAGAATTTGTATGGAAAAACGTCAATTTTGACAATACTTAAATGTTAAGCGGGACTCAAACTTTGAATAGCGTTTCTGTATTCGGGGGTTAGTATTTAATTTTCATTATGATACGTAAACACGCTATATTTATGCAGGTCGTATCTACGTGACCCTGTTTTGATACGGTGTGTGGATATTGCCACTATAATATTGGTTTGATTGGCGCTGATCTGTGTGTGACTAATATTCTTATCGTAATGTGTTAATATTGATTATGTGATGACAATATTTGTTGTTGGTAATTAATCTCTAATTATAAATGTTTCTTAATTGGGAATCCAAAGTGTAGGTTTAGGGCTTCACAACATGTCAACACTTTTCTTCGCCACCCCGATTTATTAATTTGTTTTCGTCATGTGTCATCCATGACACAAATGCTTATGGTACTTACTTTGGGCTAGTTCATAGGTGTCACTCGCACCTAAAATAAAATAAAATAATAATTTAGATACTAACTACTCTCCCTCCCCCCACTACATGGCACGCCTGAGGCGCTACTCTAGAAGTTTATTTCGTTCGATCGAGTCGTTGCGTCTTTGTCGCTCTTATTTTAACACGCAGTGGCGTGAGAAAGACGGATAGATGTTCGTTCGGAGTTCCAGAGTAGGCCCCCTGAGCCGAGGCCCGCTCCTTTAGAGGCACCCTCAAGCCTGCCGGTCCAAGCTCCGGCTCGGGCGCCCTGTGAGGCTCTCCGCGGCAGTATATCTCCCACGGGAGATGCCGTCTCCCCACGGGGGACGCCTGCCGTGAAAGCACCCACCCTCACAGGGAGTAAATAATAAATAAATAAATATTTTTACACTCACACCTATCATCTTGCCCAAAGTAAGTAGCACTTGTGTTATGGATACTAGATGACGGACATATTTTTAATATAATTATGTATATAAATGTTGAAAATTATACTACATAAACATATACACAACCATGACTCGGAAACAAACATTTGTGGTCATCACAAAGTTTGCCCCTACCAGGATTCGAACCCGGGACCTCTTGGCCAATACCCAGCAATCCGAGCATTCGACCAAGGCGGCCGTCATAGGCCGTCGGAGTGCTCGACTGCAAGGCTTGAGGACAAGGTCTTCGCCTTTCCCAAAAACCCGGTAGATGCTGTAAATGCCTCACGGCCAATAGCCTATATCCTTCAAAAAAATTAAAAATACTATAGTCTGACAAGTTCGTGCGCGACCCTCATGCGATATGGGGGGCGGTGGCGGGGACGGAGTTTTGCGGGGGTGAGTGATGCGGGGAGGAGGGAAAACTCGCTCCTTCCCGCATCGCTTGCCCCCGCTAGCATCTAGAGTGCCCTGTCCCCGCCACCGTCTCGTACCGTAGGCGGGTCGCGCACGAAGCTGTCGGATTATAACTACTGCTTTCTTACAGGTGCGGTCGTCAGCCCTGTACAGGCTGAAGGAGGGCCCCGTGGTGCCGCCTCCTCAGCGCGTCACTCGGCCCCCCGTCGGTCTCGCCTGTGCCACATGCGCTCCAATGTCCAGGGTGAGTTCCGTACTGATAATTTGTATACATAACAACGCACCGTTACAACTAATTTGTTTGTATACATAACAATTAACAACGCACCGTCACAAATAAAGTGATATACCTATCTACAGATGTAACGATTTTCTCAGATATGAGTTGCACCTATGTTTGAAAGCCTGATATGTTATTTATTACCAGTCCGGCTAGCATTTCTGCATGACCACCGAAACACGATATGATATAGCCATTTATCGCGTGGAACCGTCATAACTCCATAGATTTTTAACAGTTCTGGAAGGATCTGGCTAGAGGGTAGGCTCATTTCATTAATGTTCTTTTTGTACATATTGTTCTTAGATTTTTTGTGTAAATATTGTGATTTACATACCCGATAGATGGTAATAAACTCGCCACCTATTACATTGGACCTAACATTACAAATCTCTGTCCATAGGTTACCTGGAAGATAGCTCTTAAGGTTGCCCTTTGTACAAATCGTTTTGTGTTTTGACCATACATTTTTCTTTATTGGTGCATATTCAATAAAATTGTATTCTATTCGATTCCAACAAGAGACAACTATGGAAAGGATAAGAAAAATAACCGCCGAAGAACTAGTTGTATAGTAATGCAAATGATATCAGTCTCAAAAACCTAGACAAAGTCAAGTAAAGCAAAGCAGAAGGCAACGTTTTGAAAACAAAACTGACTGACTGGTTATCACAAAGAAGCTTCACGCTTTTACAGTAAAATGGGACTTTGTACCCACTCCATTGTTAGTTAAATGCGAACATATCAATGTTCTTTGTTTTTATTGTGATCAATTTGCGCAGTGTTTTTTTAACGCGAACAAAGCTGTAACTGACAGTTCAACGTTTATCGTTTGAACTTGGGCGATTATTGTTCGGCCTTCTTTGTTTTTAAGTAGATAGATGGCACGTACCTTCCGCTTATGATACTAAAGTGCTTGACACACAAAAGGCCAATGCTGTCACCATTCGTTATTGGTCTGATCCAGTCTCCTTCTTCTTCCCCCTGCCCCTGTTCCTCAGTCTATCTGGCGTCGGCGCATTATTTTTCCTCTTCCATTCATATCGGTCAGACTTCATCAAGCTATCCACTCTCTTTTGATTCATATCATCCGTCACACCGTTAGAGCGGTTATGCACTGCGTCCGATCCGAATCCGTGAAAATATGGATATAGGATATAGAGTTTATTGCTTGTCACATTACATTAAATACATACGGTGGATGGTATAACATAGGTCTACATGTGACGCCCTGCAAGGGCATTGCAATTCAATAATATTACATGGTTGCATTTACAATACAATTATTTATATTCTGAAAACGAAATGAAACCCCTAATCATGACACTACCATTCTCACTATCGTTAAAAAACTCTTGTATATTATAATAGCATTTGCTTATGAGATATGTTTTTAATGTTTGGCTATATATTTTCACGTTTTCATTATTTTTTATGTAATTAGGTATATGGTTATAAATTTTTATCAACATATTGTGGGGACTGGACGACACTAATTCTAATGTGGAGAATGGAACTTTTAGTTTATTTAAATTTCTGTTATTTCGTTTTACGTTATTTAAGGTACAATAAAAATGTGGATGTTTCCTTATAAATTTACATGCTTCCAATATATAAATAGATGTAAATGGGTTCTACACGATTCCATATGGTCTATATTGGTCAAAATTCTGAGACACTTCTTTTGCAAAATAAAGAGTTTGTTAATATGGCACGAGTTTCCCCACAGAACAATTCCATACGTTAGTCTGGAGTGCGCGTAAGCGTAGTATGCCGTAAGGGCAGTTTTAAAATCAACTCTTTTAAGATGTTGTAAAGCATAAATAAAGGAAGACATTTTATGTAATAATTTTTGAATGTGATGTTTCCAGTTTAAATGGGTATCTAAGTCAATGCCTAACAAAGTAGCAGTATCAACAGTTTCCTGTTTTACATTTTTAAAGGTATATGAAATTTGAAAGCTAGTTTTTTGGTACGGTTTAAATTGAATGATTTTAGTTTTGTTAAGGTTAAGTTGCAGATAATGTATATCTAGCCAATTTAATATCTTTTCCAATGTGTTATTTAATTTAGTTTCTAATTCTTTATTGTTTGAGTAGGGAATCAAAATGGATATATCATCGGCGAAAAGAGTATAATCTTCGTCCAGTACGCTTGGTAGATCGTTTATATATATATCAAAAATAGCAAGCATCCTAAAACGCTACCTTGAGGAATAGAGCCAGTTACAAGTATTTTGTCTCATCTTGTATTTGTTATTTTTCCGGTGTTATAGTCTATATATTCTATTTGAACGTATTGAAAGCGATTTTTGAGGTATGATTTGAACCATTCATGAGCCACTCCTCTTACTCCTGTTTCATATAATTTATGTAATAAGATTTTATAGTTAACTCGGTCATAGGCTTTACTCATATCGAGTAAGAGGCCTACAGCAATATTTCTATAATTTAATTCATGAAAAATCTTTTTGGTGTACTTATAAACTGCTAAAACTGTAGAGTGATTTTTCCGAAACCCATTTTGAGCTTGATGTAATATATTAAATTTTTCATAAAATGAGTACAAACGGTTTATCATGGCTGATTCAAATATTTTGGCAGAAGTTGGAAGCAGTGCAAATTGGACGATAGTTATTCCTGTCTGTAGTTTTTCCTTTCTTATGGACAGGTATAATTACCGACTTTTTCAGGGCATCCGGAAATCAACCTTCTGAAAAAGATTGATTTATAAGTATAGTGTTGGGAGTAGTAAGCAGATCAACGCAAACAAATAGTAGTTCTATGGTAACTTACGCACTAGATCCGATTTATTTCCGTCAAATCAAGTATTCTATATTTTTACGGATTTAGATTGGCGTAGTGCGTAACCGCTCTAAAGGTGCTAGTGATAAATGAATGTATAGAAAAGAGACGCATCATCATCGTCATGAGGCGGAACGGAGCATGTCGAGAGACCGATGAACGGATAAAGTGATTGAAATGACAACATTCTAATCCATACCGCTCAAGGTTTTGGCTTAGATTTAACAGTCGGCCGCCTGCCCGACACCAACCCTCTTTGGGAATATATTAGTTAATGTCATCATTCAATATACATATCATTTGTAGTTTTATTTTGCTAATTATCCACAATAGAGATACGATGCAATCTGTGTGTGTCGGTGATTTACACTCAATTTCCGTTTTGATACAATGTTGTAGCGGACAAAGGCGTGTTAAGTATTAGCACGCTCTAGGACTCCGCTTTGTGAACTAAATAGATACCAAACAGAGGGGAGATATAATATCGTACTGATTCGAGAACTTCCTGATTCACTATAGGTGAGAAACGTATATAATAACTACTCAGTATTCATACATACATAAATCACGCCTATGTCTGTGGGCAGACCTCTGCCCAAAGTCACCTGAGTTCACCTGAATTAGCACCTACGTTTCGCCAATTATGTTAGATCTCATGTTTTAGGTGGCGAGCCTGTTGCCATTTATCGGGCACAAAAGTCGCAGTACATTGCTAGGTGGTATAAGAAGAACTCTATGGCCCATTCCTCATCACTGTTTTATCCTTAGTCGCCTTGTACGACACCCACGGGGGAGATTTGGGGTGGTGACATTTTTATTCTACTCTTCCGTCACCACACGGCTTAGTATTCACCCGTATATAATCGAGTTTATTTTCGAATGTATTTGTACATATACGACATAGTAGTACATACGTAGTACGTACTGTGCTAATCTAAATTATTATCTTCCCGCCCTGTTCCCAGGCTATCTAGGGTCAGTATTTTTCCTCTTCCATTCCTTTTAGAATTAAATTGAGGCATATTACGCTGCCATGTGAACAAGGCTTTATGTGATGACGTAAGCTCATCTCTTTCTGTCTCTCCTTCATGATTTTTATCCGCACCATTCAATGTGCGGTGAAAAATACATTATTTTTCAATATCTTATTAATAATTCTTTAGAAACGATTCTGATTGTTCCCTCTCGTTATGAATCACTTTGTCCGTTGATAAGTATCAATAGACGTTCTCTATCACCGTTTAATATATACCCCCTTTTGTTTCTCACAAAGATGATTGTTTGACACTGGCTCAGTATTATAAAGAATACACAAAGTCTTTGTTCACCGTTAGTATCCTTGTGAAAATCATCGCATGATCTTTGGTTGATTATTTATAGAACGCTTCTAGCCGTATGCACACGAAGAGGTTGGGAATAGTGTGCAGTCAAGCTAAAATTACAATGCCGTACGGTGACAGCAGATTAGAATACAATTCTCACCACCCCTGCTTGTTTGTCGTAGGATAGGATATAGTTTACGATAAATAGAACATGCACAATAAACAACTCATACATAACATAACAACAAACTTTGGGAATAAAAAAATATGAATATATTATATAATGCAAAACCAGATACAAACAATGGAATGTCAGTTTCAGCGAAAAATAAATTTAGTATTTCATAGAAAAGTGCTGTCGTATTGACTACCGACGTAGATTTATATTTACGTAGATTTCGAAATATTCTCACAGTAAGCCTAATATTTGAATGATTACAAATTATAGCGCGTATTTAACATTTCCGTTTTCAAATATATTAAACTACTTACTGGCTACTTTGATAAGTACATTTATTTTATAGGACACCGACAAGATTATGATCCTAAAAAAGTTATATTTACATCAGTAGCATTTTACAAACTTACTGGTTTAGAACACGTCTAGTTAATTAAAACATACCTCACATCTTTTGCACTGTAAATAGTGAACGGTGTTCAATTATAGAATAGATACCTAATTACACTGTCTGTATAGTTTGACTAGATTTCGTAATTTGAACTTAATCTCAATGGGAACTGCTAATTTTATATTTATTTATGGATGCATTAGGTTTTGCGTTTACTTTGACCTAGTATTTGTAAAAGTTGATACAGCGTCAATTAAGTTAATTTCGGTTTAAAGACCAGGTACCTGAACTATTCAATGTGTTTTTCCATACTAAAGTATGAATATTGATATACTTTAGGTGATATCAATATTCATACGTGGTCCTCAAGAGTGAATTAATTTAGTACTTAGTTATTCTAACCTCAGTGCTTTTATTAAAGCAGCCATCAATTTGTATGATATTGTGACAAAGGTTACTCATCATCTGTCCGTCCATGCAGATGGTTATTCTTCCGTTAAAATCGGTCCAACGTCATCGTTTCATCCAATCCCATTTAAGTAGTTCAATCATACATCGCACCGGAAAGCCAGCTAAATAAATGAATACATAGAGAAGTGATGGAAATGAATATGTAGAAAGAGCGATGAACGGAAATATTAGTTAGGACGACATCATTCCAAACAGCATTATGGTATTGAGTGAGGTTTTACAGCCGGCTGCCAGTCTGTCTGACACTAAACTTCTTATTGTGATGAACAAAATACTATAGTTATATTTAACTGATGAGGTAGGCGAAGTTAATAAGTTTTTGGTCACAAATCTTTCTGTTTTTCATTCATTGTATACGCAAGGTCGATAAATACATTTCTTTCTTTCCTGTTCTTAAATCTAATGACATCCTCTTAGCGAACTCCTTGTATGTAAATGAAACTGACTTACATTATTTCGTCTGTAATACTATCATTACGAAACTATTATAGTCTAAACCAAATTTGCGCGTTCATCCGCGGCTAGTAATTGTGTACCGTTATCCGTTTCGCCCACTCGGCCTTTTCGGTCGTCAACCTCTGTTCGAATCCCTTTTTCTTGCAGATCTATTTTATTTTCATTATGTTCTTGTTCATTTTGTGAATAAGGTCCAGTGCGACGTGCATTGGAGTGTCGACTTGTTGATGAGGTGCACAAAAGTCCATTGTGTCCATAGAGCGACAGAAATGAAAAAAATATTGGGCCAGTTTGCTATAAGATGTGTGTGTTAATTGATATTTTAAAATAATGTATGACGGATGGATCTAGAACTAAGAATGGATTGCGGTCAGGAGGATGAGAAAGAACAAAGTGAATGCTATGTTGAGTTGGCGGCTGATAGGATAGGAGAAAATGACGTCATACCAATCCAAGTAGAGTCAGATAAGGGCCAAGGGTTGGAACAGAAAGTTTGCTAATGAGATTCTGGGGATAAGTATGATTTTTATTGAATAGTGTTACGTTGATTAATATAATTTCAATGGTTGGGAGACTAAACTTTAGACAAATAAACCATTACAATTCCGGTACTACGTTATTTGTTTATGTGCAACTTTGAATTAACTATTATCATTCAAGTTCATCTTGAAAAATACTACTGGCAGAGCACCCATGAAAACAGTTATTCAAAAGAACGTAGCAAATGAAGTGTCTATGCACTAATTGTAACTCGGCTGTTTTTACAATCTTACACTGCAATAAATTGTTGTGGTAAAAGCTTAAAATAACATTTAAGCAGATGCATTACAAGCGTTTTGTGCATTGAGGTGTTTCAAACTGCCTTTATTGAATATTCAAACAAATGTGCAATCAGCAATAATTGAATTATGGCTTGCTTGGCTTAAACTCAAGAAACATAATCCCGTTAATAAGTAACGCTTTTCTTTTGATTATTTATTTGATTTAATTCCGGTTGTTAATATAAGACAGTTTTGTCGGTTACTACTCAAATGGGTCTATTTTCGACGATATATTTTAATTCATCTACGTTCACTTACGTAATTTGGCAAAATTGTACCTCATACTTTCTAGGTAAATCGCAGAATCTCTCAGAATACGTCAAAGTTATTAAGGGTTAACAGACACGTTGGTTTGTGTTAACAGATTCTGTTAAAGCCTCCGGTATATCCCATCCAATTAAAATCCGAAGAGCTTTCTAATTGGAATTTTACGCACTAAATCCACCCAAATTTGATTTAATTTACACATACTCTCTCATACCATTAAATATGTGTATAGTAGCGGATTGTTTCGACGGGAACGATATGTTTTATAAGTTACTATGCATTTTACTAAGACACTTGGCTAGCAGTGAGACATAATTATACTAGATTTCTGTAAGTGGAATTTAGTTTTCAATACTATATTATAACAGTATAGGTACACTTTATTATGGTTTGTTGGCTATGCAATGGCAATAGTTCGCTGCAGTGTTAGCACTCTTATAAGAATGTAATCACATGAGTAAATAAACCGCGTTGGTCATACTTCGGTTTCACTTATTTAAGATGCTCTTATTTTTCTTGAATACGATTTTAGATAATTAATATGAGCTCAATAAGCTCCGCCGTGTGGTGACGGCAGAGTAGAATATAATGTCACCACCCCAAATCTCTCCCGTGGGTGTCGTACAAGGCGACTAAGGATAAATTAGTGATGAGGAATGGGCAGCAGCGTTCCACTTATGCCACCTAGCAATAGTACTGCGACTTTTGTGCCCGATAGATGGCAATAGGCTCGCCACCTATTACATGGGACCTAACATGATTGGCGAAACGTGGGTGCTAGTTCACCTCTGCCTACCCCTTCGGGGATATAGGCGTGATTTATGTATGTATGTATGTAATAAGAGCTCAATAACATATCAGTACAGTTGTCTTTTATGAAATGGCTCTATTTGGTTTTCTTTTAAATTGAAATAATAGTTTTAACAAACATTTACTATAATATGATATTTCAAAGATAAGGTCGATCGATATGACGACAATGTTCAACCCAAGTGCTTACATGGATGATTCCAAAAGCAAATCAACGGTATATAAAACAAATTTATAACAAAATTAAACTAAATATCTCAATGTAAGACTGTCATTTGGGATGCAACATAAAATATACTGTATTGTAATGCAAGTGTAACAAACAGATGTAATAATATTGGTTGCTCAAGACTGAGAATTCGAGATGTGTATTTAAATAGGTAAATATTCGGTCTTCAAGGTTTTCCTCAAGCTATCTTACTGAATGGTCAACGGCACTTCAGACTTCCCAAAACTGTAAATTTTCTTCGATCCATTGGCATCCTTAACTTGTTGGTAGTAAAGCACAAAGTTGATTTAGTAGCCTGACGTTCTGTTGACTTGATTAAAAATATTTTGGGCACATGTTTGAAGTGGTTTAAGCAAAAATGTTCACATTAAAATTTTGTGGCAATAGTAACTTTACCATTATTTTCTTTCATTCAATTATCACTTTAAATATTCACTTCTAAACCCAGAAAACACTAAAGGCGCTGTAGAGTTAATGTCTAATTTCAAGTGTACGCGCGAAACATATTGATTGGTTAAATATATATCATTTGTCTTTGAACATGATAGAGAGAGAGAGCTGTATTATTTAGTTAAGTTTAATAAATCATATCAAATATATAGATATAGAGATATATAATCATAAAATTTGATTCTAAATATATCATCAAATTCTTGAAAATGATATCTGAAGTTTATTTAGAAATTCGTGTTGACGAATTGATTTTGAATAAATTTTAAGATGAGTGATGACAATGCAAACTATTTCTACTTAACCTTAACTGAATCATCGAGACCTACGAAAACGTATTCCTAACACGCGTTAAAAACAAACCTTGGATACTAGTCGAGGATATTTGCAGGATCCTATTGTTTATTTATTCGTCCTTTCTTTGATTGTACTTACGTGACATTTTTTTATAACAACCACAATTGAAAAACTTTGACTTTGTGCCTTCTTAACAAACATGGCTGGCCAAAGAGAGAAGCCGGGCGTCACGCCGCAGCCCTCCATCTCCCCCCAAAGTTCAAAATAATATATTATAAAGTTAAATTCATTATACTCTGTATACTCTACTGTGCAAATATGGCTCTGTTTGTTAGAAGGAGACTTGGCAAATTACTTGCTGTAACAGCTCAAATGAAAAATTATTACAAAGGCGGCTCTCACAGAGTCTTACCAAATATCACCTGGCAGAGAGAGAAGTTAGGGTGGCGTAGGTTGTGAATGGGCTACACTTACACTTCGGTGGCAAGAATAAACCTACACTTCGGTCGCAAGTTCCAGGCGCTGCTCCTGACATCCCCCTCTGCCACACAATTGGACTCGTCACCCGCATTGTGAATCCATGGAATGCTAATAGTGTTCGTCTCTATCCAGTGAAAAAATATTTTTACAAAAACGTTTATTTTACATACATACATAAATCACGCCTATATCCCCGAAGGGGTAGGCAGAGGTGAACTAGCACCCACATTTCGCCAATTATGTTAGGTCCCATGTAATAGGTGGCGAGCCTATTGCCATTTATCGGGCACAAAAGTCGCAGTAAATTGCTATTGCTAGGTGGTACAAGAGGAACGCTGCTGCCCATTCCTCATCATTGATTTATCCTTAGCCGCCTTATACGACACCCACTGGAGATTTGGGGTGGTGACAATTGTATTCTACTCTGCCGTCACCACACGGCACGTTTATTTTGATTGGTCAATATCTGTTAATGTCTCAATTGTTCACTGTATTGTTCTCCCTCCTCGCTATCTTAAATTGTTAAATTCTAATTAATATTATGTTAATGTTTTCTTAGGTTAAATTAATCATTCTACATAGGTATAATATATAACTCTACTAAAATAATGAAACTGGCATTAGTATTTTTCAGTTTTCTTTGTATTAGAAGTGTTGTCTTGTGAGTTGTGACGTTATTGTATTGACGTTTTTATAATTATGTATATCTAATCTTTTTATTTTTAGATGATCCAGATCTTTATTGAAGTATACAAGCAGCAGATAAGATTGACTTTCCGTAATGTTATTACTTACACCAAGATATGATTTTTATGATTATCGATTAGACGTTGTGGGTTTTGTGTTGTGCTAATGTAATATCACACGTATATACGGACCAGTGCACGCGCACCGGGCTGTTGACAGCGTAGCCGACGTTCATTCATCCTTTCTATTGGTCGTTGAAAGCGCGTTTTATGTTCCAAATTTAAACACAAAGCATGCGCGCGCGGCAAGGTGGCGTGACATCGACTGGCCAACCGGCGGCCGGCGCCCGCGCGACTAGAGCGACGACCTCGCACACTGCATAATATCGCCGCTTGAATATAAAACAGCCACAAATCAAACACGCTTTTCCATCAAAAATAAGTCTTAATGCAATACATTTTGAACACCAAATTGTGTCGAAGTGAGTTGTGTCGTTGTTTTACTAAATGAGCGATATTGACTACTTGATACGAAATTATGTTTGTAGGTACGTTGCCAGGTGGCATCTTGGGATGTGGCATTTTAACGCTGGTCCAATAATCTGAAGTAAAATTGAAATTATTGACCTAAATTTCACAGACAAATGTAACCACATATTGAACACTGCGGTTGTAGAGTCGATTTCAGTAACACTGATACTCTGTTTAAGATTTCACAGTTTGCGGTAATTCGTTTGCTAAGCTCTACATTTTAATTATATCTATTAGGTATAATTATTATTAGAAGTGCAATTCTTTTGTTTAAAATCATTCTCTTCCAGCTCTGTTCCTAGGTTTTCTGGGGTTGACCCTTCAATTCATATCGGTCTGAGTAATTGGGACGATTCCATTCCAATCCATATTGCTCAAGATAGATCTGGCTTTTTAGAACTGGCTTTATGGTTTTATAGCCGGCCGCCTGCCTGTAACCAACCCTCTTTGGTTATGCTGTTGTTGATGGTTTGCCCTGCACCATCTTGTATTTGAAATACTCTGAATTGAATTGCCTAGCCCTCAAAATATTGTTTTACGCAATAGCATCTAATAATTCTAATCTCGGAACAGGTTGATTCATCAAGCGTTAATGCTCACGTGGGAAAGACGTTGTCTACGCTCGATAAACAACGGTTCCCACGTGTTCTTTACATTGTCAACATTTGAGTGGGTGGTGGGTTGACTACAATGTTTTAAGTATGCGAATGGATGCTCCTGCCTTCAGCTTGCAAATCCGAAGTTAACCTGAACGTTATGGATTTTTTTATCTTTATTTTTTTACATACATACATACATAAGTCACGCCTATATCCCCGAAGGGGTAGGCAGAGGTGAAACTAGCACCCACGTATTTTTTTAGAGAGTTTTGCAAATAGGCCTACATGAATATACTTTCATTCCAATCCCATTGTGACTGTTTCTTGGTCTATTACGATCTAATTGCTAAGCTTTCCGCTACAAATTTGTAAATCAATAAAGGTTTATTGGAAGACGGCTTTGATAGTAAACTCTGAAATATACATCAAGTTGGTTGATTCTGAAATCCGATGCTAATTTAATTCTTTTGAACTGGCTCTTGATACATTCCGCTAATCAATTGATGTTAAGAAAGAAAATTAAATAAGTATTTAAGAGTCAGTTTGATGGTTGACAGTGAAGATAATAGGAACTAAGGAGTAGCTGAAAAGAAACAGAATATAAAAGAGAGAGAAGCATTGCGTCTTCTATTCTGTTTCTGGCCGGCTGGCATGACCACCGAAATACGATATGATATACCTAGCCATTTATCGCTTTGAGCTGTCAAAAACTTATGGATATTTGATAAGTCAAAGCGATAAACGGCTATACCATATCGTTTTTCGGTGGTCATGCTAGCTGGGCTGATGAGATGGGACAGTTGTAGGAGGATGAAATGTGGCGCGCTTAAGTATTTTAGATATGTTTGTTCGTAATTCTGCTAAAAAAAACGACCGCTTACGTAAAAATGTTTTCTGTCGTCTTGCATATGCGTTATGCGCTGCCAAAACCACTGTCATTGGACATGCAAATATAGACAAAAGCCCCACTGACAGACAACCGGTTCGCTCTTTCACACACCTGCGTTTTCCTCGGTGTTCCTCTCTGTCTGTTGCTATTGAAACACGTCGGGGACCTTGCCCCTGACTTTCCTAATGATGTAATCTAACGGCACTTTGGCGCAAACTTTGTGTTTGCGGATTCCGTCTGTCTGGTTGACCATTTTTATTGTTGTTTTATTTTATCATAATCGTATCGTATTTAGTAGTTTCAATACGATTATGATAACAGCTAAGCAGTGGAACTCTTTGCCGAGGTCTGTTTTCCCGGATCAGTATAATCTGGACATCTTCAAGGCCAGAGTGAACAGTAGGCCTATTCCCTAACTTTTTTTGACAGTTTTAAGTGATGATCACCGAACTATTTACTAATAAATTGCTGTTATCACGGGACAAGTGTCACAATAGCATTATAGTAAAGTAGTAATGGATAAATAAATAGTTCGGTGATCATCACTTTCAACTGTCAAAAAAAGTTAGGGAATAGGCCTACAGGCATCTCTAGGCGAGGGTATGCGAGGGCTTGAGACAAAATGTGATGTGAATGACAAAATTTTTATATGTTACTGTATTTACGAAATGCTCTTCAAAACAAGAATCTTGTATTCTAAAATACATCATCAATTATAGACAAATAAAACTGTTAGCTGCTTTGAAATATTGATGCTACACATTTTTGTTCTGTATTTTATATTAAAAGACACATCAAGATTGTTTACATTTTGTCTCAAGCCCAAGTGAATGGGGTATAGGCCTTTTTCGTTTTCCATTATTCCTCTCTGCTGTCACCACACGCCATTTACAGTTTTGGTACATTTATAGTTACTGTTATACGTTTTACATTTTTTAAATTTATTTGAACATAATTTTATGTAAAAATAAAATTCGATACAAATGATTACTTGAAAAGATTCGTTGTTTTTTGTTGGACCTAAGCTGTTGGCCGAGAGGCCTTTACAGCATCTACCCGATTTTTGGGGAAAGCGAAAACCTTGTCCTCAATCAAACACTCCCTAAGAGGATTTCTCCACGGCAAGCAATTCCCCTGGGGGAGTTTCACTGTCTCGGAGAGCCTCGCATGGTGCTTCGGTATTTAGTAGTTATAAAGGTGCAGATATGCCAAGATTTCCCAATAATCGAAGATTCGGTCACAATGTTTTCGGTTGTCGCCGGCTTCACAATGTTTTCGGTTGTCGTAAACGTGTGTACGTAGGCTAGAGAGTATTTTTGGCTCACAATGTTTTCGTTAATGTCACTTTAATTATGTGAATTAAAAGGGAGTGGCTAACGCGATGCTGAGGAGCTCGCTAGTGCAGTGGCATACCGCCCTTGGTCTGCGATTGTGCTAACTAAGCAAGTTTCGCTAAGGCCGGTCCTTGGATGAGTGACCAAATATGTATTATCTCGAGTTCCTCCGCGCTTCGGAAGGCACGCTATGCCGTTGGTCCCAGCTGCATCTGCAGTCGTTAATACGGGTCTGACGCAGAATGTGCACTTCTCAGAATTAGGCCCGCAGTGGGCCAGCGTGGTTGGTTATTTATGGCCCAATCTCCCTATATTCTTCCTTCCATAGGGAAGGCCCGTGCCTCAGCAGTGGGGACATTAAAGGGCTGATGATGATTATGATGGTTAACGCCTGACTGATATGAATGGAACAGGAAATCTTCTTCCAGATGCCCTGGAGACAGCTAGATTAGCAAAATAACGACGAAATATCTTCTTCTCCCTGCCCTTATCCTACTTGAAGCGTCCCTGCTAAGGCAGCAGTAAATAACACAACATCTCTGGAGCAGCCATTTATTCCGACTGACGTGACACTTGTTGACTGTCATAAGTACGTTCTAAATAGAAACATAGTAAAACCTTAGTGTCAATACACTACATCTCTCCACACTTAATTTACGATCTATGTAACCACCTAATGCTATTGACAATAACTAAACAATAAGAATTTAGACGATAACAGCAGAAGGAACTGGCCTAAATAAATATACAACACCTAAAAACAAGAATTCTCAAAATAACCTTATAAACTAAGTTATCGTTGGTAAGGTTCAGAGGAAGTTGGCGTCACTCCCTGTCTTTGGTCATCCGAAGACTGACCGATCGACATTCCACTATAATCTGAGTTAGGTGTAGCTATAGGATTACCAGATTTCCGCCTTAACTGATCGATATGCCGATGTACCTCGTTTCCCTCTGTACCAATGACCCTATAATTGGATGGTCCTATACACCTGTCAACCTTTCCCGGTAACCATTTTTCCCCCCTTGAGTATTCACGATACCACACATTTTCCCCCGGCTCTATTTTCCGATCTGCTCCTCCAGCTAGATCTACCTGACGTCTTTGCACTTGCCTCATCCGCGTTTCCCTGTCCGGCCTTAACATATCTAAACGCGTCCGTAACTGTTTGCCTAATAGCAACATGGCTGGGCTTTCTCCAGTAGAACTATGAGCCGTGTTCCTATAATACAATAAAAAGGTATTCAACATTTTTGTTATATTTTTCTTTTCAAATTTAGCCTTTTTGATAACCCTTTTTAGTGTTCTTACTGCATTCTCAGCAGCACCGTTAGATGACGGATGATATGGTGCTGAAAATAAATGCTCAATACCAAGATTTTTAATAAATAATTTAAACTCATGACTGGTGAAGGGTGGGCCATTGTCAGTTACTATTTGTCGCGGTATCCCCCATCGACTCCATAAACTTTCTAACCTTTCAATAGTAGAACTTGCCCCCGTACTAGGCACGTTAAATATCTCCAGCCACTTTGACGTGGCATCTACGACTACAAGATACGTTTTACCAAATATTGGCCCCATAAAGTCAAGATGCAGCCGGGTCCAGGCGCGAGACGGCCACGGCCAAGGTCGTGGCACCTGCCGAGGCGGCGCATCGGCTTCTGCCGCACATGTCGAGCATTCACGGCACACCTTTTCCACTGCTTCGTCGATACCCGCCCACCAGACATAACTTCTAGCTAAAGCCTTCGACTTAACAATGCCCATATGAGGCTCATGGACCATGCGAAGGACCTTTTCCTTGCAGTTTTCCGGTACCACAATTCTATGGCCCCACATTACACAACCTAATTCTTCATACAACTCATTCTTCCTATTAAAATAAGGTTGCATTCCAATGATCTCACTTTCTGTCGGCCAGCCATCCCGAATATATAACAATACTCTACTTAAAAGCGGATCCCTAACTGTGTACTTCTTAATCTCATTGTAGTCTAAAAACAACGCTTCCTGCGCGAAATGTAAGTACGTCTGCTCTGGAGGTTTCTCTAACCGCGATGTCTCCTCGCGCAATGGCAGACGCGATAACCCGTCTGCGCTGTTAGCATGAGTCCTAACGTAAACTATGTCATAACTGTAGGCTGATAATATTACCGCCCAACGTTGCATACGACTTGCCGTCATTGTCGGTATACCATTATGTGGGCCGAATATGGAGACCAGTGGTTTATGATCTGTTCGAAGTGTAAACTTGCGACCAAAAACGTATTGGTGGAACTTTTTCATGCAAAATATAATTGCTAATGCCTCTCTATGAATTTGAGAATAGTTCCTTTCGGCAGGTGACAGTGTCCGCGAGACATAAGCCACCGGCCGCTCCGTGCCGTCCGGACCGCTCGGCTGCGATAGCACGCCGCCGATGCCTACCGCGCTCGCATCGCACGTTACTATTAATGGTTTATCTGGATTATAATGTGCTAACACCTCTGATCCTATCAGAGTATTTTTAATACCTATGAACGCATTTTCACAAGAATTACTCCAGTTCCATTTTGTCTCTTTCTTAAGAAGATTGTATAGAGGTACTAACTTTTCACTGAACTTGTTTACAAACTTAGCGAAGAAGTTTATGAGACCTAAAAATGATCTAAGTTCTGGGACATTCTGAGGTCTCGGTATTTGCTGAACTGCTTTTATTTTGGCTGGATCCGCCTTTACTCCATCCTTCGAAATAATATAACCTAAATAGTAAACTTCCTGTACCAGAAAAACACATTTCGATTTTTTTAATTTTAGCCCGTTATTTAATAAACGTTCAAAAACTGCCTTTAAAGCTATAAAATGTTCCTGTTTGGTTTTCCCACCTATAATTATGTCGTCAATAAAAACCGCTACGTTAGGTATCCCGCAAAGTAGATTAGTCATTATGCGTTGAAAAATGCCCGGACTAGAAGCTAAACCAAAAACTAGTCGATTATATCGAAACAAACCGCGGTGCGTGTTGATGACCGTATATTTTTTTGAGTCATCTAGTTCGATTTGATTGTATGCTTGTGATAAATCTATTTTACTGAAATACTGCGCTCCATCCAACGCAACCAAAACATCATCAAACCGAGGTAAGGGAAATCTATCGATCAACAGGACCGGATTTAAGGTAACCTTATAGTCTACACAAACCCTTAGTGATCCATCCGCCTTGTTCACTGGAACCAGCGGTGAAGCCCAGTCGGAGCAGTTGATGGGCTCGATAATGCCAGCGCTCAGCATAGCGTCCAGCTCAGCATCAATCCGCGCGCGCAGTGCGTATGGCAGTGGCCGCGCACGGTGGAACACGGGCGTTGCGCCCGGCCGCACGTGGAGGGTCGCCTTTCCTCCAGTGAACCTTCCCAACTTGCCATCAAATAATTCCTTATACCTATTCAAAATATTATTTATATCAAAATCTTTTATACAATCCGCGGGTTTAGCTAAATTACAATTTCCAAAACTTGACAATTCTATTTTTAATTCCGTCAACCATTGTCGACCTAATAAAGAAGTGGTTGCACCGTCTATCACAAAAAGTTCCAATTGTTTCCTTATACCCTTATGTTCGACACAAGGCATAATATAACCCCTGGGCTTAATAGTTGAACCATCAATAAATTTTAATGATAGATCTTCCGAGAAAATTTGCATATGTTTGAAAAACTGGTTGTAGATAACTTCATTAATACAAGATATTGGTGTTCCGGTGTCTACTTCCATAATAAGAGATTTTCCATCAATTAATATTGGCAATCTTACCGGTTTATAATTTCTTAAACATAATTGATGCAAATCTAGTATGTCCTCCTCACGAGTTCTTCCGTCAAATTGTCCCTCCCGGGTCGCTGTCCGCTCATAGATTGATCTCTGACCCTTTCCAGTTGACGCTACCCCAGTCTCACAGACACGGCGCAAATGTCCTCGATGTTTGCACCTACTGCAAACATAATTACGACACCTACAGCTTGAGTAGTGGTGATCAGGAGCTCCGCAGCCTCTGCAAGGTATTCCACTGGTGGTGGCGGCACTACCACCGGCATCACTGACACGGCCACCCTTATGTAAAAACATATCTCCGCCGCGCTCTTGTTCCTGCTCCTTTCGCTTAACAGCTAACTCGCCGAGTTCTCCGATACTTCCCGCCACGTCTGTCACGTTCTGTGTGTGCCCGGCAGCCGAACCCTGTTCTGACGTTTCTAAGGATATTGCAAGTTTGACAGCCATTGTAAAATCCAAACTATCACCCTCAACAAATAACCGTTGGCGTGTAAAATCTCCCTTTAGACCGCATACAAATTGATCACGTAGATTTTCGTTTAAGCTGTCACTGAATTTGCATTTGCTTGCTAACCTTTCTAACTCTGATACATAGTCACTGACCTTTTCTTCAATACCTTGTTTCCGCTGCCGAAATTTATACCTTTCAAACAAAACTGATTGGCCCAGTTTAAGGTGTTGAAGCATCGAGTGTGAAGCTGTATACGATGTCCAAATACCATTCTTAATATCGAATCCCGATATTTTAGCGATCGACATTGTCCATCGATCTTCTGATTGCACGCTGTGTTCGAATTACCATAAAATGGTTCCTCGTCGCCAATGAAGCGTCCCTGCTAAGGCAGCAGTAAATAACACAACATCTCTGGAGCAGCCATTTATTCCGACTGACGTGACACTTGTTGACTGTCATAAGTACGTTCTAAATAGAAACATAGTAAAACCTTAGTGTCAATACACTACACTACTCTAAGTAGGTTAGGCACAACATGTCTTCTTCTTCCACTCTCCTCTATTAGACGTGAGCTCAGTATAAACTCCCTTTTTTCCCATATCATCTTTCGCACAATCCATCCATCGCTTCGTCGGTCTTCCTCTCATTCTAGGTCCATGCACATCCATACTTAACAAACCTCATACATACTTAACATAAAGTGTCAATTGTTCCAGGAGTCGTGGCAGGACCCGAAGGTGTCGGAGACGGGCGCCGTGATCAACGTGATGAATATTGGCCGGCAGACGTTCGCGAACGGCGGCGTGGTCTCGCGGTACCTGTGCGACCTGTCGCAGTGCGCTAACCTCCTCTCGTACGACTACAAGGATGTTGCTCCTAAGGTACCCTACTCGTCCGTACGACGACCCAACTTGGGGGACTGGCTCGTAATTCTAGCGCGCATGTACTTAGTTGTAGTTTGGTGGAGCGCTGCGTGGCCTCCTTCTGGGGATAGACCCCTTAGGGTGCTTTTCTAACAGCCATCAGAGCTGTGCGAGAATAGAATCGCTCCAATTTTAAATAGAATGATTCTATTGGTGTAGAGATGTGTTTGAGGAGAACCAAATGAATTACTCTATTTGAAAATTGACTGATTCTTTTTGGTTCTCCTCACACATTCGTTGCAACGCATCCTCGCACAGCTCTGGAAGAAAAGCACGCTTAAGGGTCTTTAGTATAAGCGTCATCTATAGAGGGAGCTCTAGTTATATATGACGCTGATAGATCCTTTGTGGTTTTTGTTTTTGTCGGTGCGAGTCCGACATCCCCCAGGCCTGATCCTGTAGGCCTAGCTCGGGACGTGGACAAAATCTCCTCGAGGAAAAGAAAGTTGGTCCCTCTGCTCTAACTCACACCAAATCCCGAGATGTAATAGACTGTCTTGTAATAGGTGGCGAGCTGGCGAGCCTATTGCCATCTATCGGGCACGTAAATCGCAGTATACTGCTAGGCGGTATCAGAGGAACGCTTACTCATCGCTGTCTTATCCGTTAGTCGCCTTGTCCGACACTCGCGGGGGAGATCGGGGGCGATGACAATTGTACACTCTGGTAGTGCCATGGTGACGCAGCAATATTAATGTGACTATTTAAATTGCTTATTCAAATATTAATGTAACAATGTGCAAACCGTAAAATGTGCATGCCTGAGTCAGGCAGATGTGGGCGGCTGGGTCCACAACCTCCCTGGTAAGGCGTCTTGTCCTAAATGCAATCTCTATTCACTGAAATGAATCACCGTATAAATTAGAACGGCTACAACTAAATTAAGTTTGCGCCGCATACGTATACAGAGCGGAATAAAAATAAATGTTTGACACGTACTTACTTTACTTGGTTTTCGTTCGAAGCGACTGACGGTTTAGGGTTAAAATGATGCAAAGGTAAATAGGCAGCGGCGTTTCTTTTATACCCCTAACAATATTCTGCGATATACGTAGGTACACGATATATGGCAATAGGTAGACTCGCCACCTATCAGTGGCGTGGCGTGAAAGAACAAGTTAGGCAAGCCACAACTATATGAAGCCTCTTATGGTTTAAGCATTAACTTTTAACACCGCCTGCTAGGACTCGGCTACAACTGTTCAACGCCATCTAGTGACGAATCGGAGAACTACGTTGCCACTTTTGCGTGCTTGTGCTTTGTTTTATACAGCCAGAAAGACGATTCAACCCGGTCCGGAGCGGCTTGCAGGAGCGGCGCACGACCGCGATATTGAGTGCAGTTCACAAAAGAAATTCCGCTTTTATGGCTATTGCAATAAGATCTAAAATATTTACTTTTGACGGAACTTGTTTTCGTGGGAGTTTATTACTAATGTGTGCGTGTGTCGTAGTGTATCGATGCATAAGCGCGTAGGCTGCCGAAATGCCGGCTTGATGCCGGCTTGTAGGCAAACTTTAGGTACTATTTCGCGTTGCGTGCGCCTGACAAGACTACGCTTGTCTGTGTGCGTGCAGGCGCTGTATAGCAGGCGTCCATAACTCGATATTTAGCGAGTTAGTTGAAGGAATCTAGAGAGCGGGAGCGAATTGTATGTACCTGTGTTGCATATTGTTTCGCGCGCGTTTAATACTGTTATGATAAGATTATATTGATGGATTTTTTTTATTTGCTAATAAAATGGTATTGTACTTGAATTATGGTAATGATTTTTTTATGCTCGCTCGTTTGGTACGGCTGTTGGGAATCGGGTTATATGGACGCTCCGCCACTGCCACCTATTGCATGGCATCTTAAAACAGAGGTGAATAAACACATGGATGTTTTTACATCTGCCTATGGGAAGGTAACCCAAAGCGTGTATACCGCCTATAGGTAAGGTACCATAGATAATCTCGAGTATAACGTCATTTTTGAAAGTGATATTTTGCAGTAAGCCTCGTCGTCTGCTGGCTAAAACTGACAGGTGGAAATCTGAATAGCTATCTGCCGCCTTGGGTATACAAAAATAATTCTACACCCAAAGTACCCGCTATAGACGCTATACCCACAGTGTGTCACCTTCCCCTACATTTGTGTTCCCGCTTTAGGTCCCCTTCTCTTCCTACGTTTTTGTCGTAACATCGCCCCCCTATTTTTTTTTATTGTTACACACACTATATTTTTTTTCGCAGGTGGAGAAAGACGAAATGTTCAAGAGGGCCATCGAGGAGACGACGCAGCACGCGGTCGAGAAGGCGATGCAGAACAACAACCGCGGCGACGCCAAACACGACGCCCTCTACAAGACGATACGCGCCAAAGTGGAGGCGCGCGCTCTGAAGGTCCTCAACAACATCAGCTCCGCGATGTCCAACAGCGTGCTCAAGTGAGAAAGTGGCTTAATTACAACACTTCATCATAATTCGGCCGTGAGACACGCATTGTTGGGCATGGGTCTTTTTTTGCCGTCGGTCAAATGCAGTTACGGCGTTCCCCCAAATATCGCCTAGGTGACACATATACAGCGCGTCGATGGGGGCCTAAGAGATGAGGGTAGTCTTCCATCCATCGATCCCCCATCGCGATACCCGCAATAGGCCTCCTCTAAGCATCTCCACGTCGATCGGTCCTGCGCTGCCCGCATCCAGCGGCTTCCCGCGACCTTCACCAGATCGTCGGTCCTCCTTGTGTGGGCCTTCCAACGCTGCGTCTCGCAGTGCGCGGCCGCCCTTTCTACACACACATACATCTTCTCCCTGCCCTGTTCTCAGTCCATCTGGGGTCGGCGCAGCACATTTCCTCTTCCATTCATATCAGTCAGACATCCATTCCCTTTTGATTCGATAGATTGATATCATCCATCACACCGTAAAGGTGCTTGTAATGAATGAACTCCCTCTACAAGACGATACGCGCCAAAGTGGAGGCGCGCGCTTTGAAGGTGCTCAACAACATCAGCTTTGCGATGTCCAACAGCGTGCTCAAGTGAGAACGTGACTTCATTCAAGTCCGCCTGGCTAGCTACCACCATCTTATCAAAATCTGTCGCCATAATAATAATGTTGACAGCGTTATTGTGTTCTGCGAATTGTGATAAGATAGCCAGGCCCCTCTGTTGTTGAGGGTTGTGGTTGAGCTACCCTGTCTAGTACAAAAAAAAATGTAATCTGGACAAGGGGCCAATCTCTTCTTCTAACTGCCCTTATCCTACCTTTAAGTATTAGGGTCGGCTCAGCATGTCTACTTCTTGTTCTACTACCTTATTTTAAGCTTAGACGTGACTCAGCATGAACTCCCCTCCTCCTCACATCATCTTTCACACAATCCATCTATCGCTTCTTCGGTCTTTCTCTCGCTCTATGTCTCTGTAGGTAAAGATTTTGATGGTTAGAAAAAGAATTTCGAAAAATTATGGGGGATCTTGATGCGGGATACAAACCCGCGTCCGCTGCTATCCGGGCAGGTGCCTGACCGCTTGGCCACCCAAGACACTAACTAACTTGCCGAAATTCTTCTAACCTTTACACTTCCACCATTAAAATTAAATAGTTTATAAAACAAACCCCAGCTTAACCGAATGCACGGTATTTGTAAAAATATCTGCTTTGGAATGTTTGAAATTTATTTCTACATTGCGAGGGTACCCGTTGGCTTACAACGTGAAGTGTAAAGGTTAGAATAATTTCGGCAAGTTAGTTAGTGTCTTGGGTGGCCGAGCGGTCAGGCAGGCACCTGCCCGGATAACAGCGGACGCGGGTTCGATTCCCGCCTCAAGATCATAATTTTTCGAAATTGTTTTTCTAACCACCAAAATCTTTGTACTCATTTTTCTAACATTTATATAATGTTAAAATTAAAATCGAATACGCTAGATCCCTTTGTCTTCCCTAAAAAGGGAAAGTAAAAAACCTACGTCAATGCATGTATTGGTGTTTCAGATTCGTGGCGTGGGTGTGCCACAAGGCGATCCGACGCTTAGCCAAGGGCGGGTGCGGGACGCGCATAGCCTGCGTGGAGCGGCTAAGGCGGGCTAAGGCGGCGGGCCTGCCCCTCATATTCGTGCCCCTGCACCGGTCTCATCTGGACTACATCCTGGTCACCTTCGCGCTGTACCTGACCGGGTTGAGACCGCCGTTGGTGGCGGCCGGCGAGAATATGAGCATACCCTTCTTTGGGTAAGTGTTTAAATACCTAGAAGTGTGGTGTTTGGTCTTTACGACGCGTCACAATAATACGTACTTACATACATTATGTTCTCTTATATTTGCACGAGCACTACACATTTGAAATAAAACAACTTTTACGGATTTATTCTGTTTATTAGTATTTGTTGTTATAGCGGCAACACAAATACATCGTCTGTGAAATTTTCAACTGTCTTAACTGTCGCCGTTCATGAGATACAGACTGGTGACAGACGGACGGACGGAAAGCGGAGTCATACTGCCGCATTCAGAGACTTCAATTAACTCAATGACTACTTTTACTTAATACAAAAAATGTCAATCAGAGCTAGATCATAGACCCGGTAAGATTTTATTTTATATTCTTACCAGAAATAAGACCTATATTTTCAATTGACATTGTTCTATATTTACTACTCATTAATGTTAATTGACGTCCCTGAGTGCGGTAGTCAGTAATAGAATCCCGTTTTACCCATTGGGTGCGGAACTTCAAAAAATAAATAGGTGTTGATACGGGGAACGAACCCGCGTCCTCTGCGGCAGAGGACGCGTGTTCTAACTTATAATTTTTCGAAGTTTTTCTAATCACAATATTCTTTGTACAATTTTTTTAACATTTAATTATAATGTTCAAATTAAAATCAAAAGAGTTCAAAAAAGAATTTCTATTGATATTTTTGTTTTATTTCCAGTTGGTTCCTGCGAGGCTGTGGTGCCTTTTACATCAGACGAAGAGTCGACGGTTCGGATAAGCATGGCGATCCCATATACAAGGCTGCCCTTAGGTAATGTTTTTAATCACTTACAAGTAGATATTACAAATACACTAGGCTACAATGAAAACGGGTCACTAAAAACCATAATAATTTTAATTAACTGAATCAAAAGCTATTTAAAAACAAAAAAAAAACATACTGGCATACATAATTATGTAGATCATACATACATACATAAATCACGCCTATTATCACCGAAGGGGTAGGCAGAGGTGATTTAACACCCACTTTTCTCCGGTATTAGGTTAGGTCTCATGTAATAGGTGGCGAGCCTATTGCCATCTATCGGGCACATCAATCACAGTATATAGCAAGGTGGTATGTACAAGAGCAATGCTGCTGCACATTACTCATTGTTGTCTTTACCCTTAGTCGCCTTGTACGACACCCACGCGAGATATGGGGGTGGTGACAATTATTGTATTCTGCTCTGTCGTCACCACACGGCACGTCATCACACTTATCAAATACGTACTTCTTAAAGTAATAGGTATCGGTGAGGTTAGGTCAGAGAGTGTTTTAGGAAACTGGTTTTTAATTGAACCCTATTGGTCTCAGTATTTAATTTTGACCAATTTGTTAACATAGACAAAACTCCTTTTCAGGTCATACATCCTGAACAGCTTAGCTGATAAGAACAACCTGGAGTTTTTCATCGAAGGCGGTCGCACCAGGACCGGGAAGCCGCAACCCCCCAAAGGTATGTCGTTAACACAAAACTGAATGCATACAAAGAGTATCGTATTGTATTTATATTTATTATCAAAAAAAACAAAGTACAGTCGCCGTCAGATATATTGGAGCAGTCAAAGTGACTAAAACTTGTAAACAGCGTAAAATGTCAATCAGTTTCATACACTACTAGTTACCAATAACTTCTATACAGACAACTAACCAATAATATCTGAACACATTCATAACGTCAAGTGTATCTAACTGCAGCACTCAGAGACGTCAAATAACGTTAATGAGTACTTAACGTCAAAAAATGACAATTCAAATCTAGTCGCTATTCTTGCCGGGTCTATGGTCCAGATGTGAATGAAAATGTTTGACATTAAATACTCATTAAAGTTAATTGACGTCTCTGAGTGCGGCAGTAAACAGCTGGGAAATAGTGTGGGTAAACTTAAATTCGCTGCACGCGTTGATAGGCTCATAATGGCAAAATATGTGAATCCATCTATATTGGATAACCTTTATACCATGTTTATAAGCAAATAAATAATTGTATTATCTTACCTTTATCTACTGGGAGACAGACCACTTTTTATGTTGTCTTTGATCTCATTTCAATTCTATTTCACCATGCTGCCATCGTGGTTTTAGACATTTTCGGTAAGTTGAATTGAAGTTGATCAAGTCAATTCCGATCTTAAAAGAATATCGAAATACAACAGTTTTTTTTTCACTTGGTATAGTTGAAGACATGGTTATAATAAGGCAGATTGCCCGGTGTAGACCAAAGCGCCTTGAGACAACCGAATGGTGGAGGGTTAACTACCATCAATATACCCAAAGAGAAACCTTGAGCATTCATCATCACCAGCCCTTTAATGTCCCCACTGCCGGGGCACTGGCATTCCCTATTGATGGAAGAACTAAGTGAGAATGGGCCATAACCTACCACGCTGGCCCAATGCGTATTGGTGTGTATTAACGCGTAAAGATGCAGCCGGGACCAACGGCTTAACGTGCCTTCCGAAGCACGGACTAAATTGAGATGATAAATTTTTTGTCACCCTTCCAATGACTGGCCTCAGCGGACATTGCTTAGTTTCCGCAATCGCAGTCCGATTGCGTTAACGCACTGCGCTATCCAGCTCCTCTTTATCGAACTACTTCTACTTCTTCTTCTCTCTGCCCTGTTCCCAGTCTATCTGGGGTCAGCGCAGTATGTTTCCTCTTCCATTCATATTGGTCAGACGTCATCAAGCCATCCACTTCCTTTTGATTCATATCATCCATCACACTGTAAAGGTGCTAGTGATGAATGAATGTATTATATAACCATTCTTACTTACCAAACGCTATGTTATTTCTCCCCAGCGGGCATTCTATCAGTGATAATGGACGCATACCTAGATGGTACGATAGACGACGCGCTCCTCGTGCCAGTGGCATTGAATTACGACAAGCTCGTCGACGGCAACTTCGTGAGGGAACAACTGGGCATGCCCAAGCAGATGGAGACGTTCTGGTCTGCCCTGAGGGGCATATGGAGGACACTCAACACCGACCACGGAACCGTTCGGGTGGATTTCAACCAGCCAATATCGCTCAAGGTAATAAAATAGTACATTATATACCGAGGTCGATAAAACAAACAATACCCCAGATCGCAAGTAATTGAAAGATGCGATCTAAGGCTTTCTTTTTTTATCGCTTGATGTATATATATGTAAGTATATATAGTTTATGTCACACCTGACCGTAAAGTGATGACATAAAACTATGATCTTACCTCGGGCGATCAAAAAGAAAGCCTCAGATCGCTTATAAATCAAATACTTGCGATCTGAGACATTCTTTATTTTATCGCCCTTGGCATGTAATCTACTATTACTAGCTGTCACGGTAAAACAAGATTTGTATATATTAGATTTATATAAGCCCCTCCAGACAAGTGTCCAATCTAATCGAAGGAATACAATACAAATAACTGTAGTTACCTATTTTGTCATCAATATGCAACTTGGTATTAAGCAAATAAAGATTTCTATTTCTAAAATTCCAGTCTAATGGCGTCGTAAAAATTCAATACTTTCTTTGCCGCCTTGGTCGAATGCTCAGATTGCTGGGTATTGGCCAAGAGGTCCCGGGTTCGAATCCTGGTAGGGGCAAACTTTGTGATGACCACAAATGTTTGTTTCCGAGTCATGGTTGTGTGTATATGTTTATGTAGTATATTTTCAACATTTGTATACATAATTATATTAAAAATATGTCCGTCATCTAGTATCCACAACACAAGTGCTTAGGCTACTTACTTTGGGCTAGATGATAGGTGTGAATGTAAAAAATATTTATTTATTTTTTTATTCTTCTAGGAAATGGTGACCTCTTTCAAGAGGTACAACTACTTGAAGGGCTCCGTGGAGAGGCCTTTCCCCCCCAACAACAATCACGTCAATATGGACCACCGGTTGATGTACAACCGAAGCCATTCCAGCCTGTTCGGCGCCGACGTCACGGAGGACCAAAAACTGATGGTGGAGGCGATTGGCAGGCATCTAGTCTATGGTAATTGTTTTTCTCTGATTAGAATAAACTATATTAAGATGTAGTTTCATAATTAGATATGTTTATGATTATTTATTATTTAGTTGCCCTAATAAAATATTTTTAATAATAACATTATCTGGAAGGGATTGCTTGCATATAACACGACGAAACTATGGTTATATAAATAAAAAGTGAAAATTTTAATATATTTTTTTAAATATTTATCTTGACCGAACAATTTGTATGGGGGATGAAAATAAAACTATTCCTATTGTTTAATAATACCATTGTATTTATAAAAATATGACAGAATACAAATCCTGAATACAACCTATGCATGTTAGCATGGATTGTATTCAGGGTGTGCGTTATTTCTGTTACATGTTGTTTAAGAATATCATATTTGTATTAAAATTTAATAACATTTTATCACAATAACAATAAATAAATTATTATTATGTCACACTTGACCATAAAGTCAAATGTCAGCCGTCAGCCGTGTGGTGACGGCAGAGTAGAATACAATTGTCACCACCCCAAATCTCTCCCGTGGATGTCGTACAAGGCGACTAAGGATAAATCAATGATGAGGAATGGGCAGCAGCGTTCCTCTAATACCACCTAGCAATAGCAAAGTAATGCGACTTTTGTGCCCGATACATGGCAATAGGCTCGCCACTTATTACATGGGACCTAACATAATTGGCGAAGCGTGGGTGCTAGTTCACCTCTGCCTACCCCTTCGGGGATATAGGCGTGATTTATGTATGTATGTATGACCATAAAGTGGACATTTCCGCTCGCTGCGCGTACGGAAAAATCCCACTTCCTGGTCAGAGGTGTCATAAAACTACATACATTTATCTTACCTCGGCTGATAAAAAACATCGCCTCAAATACTTGCGATCTGAGATTTCCTATGTTTTATCGCCCTTTCGAAATATGCCGTGGTGAACTGTATGATTGTAGGGTGGAATTGGTATGCAGTAAAAACACTACTTCTATACAGGCACTGTTTATTGGTGCTTAATTACACTGTTTGCACTTAGTTTCTTAATTATAAGCGAGACACAGTTATTTTTATACGTCCGTTCGGGTTAGCACCAGCGGGAAGAGAGCGACAATGTTGCCATAAAGTATTTATTTTTTCTCATTATATGTTGCCAACACGCCCTTGGTATACTGGGTGTAACAGAGAGGCGTAGTCATATTTAAAGGGGTTATTCAGGCCATCAAACTGAACAACTTTCGCTAAGGGA